>JAMPIV010012934.1:0-162211 GCA_024509875.1 Oreohelix idahoensis
GATGTTTTCTTTCTTCTCGTGATATCACCATGGATTTTGTTTTAGAGCTGCTTATGACCATCCCTCTCTTCTCCAGCTCTTCCTTCCAGACTTGCAGGTTGGATTGGAGTTGTGCCTCTGATTTAGCAATCAGGGCAACATCATCAGCAAATGCCAGCTCCGAAATATAGACCTGTCTCATCTTCCAGTACCCCCACTGAATACTTTCTTGTTCTCTCCTTACATGCCTTGATGACATCGTCCATAAGGAGTATGAAGAGGTAAGGTGATAGATATCACCTTGTCTTACACCAGTGGTGGTCTGAATTTCTTCTGACTTATGGTTTGCTGTCCTCACATAATTTCTGCAAGACTTGTAGAAGCTCTGTATAGCATGAATCAGAGGTGCTGGAATATTCTTCCTTGCCAAACAGTCCCAAAGTTTGCTCCAGGGGACCCTGTCAAATGCCTTTTCCAGATCTATGAAACAAAATGATGAATTCTCACTCTTATATCAAGGGCCTTGTCATCAGCTAAGATAGTCATGTAGGGCTAAAATAATACGTCAGATACGAGGGGACCCATTCTCGCCTACGCCAAGCGTTTCTACGGCCCATTGAATTACTACTAGTTAGATATGCAGACTCTTTTGCGCAAACGGATTTTACCTTCTGTACGGGAGGGGATAACGGAGATAAGAGGGAAAAATATACTGAGCTGAAACACGTGTTTGAATCTAAATAAGGGCAAATAGACGCAATTGTAGTTTAAGGAAAAAAAATCACGCCATCTATGTTGACACAATGTAAGGAATTGGTAGAAAAACTACCTTTAGCTCTTTGTTAGAAACAGTCCTATCTTAGACGTTTTTACGGTACTTGGATTGTTTTATTTGAATACATAGCGGCAACGCCGTGGACGAAGGTTCAAAAACAAATTTTCAAAAACCTAACCTTGTCGAAAAAGTTAGGTTTTTTCTTTAATAATAAAGTATATGGAAAATAAAACCTAGTGCTAGTTTGATAGCCCATCGATGAGCATAGAAAATAAATATACTTTTAATGTACACAGACGGACAGATAACACGAAGATAATTGACGAAAAACTGTATTGTTCAAATCAGCAACTAGCGAAACCAGTTTTTTTGTTGCATAGTTTTCACTAAAGTTACATTTTAGGAATGACGCTTGAGCCCTAAAAATAGCAAAAAATCAAACTGCAATGCTATGAAAGAAACTAGAGGGCAAAGTCGAGGATAGTAGCTAAAAAATAACTTAGGGGGCAGGTTTGTGAGTATTTTTGCATGTAGTTAGTCCAAAAAACAAGTGTAATTTTTGGTGAAAAAAAAAAAAAAGCCAAACAGACGGACCAACAGAAAAAAAATACACCTAGAACGAGACTGGACTGAAATTTGACTTTTGGGTTGAATATTTGAAACAAAATGTTAGAGGAGAAGTTCGTGATTTGTGGACAAAAGCATTTGATATTATTTGAATGAGAGACCACGCAACTTGTGCCATTTTAAATAAGGATGTCCATTACACAGTACTTGACTGGCTAGAGGTGATTTCCCCCGGATTAAATAATTAAAAATCTATGGGACGCCATAATCTAGCAGCTGCTCAGCTGAGTTTTTGCTTAGGTCTACAGTATCTGTGTCTCAATTCTGAATTGTGAGTTTTCTGAATCTGGCACTTACGATTGGGTGTCAGAATGGGCTCTTGTAGAAGTACAAGAGTCGGGAGTCTGTGCAGCTCATACATTTTACCTCCAGCTACTGAGAGGTGTTGGGCCACAAGAATTCTGGTACTACATCATCTCATGCCAGTTGAAGTGCAAAACTGGATTCCTGCCATGTTGATTCATCAACTAATTCCACCATCAAAAAAGAAATAAAATCTTTGTTATATAAACATTAACCTCAGCAGTCCATATATGTCAAGGACACTGAACTTTGTAACTCATGATTTTTTATTGGGGCATGATGACGCCAACCGCCAACTAAACACTAACGTGCAGTGTTATCCAGCGTAAGTGTACATTTTTCACCCAAGTTACAAAAGTTATATTTGTATGCAATATATATATATTATTATTAAATATTATATTAATATTAATACATATTAATATATTATACCTATTGTATAAAAATTTTCAGTTTGAAGTTATGCTATATATATATATAGTAAAGGCATTTCTAATGATATAATTACAAGTTTATTTCATATGTTCTTACCAAAAGAAAACAATTGGGTCAGAACTATAAATTTAAAAAATTTCAAACTTAAACTACCTAAACAGCCAGTGTTAGTTCAGTTGTATCGAATGAGTTTTTTATTATTATTATTATTAGACTTAGAATTTACATTGTTGTGTGTATGTGTATTTTATTACCTACGCATTACCTTTCAGTAACCCTAGACTTTTTAAAAGTAGCTAACATTCATGATAGTAGAATAGGTCTGTTGGAGGTCGTAAGTGGTAGCAGAAAGGCCTTCTGTAACTCACATAAACTTTTATCTCAGGAGCCTTCACAGCTGACCTCATCCAGTACACTAGGTAACATAACAACCATACAATAACATCAAAAACCACTACAAAATATTGGGTCTTGTCCGGGATTAAGTTTATCAAGATATTAGGGTCTCCTGGTCCGGGAATTAAACTATTGGGGCATAATGGGAATAAATTTAAAAGTGTCCCTTAAAATAAAAAGTTGGAAAATAAAGTTGATGAATCTTCACAGCCAGTGGTAATTAATTAATTAATTAATATAATTACCTTAGTAATTATATACTTTGGGAATTTTACCTTAGTCATTGTTAAATTTGTGTGTTAGAGTAAATTTAGATCGGCTGCTGTGCTGACGGCGAAGGAGATGAACATGGAGGGTCAAGTTTTAATTCAGTATGTAACTTCAGAATGTGACAAGTATATTGAAAGGGAAGATAGGAGGTTAGCTGAAGAGAAGAGGTTACAAATTGAGGCTGATAAAGAACTTAAGAGGCTGCAGATTGAGGCTGACAAAGAGGCTAAGGCATTGGAGGCAGATAAGGAGATAAAAGGCTCCAATTAGAGGCAGAAGAAAAGAGATTGACTGCCGAAAGGGAGGCAGAAGAAAAGAGATTGACTGCCGAAAGGGAAGCAGAAGATAGAAGATTGCAAAGGGAGCACGAATTACGACTAAGGGAGCTGGAATTACAAGGCCATGCTCCTGAAAATGGTGCCAGCCCCTTTCCCTCAGATGCCACGCCTAGTCAGGGAGCCTCAACCTCAGCTATGGGGTTTCATTTAGACCATTTTGTTGAGAAAGACGATGACATCGAGGGGTACCTCAGTAGATTCGAACTATTAGCTACTACGTATGGGTTAGAGAGAGAGAGGTGGAGTCTTAAGTTATCCCAAGGGCTTAGAGGTACTTCTTATGAAGTTTTTGCTAAGATGAATAGAGACGACCAAGACAATTATGACATGCTAAAGCAGGCTTTGTTATTGAGATATGAAAAGAATGGTGAATTTTATCGTAAGAAGTTTAGAAATGCCAAACTGTTGTCTGGGGAGACATACCACCAATTCTCTGCCAGACTGGAAACCTATTTGGAGAAATGGACTGCTCTGGGGAAGACCCAAGATCTCAAAGAGATGATCATGATAGAGCAATTAAGAGAGTCCATGGCTCCAGACCTGAGAAAAATTTCTCATGGAACAAGGTGCAGAGAGGTTGGGGGAGGTTTTAAATGTCGCTGAGAGGTATCAGGCAGCCCAGGCAGAGGTAAGTGGCACTAAAAAGAAGCACATAGAAAATTTTAAAGCTCCACAGCAATTTAGTAAAATTGATACCAGAGAACAAGGTAATAAAGGCAGGACAAACTTTGATGGGCCACGAAATGATTATCGTGATAGAAACTCACAGTTCAATGACCAAAAATATAATGAAAGAAAACCGTTTACCAAGGAAAGAGATGGTGCAAATGGTGTAAGAAAGACAACCATAACACCGAATTTTGTAAAAGGAAACCTTCAAACATTGCTGCAATGAAATCGGGGAAACAAAGATTAAAGGTTAATCCTAATGGACAGCAGGAACCTTATCACCCCCCAGTTTGTGAGGATGTTATTTGTAATGGGGTCACCATCAGGTGCCTATATGATACAGGTTTGGATTATGATTCAGTTGTGAAGTCTAGCCTAGTGGACCCAAGTCAGTATACCACAGAAACAGTGGAAATACAAGGGGCGACTAAGGACATACCACTCATGACACTTCCCATCGCAAGGATAACGGTGAAAACTCGCGATGTGGAAGGAGAAATCAGAGCAGCAGTGATAGATGAACCAATCTACCCTCTGATATTGGGGTGTAGATACGTCTTCTTGGGGAATCCCGAGAGACCTGTGATCATGGCGACAGTGCAGACCAGGTCACAGAAAAAGGAGGAAGAAGGTGAACCTATAAATGCTCATCCAGAAGAGATGAGGAAGGCGCAGGCTGAGGATAGGACACTCAAGCCATGTTTTAAAAAATTGCCCAAATGCCACACACCTCCAAGCAAGGGAGAGTACTTTATGAAGGACAAATTGCTATACAGGAAGACAGGAACTAGATCCACTGGTCACGGACAGTTGGTTCTTCCCAAGGTATATAGGGCAAATTTAATAAGGAGCTTACATGTTGGAAAAGATGGTGACCATGAGAAAGTAGGTACCATCTGCCAAAAGGTTGCTCGAAAATACTATTGGCCCGACGTAAATGTCGATATTGAGAACTTTGTAGAAGCATGTGGCGTATTTCATGAGGGAACACCCACAAAGGGAAAAAAAAATGTGCAGGACCTAGAAACGCCACGGGGCAAACTTAGGCCTGGAAGGAAAAAATAATTATCATAAAGTAGACAAAGTGGAATGGGAGCCCCCTTTTCACACCCAGTCTTCACTTGAATGTATTAACATGGCCACTATGCGACGAGTACAAAGAGTAATTTTACCCCAGAATAAGCTGACAATCCCTCGGTCAGCCTTATATAAACTGGAGGAAACTAAAAGAGAGCGAAGATCTCTCATAAGTAATCTAAAGTGGGAAGACAACCCCAAGAAAAAAATTGGTAGTGGTCGATTTGTGAGTGATGATTCTAGGAAGAAAAGTCCTCACTATAAGGCTTCTAATGGAAAGGACCCGACGGGTGCCATGAAAAATAAGTATGAAAGTTTAAAAGTCCATATGTAACTTTATTAAGGACCTGGACAGATGAGAAAGCAGAAGAGACTGTTACCTCATCATATCAATATGTGAACGAGCTGACCACTCGTCTGAAAGCTGGATGGAAACTGGCAAATGATAATTTGAGACAAGCCAGGAAGAAACATGCAGCGTATTTTAATAGGAAAGCAAAGGACAGAGAATTAGCTGTGGGAGAGAAGGTGCTTCTTCTACTACCCGGCAGCCAGAATAAGTTACAAATTGGATGGCAAGGTCCATATACGGTTCTAGAGAAGGTGTCTAGAACAAACTATAAAATTGACAAAAAGGGGAAGGAGAAGGTATATCATGTAAACCTTTTAAAGAAGTATCTGGACAGACCACTCCAGGAAAGCACCCCCTTACTGACCTTGGCTATCGCAACTAAAATGAAAAAGGAACCACTCACCTCACATGAATACCCATTACATCCCTGTGAGACAGCCGCACAAGTAAAAGTCAGTAAGCACCTGACTAAAAATCAGAGGGAGAGAGTTCAACAGGTTCTGGAGGAACATACAGATGTATTAACAGATAAACCAGGACATACAAATTTGCTACAGTATGACATGAAGCTGGTAGACTCAAACCCAATCTGTATGAGAGCCTATTCTGTTCCGTTCGCGAAGGAGAAGGCATTGAAAGAGGAAATAGATTATTTGTTGAAAGAAGGGATTATTTCACACAGTGAATCTTCTTTTAGCTCCAGTGTAGTTTTGTTGAGGAAACCGTCTGGGGAACATAGACTGTGCATAGATTACAGGAAACTGAATGCTGTCACAGAAGGACAAGTGGATCCATTACCAGACACAAAACAGTTATTTGCCAGATTGAACAAGGCAAAATACTTTTCGAAGGTGGATCTTAGCAAAGGCTATTACCAGATTCCAGTGAAGCCTGAAGTTAGACCTTATTTAGCTTTTAGCACCTCGGAAGGACATTATGAATTCAACATGCTACCATTCGGATTGAAAAATGCTCCGAGTGTATTTTCTAGGATGATGCGCAAATTGTTGGATCCCTTGAATAATCCATGTATCACAAATTTCATGGATGATATTCTTGTCGCCACAGAAACATTTGAAGAACACATTAACTCTCTGAATATGCTATTTGATAGGCTTAGAGAAGCAAACTTAACTGCTAGACCAACACAATGTTGTATTAAATGCAAAGAGTTGGAATTCTTGGGACATACTGTATATCAGGGTAACATGACCCCTGACCCCAAGAACTTGGAAAAACTGCAGAGAGCACCTAGACCACAAACAAAAAAAAAGACGTGCGATCATTCGTGTCGTTATGTGGGTTTTACCAAAAATATATCAAAAATTTTAACTCTATATGTGCTCCTCTGACTGATCTGACTCGCAAGGGAAATCCAGATAAAATTGTTTGGTCCGCGCAATGTGAATTGGCATTTCAAGAGTTAAAGGAAAAACTCACTAGCAAGCCTATTCTCAAATTGCCTGATTTGACTCAGGACTTTGTGGTGAGAACAGATGCAAGTAATGTAGGCCTGGGGGCGGCTCTGTTGCAAAGGTCCTCTTCACCCAATGGGGAACTGAACCCAGTCGCTTATGCAAGCCGCAAGTTGAACAAAGCGGAGCAAGGATATTCCACAAGCGAAAAAGAATGTTTAGCGTTAATCTGGGCAATAAAAAAGTTCCAAATCTATCTGTATGGTAGGACTTTTGTGGTCCAGACGGATCACCAGCCCCTAGTGTTCTTATCTCAGGCCAAGCATGAAAATGCAAGATTGTTAAGATGGTCTTTATTGTTGCAACCTTATCAGTTTATTATTGAATATATCCCGGGGTCACAGAATGTCGGTGCAGATTTCCTCAGTAGGCACCCCTGTGATCAAAATTAGAGTAGTTGGCAGGCGTGAGGAGTAATTTTATCTATGTGTATCACTGGTTTTGGAACTTGCATTAGTGCATGTTCTCAGGTGGGGAGATGTGTGGTGAAAAATACAGTGATACAACGTTAAAATATCTCCAATTATAAAGATAACGGGTAAGATAACATGTAGGGATAAAATTATACGTAAGATACGAGGATACATTCTCGCCTACGCCAGCGTTTTCTACCGCCATTGAAACTAACTAGTTGGAACATGCAGACTAAACGGTTTACCCTTTTAGACGGGAGGGAAACGGAGATAAAAGAAAAAGAAAAAAATATGACTATAGGAACACGTGTTTGAATCTAAAAGGCAAAAAGACGCAATTTGTAGTTTCAAAAAAAAAACTACGCCCCTAGTTGACACAATGTAAGGAATTGGTAGAACAAAACGACCTTAGCTCTTGTTAGAAACAGTCGTATCTTAGACGTTTTACCGTAATTAGTTGTTTTGTTTGAATACAGCGGCAAACGCTGTGGATGAAGGTTCAAAAACAAATTTCAAAAAACTAACCTTGAGAAAAGTAGGTTTTTCTTTAATAATAAAGTTATGAAAATAAAACCTAGCTAGTTTGATAGCCCATCTTGAGCAGAGAAATAATATACTTTTAATTACATAGACGGACAGATAACACGGAAGATATTGACGAAAGACCGTATTGTTCCAATCAGACTAGCGAACAGTTTTTTGTGCATACTTTCACTAAAGTTACATTTTGGCGTCCTTGAGAAAAAAAAATGCAAAAATCAAACTGCAATGAACTAGAGGGGCAAAAAGTCGGAGGATAGTAAAAAAAATAACTTAGTGGGGCAGGTTTTGTGTAGTTTTTTCATGTAGTTAGTCCAAAATCAACAAGTGTAATTTTTGGGAAAATACTACATACTAGACTAGACTTGACTGAAACTGGACTAGCGAACATTAAGTTTTTTGGCATACTGAAAAGTTCAACCAAGGACATTTTTGCGTTAATATTTGACTAAAAAAAAAATCAAACTGCAAATGAAGTATAGGGGTAAAGTCGGAGGATAGTATTTTGCATACTTAGTGGGGGGTTAGTTGTGTAGACAATTTTACCATTAGTTCCAAAAATCAGGTGTATTTTGTGATAAAGCCAAGTTGAACAGATGGACCGATAAAAAATAGACATACAGACTGAGCCTTAACTGAAAATGTGACTTTTAGGAATTTTGAAAAAAAAGGACAAGGGGGAGTCTTCTTGGACGGACAGCTCATTTTTATATTTTTGATAAAGTCATGACGCCAACAACGGGTGTACCATTTTAAAGTTTAAGAAGGACTGTATACATTAACACAGTTCTTGACTGCTAGAGGTGATTTCCAGGAATTATAAAATAATCAAGAAGTACAGTGGGACGCCATAATCTAGCCAGCAGCTCAGCTGGTTTTGCATTTAGTACTAAGTATAACTGTGTTCTCAATTCTGAGAATTTTGGTAAGGGATAAAAGCATTTACCACAATTGGATGAGGTTTCCAGTGCGGATTCCGTAAGCAAACCGAAGTACTCAAAACCTAATTCTTCACACTCAGATTCTGAGGGAAAAGCCCTTGAGTAGTTCGCAGTGAGATCCATCTTTGTTTCATAGATCTGGAAAAGGCGTTTGACAAGGGTTCCCTGTGGAGCAAACTTTGGACTGTTTGGCAAGGAAGAATATTCCAGCACCTCTGATTCATGCTTACAGAGCTTCTACAAGTCTTGCAAAATATATGTGAAGACAGCAAACCTTTCAGAAGAGTTTGAAACAGTTAAGGGAAAAACTGTTCTAAAGTTATCATTCATACAACATTGACGGAGTGACAATCTGTAGATTTCCTTATGAGAAAAAGATGCAGGAGTAGAACATAGTGCTGGGCATTTGTAGGAACTGAAGTCCTTGGACAGGTCATATTTCAGAGCTGGCATTTGCTGATGATGGTTGCCCTGATCTCTAAATCAGAGGCACATCTCCAAATCCCAACCTGCAAGTCTCGGAAGGAAATGGTGGAGAAGAGAGGGATGGTCATAAGCAGCTTAAACAAACCTCCATGGTGATATCACGTAGAAGAAAGAAGACATCAGATAAGCTGGGGAAAGGCAACAGGTCCTGGAGCAGGTCGACCACTTTAAATACTCGGAGATCTATTTTAACCGAAAGGGGCATCAATAAAAAGAAGAGTTGGCCACTCGAAAAAAGCAGCAGCTGGAGAGACTTTTTCAGGCCATAAATCGAGGGATATCTCAGCAAGAGAGATTTGGTTGTCCTAAGAAAACGAAGCAAAAATCACCGACTCCACCTATGTCCCAGGTTAGAGGGGAAAAGTCAGGATCGAGGATACTCAGACAAACAAACACATTTCTGCATGGGCAATGACTACAACCCATAAAAGCCATATCCAAACCTCAAAAATGAGGTATCTGAGGAAGGTGGTTGAAGTAACAAGAAGAGACATGGTACGCAACCAGACGATACGTCAAGGCCTAAAATGCCACTCCCTACAGCACCAAGTAGAACAGTCCTAACTAAGATGGTTTGGCCATGTCTGCAGAATGGGAGAAGATCAGCTACCACGACAAGCATGGGAAACAAAGAGCCAAGGATCCAGACCCCGAGGACGACCCAGAGTCCGCTGGGAGGACAACATTAGACAATCTTTGAAGGACCGAGGACTAATAAAACCAGGCCAGGAGGACGCCCTAACAGCCGATAGCAATAGTCTGGCGCTTTGCTTCCAAACCTCTAAGTAACTGTAGAAGGGGAAATTCTGAAGTGGTAAGGGAAAAAGCATTTATCTTGTTTATTTTAATATTTTGAGTGATTGATACTGCCATATCATGAAAAATGATTACGACGAGTGCCTGCTCTAGGTTTCCAGCAGCAGTCCAGGGCCTAGAGACAAACAAATAATATATGAAAACCTATCTAAGACTATGGAAGGCGGATCTATTATTGACATCAGTGGGAACATATCACCCACCTTATTGAATAGAAGAGGAAACTATTGAACATATTTCGGATGCAATGCAGTCTTGGGAAACTGGTACTAATTGATAACAACTGGGTGAGATGTGTTACGTTGGTCAGAGAAATCTGACTCAATCTGTGTAATGTGGTTTTGTGGTGTTGTGTGTAAGAGTGGCGCAGTAAATAGAGTACTGACACATGGCACAAATTTTATTTTAGAGTTTCTGATCTGGCACTACGATTGTGCCAGATGCTTTTGTAGAAGTACAAAAGCGGGTGTCTGTGCAGCCTAACATTTTACTCCAGCTACTGAGAGGAGTGCGAAACAAGAATTCTGTACTACATCGTTACAGGCCAGTAAACTGCAAACCTGGCCTGCTGGAGATTCATAAACTAATGCTACCATCAATAAAGAAATAAATCTTGTTAAATAAACATTAACATCAGTCCATATGTCAAGGACACTGAACTTTGTAACCATAGATTGGGCATGATGATGCCACCCCAACTAACCATACAGTGCTAGTTTTCCCAAGACATTGTAGATATTATTAATATTAACCATTGTAATAATATACCTATGTACAAAAATTACATTTGATTATGCAATATATATATATGCATTTCATTGATAAATACCTATTATTTCATAAGTTCTGACCAAAAGAAACAATTGGTTCAGAACTAATAAATTTAAAAGATTTCAAACTTAAACTTTAACAGCCAGTGTTAGGTCAGTGCATCATAGATTTTATTATTATTATTAGACTTATTATTTACATGTGTGTGTCAGTGTATTTTATTACCTACACATTACATTTCAGTGTAGGTCAGCTAAGCGGTAGCAGAAGGCCTTCTGTAATTCACATAGTGGGACTTTTAATTAATCTCAGGAGCCTTCACAGCTAACCTCATCCAGTAAAAACTAGGTAACATAACAACCATACTTCATTACACCTTCCTTTAAGGATAATTTCCTCAGTAATTTGTGAACTCTTTTAAAATCTCATATAAGGTTACTTGATGTCTTTCTCTTTATGATTTTTTTTTCTTGATCCATGTCTATTCCAATGGGTTCAGTTCCATGTTGAGAAATTTCGTTGGGGCTTCTTCTAGGGTAAAGAATCGGTTGGGGCTTGATAACAACTTCTTAAGGTGGATAACTGGAAAACATCATTGTGTCCGACTCTCAAAGCTTCAGAAGGTTCAAAGCAATCATGAATGGAAAACATTCATAAAAGCTTCCAGTCTACAAGAGCTGGAGTGGATATACTGTCCTGGTCATGCTGCGGTATGTGGTAATGAAAGAGCTGACAGACTAGAATCAAGAGCAAACATAGTGGGGACATTAGATATGGATAAGGGACATACACTGAGAACAATTAATGATTCTCCATTAGCAACTCCTTGAATGTTCCTGAAGCTGAAAACGATCTAGATGTGAATACAGACATTCCACGCAAAGGAGAAATCATCACAGCAATCAAAGGGTTAAAGAACGGCAAAGCTTCGGGCCATGATAACTTAAATGCAGAGCTATTTAAGACAGACCCTGAGCTAGCAGCAGAACTATTAGAACGACTATTTGCACAAGTCTGGAAAACGGGGACAACACCATCAGAGTGGAACAAAGGAATAATTGTCAAATTGCTCAAGAAGGGAGATCTTGCAGACTGCAATAATTGGAGAGGAATCACTCTTCTCTCAGTTCCCAGCAAAATACTAGGCAGGATAATTATACAGAGAATTTCAAAGGCAGTAGACCACAAACTGAGGAAAGAACAAGCAGGATTTAGAAAGAACAGGAGATGTGTAGATCATATATTCACTCTCAGGAACATTATAGAGCAGTGCTCAGAATGGCAAAGACAGCTTTACATTAATTTTGTTGATTTTGAAAAGGCTTTCGACAGCATACATAGGGACAGTTTATGGAAAATACTGAAGGCTTATGGAATTCCAAGCTGCATAGTGTCAATCATAAAAAGCCTCTATGCCAACTTTACGTGTAGTGTTGGGCAGAGCAACCTAACCTTTGAGGTGAAGACAGGAGTACGACAGGGATGCCCCTTATCAACCACTCTATTTTTAACATCAACACATCCAGGAATAAATGGATAGACTTAATAAGTTTAGCCAGCAGGTGGGCTTGAATATCAATTTAAAGAAGTCTGAGGTCATGACGCTCAATATAAGCAACCCTGAGCCCACATCAGTAAGGAATCAGCAATTAGTACAGACAGATACCTTCACATACCTAGGAAGCATAGTAACACCAGACGGCGGGGCAGGCAAAGACATCAACATCAGAATGAATAAGGCAAGAACAGCTTTCTTTAGCCTAAACAACATCTGGAAGTCCTCCCAATACAGCACAAGCACAAAATTAAGATTATATCAGAGCTGTGTGCTTTCTGTGCTTCTCTATGGCGTGGAATGCTGGAGAGTTACAGAGAAGGAAATGTCGAAATTGTCCTCTTTTCACACAACATGCCTAAGAAAAATTCACCGAATCTTTTGGCCAAATACCATCACTAACCAAGATCTGCCATTTCGTAGCAAGCAAGAGGACATGCACACCATCATAGCTGGCAGACGCTGGAGCTGGGTTGGTCATGTCCTCAGAAGAGACCCCGATGCCATCACAAGAACAGCTATGCTTTGGACCCCTGAAGGAAAACGAAAAAGAGGCCGACCAAAAACAACCTGGCGGAGGACTGTGGAGGCTGAGATGCAAAGAATGAACCAGAGTTGGGGCACTGTACGAAGGATGGCCACCGACCGAGCAAAGTGGAATCAATTTGTTGTTGCCCTACAAGACGCCACTAGGCGTGATGGCCACTTACTGCTTTGACTGTCGGTGGCTAAGGATCAAAGAAGAAGAAGAAGATTAGCAACTCCATTAGCCACAATTATTGATTGCTTGTTAGAGAATGGCTGCAATAGATGAATCATCAAGTTTAAGACTGTTGGCATTTGGCATCAAACGTAAAGCTAGTAGAGATGAACGTATGAGAAAATGCATCCATCGTATTTACAGCCAGCAAGCTACAGGAACAGTTAGCATTCACACTCTTCAACATATACTGATGGAGACTAAGCACCTATGGGTTTGCCCAGAGTGTAATGATGTCAATTCTTTATAACAATAACAAAGTTTTGTGGGAATTTCTTCTCCCTCAAAGATGGACAGGTATTACTTGTAGCTCTAGATGCTCCATAACAGATGAGGTAGTTCCACCAAAACCCTCTTTAACATAATTCTTCTCTTCTGTAGAAGCTGATTCAGTTCATAACTGTACAAGAAAATGTTTTCCCTTTTCTTTCATTGATTTGTGTGTGGTAAGAATCTCTGTAAACTTTTTACTGAAAAGAGTGGCAGTAGGGTGGGGAAGTTCTGCGATAAAAAAAAAAAAAAACAGTTTCTTACAAGTCAAAAAATGTTATTGTTAAGTAAACCGCATATAATTAGGCCTAACTAAGACTTCAGTGAAACAAATTTCCAGTATAGGTCAATATAATTATGATATGCTTAACGTAAAATTGTTTAAAATTATTTTTTTTCATGGTCAGCATATTGCAATAATATTCTTTTTTTCTCTCAGAATTTTACATTATACTGTTGTTCGTCCATCATGGGTGTTGCTAGACATCTGTTCATCCATTTATTTTGGAATATGTTAGTTAGTCTATGGGTACGAAGGTGACTGATGTGCCCGATGCGGGATGGAAAGATCTCGGACAGTGTGGGCAGGGAATGTTTGCTTCATGTGATGGGTTTTTTACACGGTCCCTTCTAGCTTGTCTCCGCTGTTTCGCTGCTTGCTCTTGCTGGATGATATATTCGGCATGCCGCTGACCTTTACGAAGAGGATGTGCGCCAGACAGTTCGGTCTTGCACAGAGCTTCACCATTTGTCTGGGTTTATGTTAAGTTTTCAATGTAGTCTTTAACGTGTCTTTGAAGCGCATTCTTTTGCCATTATGGGAGCGTTTACACTTCTGCATCTCACTTTAAAAAGAGTTTTTGGTCAGTCGATGTCTGGGCAATTCGGATACATGACCTTCCCAGAGTTGTTTCTGTGACTGCATCAGAATAGTATCTATACTAGGGATACCAGCTCTGTCAAGAACGGCGGTATCTGGGATTTGTCGTGCATTGTTGTTCATTATCTGCACTGAGACTGACTGTATGGGAAGGGTTTAGCTTCTTTACGTGGCGCCTGTATACCGTCCATGTTTCACATGCATATCGCATCACTGGAAGCCCCGCAGCTCTGTACACCTGCAGCTTTGTCTGTTGGGGGGGGGGGGGGGTGAAAACTTTTTTTATGCCACTTCGATGCCATACGTTGGTGTATAGTCTGCCATTGTGCTGCTGGTTTGGAAGATCTGGTGTTACACCTCATCATACAATGACATTTGTTCTGGAATAGTGTGCTACAAGGTATGTGAATCTGTTCACAACATTCAGTTTCTCACCATTAACCTTGATGATTGGCTCAGTATAACTGTGCCAGGTGCTGGTTCGGTACATGATTTCTTGTTTTCTTCGTGTTGATGGTAAGCCATTGTTGGGCGGCAGGCTTCAGAGAATCTATCCACTCTGATGCTGCAGATCAGCCTGATGAGCCAGCAGTTGAGGGCACCAATCATCAGCAAACAGAAGATCTCTGAGGTGTGTGATTTGACCTTGGTTTTTGCTTGAAGCCCTCTAAGGTTTAAACAATTTTCCATCAATACGATAAAACTAATGTGATTCTGTGTCACCACGTCTCTAAAGCTCCAGTCAGCATAGCGAATACATGATACTGAACTAGAGTCGGTGCAAGTACACACCCTTCTTTAACTCCCATTTGAGTACGGGGAAAGGTCTGTTAGCTTCACCGTTTTCCTGAACTCTTGACTGCAATTCGTCATGCGTTGCTGCACTATTGTGATAATTTCTTGGGGCTGCCGTATTTGCCATGATCTTCCACTAGACCTCTCTACTGTCATGTCAAACGCGTTGTCAAGTCGTTGAATAGCTGGTACTGGTCACAGTGGCTGTTCTTGCATTTTTCTTGTAGCTGTCTTGCGTGAACACCAATATCTGTGGGTCCCCCACCCCCTCAACCCCCACACCCCCCCCTTTCTTTCCAGAATCCACACTGACTTTCAGATGAGACCTTTGTAGAGAGCGTATAAGGCGTATTCAAAGGGGTTTCTGGGGAATATCTTCCGTGATTGATAAGAGAGATGGCCTCGATGTTTGTTACAAGTCTTGCTATTTACCTTGTACGTTTATTTGATGTTAATTGACGCATCTTTGAGATTCGTGTAGGATGGTTTCACTTGCCACATTTGCTGGAAGATCATGTGAAAGTTTCTCTATGCAGTACTGCACCACATCTTTTTAACATAATGAGCGGTATTGGCCTAGCAACCAAACCCCAGCCCCCTCCCACCACAACATAAAACAACCAAAGCAACAAAACAAAAACAAAAACACACCAACAATTGTCACTTTGCATACGACCACGCTCACGAGAGTCCCTGGCATAGTTCTGTGACCAATTTGCTTAACTCATAATGAGGTAGCTAGCCCCACTACAACCACACAGGTCACTTTGTTTATGACATGCTCAAGAGTGGAGTCTTGTGACAATTTGTTTAAACATTTAATGAGGTTGCTAGCCCTCCAACAAACCTCACGTCACTTTGTACGACACGCTCAAGAGTGGAAGTTGTGACAATTTGTTTAACATAATGAGGTAGCTAGCCCCACCACACCCACAAGTGCCACTTTTACACAACGCTCAAATGGCAGTCATGTGACCAAATATTTTTCAACATAATGAGGTACTCGACCCCCACCCCACAACCCCTCAACGTCACTTTTGTACGACATGCTCTAAAGTGAGTCTGCGACAATTCGATTTAACATAATCGCGAGCGTATCCGACCCACACACACTCATCAAGTCATTTGTACGACATGTCAAGGCGTGGAGTCTGTGAACAATTTGTTTAACTATTGAGGTAGCCTGACCCACCCACTCAAACCTCACATGTCCTATTGTACGTCATGCTCAAGAGTTGGTGTCTTGTTGACATTTGTTTAACATAATGATGGTTGCCAGCCCCACCAAACCCACAAGTCACTTTGTACGGACCGCGTCTAAGAGTTGCAATAGGCATTTTCTTTCTTTTGTTCTCAGAGACCCAGGGAATATTACATGGGGCATAAATTTTTTGACATAACGTCATAGTATGTTTCCTGCTTCATTTCTGTAACTAGATGTGTGACTTGATTCACATTATTTCTTTCAACCTGAAGCAATGAAATATTCGCTGATGTGGGTATCTTTTTAAGAATATGAAGACCTACTAATTTTATTTACACAATAATCTAAGCTGAATTACCTTACCAGCAAATATTCACTGTCATATCCGGTTGGGCCTAATGCAACTCCATAAGCATAAAAAAATATGCTTTTTTTTTAAGAATACTTTATCATTGTTCCATCTCTTTCGTTTTTCATTTCAATATTTTTTATAACAACAGTTACTATCTTCCCTCTTTTATGTCACCCACAGTTACTATCTTCCCCTATTTATGTTACCACAGTTAACTATCTTAAATCTCATTTATGTTACCACACGATACTATCTTCCCCCTATTTATTGTTACCCGCAGTTACTATTTCCCCCTTTTATGTTACCCACTGTTACTAGTATTCCCCCTATTTATGTTACCAAAGTTACTATCTTCCCCCCTATTTATGTTACCAACAGTTCTATCTTCCCCTATTTATGTTACCCACAGTTACTATCTTCACCCCTATTTATGTTTACCAACAGGTTACTATCTTCCCCCTATTTATGTTAAACCACTGTTACTATCGTCCCCTATTTATGAAGTGTGATATCCCAGGATTTAAAGGTACTTTATTTCTGTGTTCCATTGATAATCTATGAGAAGCCTTATAAAAATTCACTTTATTAATCCAACTTGCATGATAAGAATTGGATCCTTTATTTGAAGTAATGTTATCATTTGGTAAAATATAATTTAGTTTTAATTTTTCAATGCCTTGTTGAAAGAATTGCAGTAAGAGGGTTATGTTTTTGTTGCTGCTATATGCTGCACCCTGTTCAACATTTTTAATACTCTGGAACCTGAAAACAGAAATAATTGTATCATGGCAGATCTTTAGAGAGCTCAGTGTTTTCTAAAGTAAATCCTCACATTACATAGGTTGCCTGCTGCTGAGCTAGTCTATATTTTAAAACCATAAAGTGACTTCTGTTACTGGTTTAGCAATTCGAGTGAAGTTAAACAGCATGTGTACATGCTTTTGGCATTTGTATTTAGTTTTGTGATGAATCAGATGATTATGGTTCTTTAAATTACCACAGAAATGTGACAAGCCAAGTATCTACAAATTCTAAGTCTCCTGAGAAAATGAATGTGTCACATTCACTTAAAAACATAGTCAACAATTAAGAGAATTGAGCTGAGATGAGGAATGTTACATTTAGCTGATGAGTGGGTATTGCCTGGCCATTGGAAAACCAACAGAACTTGACCTAAAGCTACAGTTAATGACTTGTCACAGGTGAAAGAGAAAGCTAGAGATAAAGTATTAAAACCACAAACAATTGTCAAAATATTTTGTGATATTATTATACTTGTTTTGTTTTAAAATTATCAAAGCAATAATATTTGATTTTTGAATGTCACCACCGTGTTTCAATATAAAATGTGTGCTTTTAAATTTTCTGGTATTTGCATATAAGGTATAAACAAAGGACACGATGTTTATGACTTTATGATTTTAATTTGCTTTTGAAAAGTGGAAAAGTGCAAAAAATGCACTCAATGATGAAAACAGTTGTAAATAAAGGGTAACAATAACTACTTTCTCTTTTATTCTGACTGCAAATGTCCAGCTCTGAGAAAACTCCTGATAAATCTGAAGTTTTTTAGGTGGTTCAGCAATTTCTACTTATCCAGACTGCGCTGTAGGTTATGGCCATATATGAATTACCTTGATGTTCCAAGACGGAACCCAAAGATGCAGCAATAGACAATGCCTGTCAGCAACTCATAGCTTGACTGCTTGCGTTCAGGGTCAGCAAAACCAGAGCTGACCAAGGACCCTACTCCACCTCGAAATGGTGGTCCTGGAAACAGGCTGCATCACTGCAGTCTGGGATGAGAGAGTAGGGATCAAAGAGGGAAGGCAAACCCGGTCCCAGAAAATGCTGTGCTGAAGTCAGATGTGCCGGCCGAAAGGTGCAGATATCGCAGCTTCACTGTAAACAGACACAACGCAACCAACGTCCTTTTCAGGACAAACGAGGAAGAAGATGTTCCAAGACTAGGAAAGCAAGTTTTATTGACTGCAAAAATTAACTGCCTTCATTAAGTTCATATTCTACTGTTAACATTGTCTGTGTGTTTCTTACTTAACTCATTGTGTTTTTTTATAAATTCCAATTATGCAATGGAGAAACATTGCACATCTTGACTCCCTAAATCAATTTCCTATCAGTTTGATATATAATAAGTGCATGTTCACATGAACAATTTAGACAAAAACATGGTATATTCTGCTGTTCAGACTTCTTTGGGGAAAAAAAAAACACACCCACAAAATTGAGGCACCGGGTAAGAAATAATTTTGGAAGCCAAGAGTTTATGTAGGCTACAATTGTTGTGGATGTAAAACAAAATAGGAGGGTGTGGATGCTGGGGCGTTTAGGGTGAAACCTGGTTCACTATTTATTTGTTACTATAAATATGTATTACTAGAACCTTATTCTACACATTCAATTTCGCACTACACCCTCAATAAATCCTTACATATTAATTTTATTTTTGGTTGCATACTATTTTACTATATTGTGCAGTTCTCTGTCTATTCTCAACACCTCTTCTACTGATATGAGTGGATTGCATGCCTGTACATAATCTAATATTGGTATGCTCAGATGTTCATATTATTTTATTATTTTATTGTAGACATTATGCACATTAAAATTCTTCTATAGAAAATAAACTATTCTTAATTGTAGTCTGAGTAAGCGGGCCTAATTACTTGTTTGCTGGGAATTTTTAAGTTCCATGTAACTACTACACAGAAAAGGTTTGACATCAGCAAATTGAAAGGACCCCCTTACTAGAAAAGCTTTTGCGGCGGATATAAAGAAGCGGTATCAATTTGCCAAAAGTCAGAAAAAGACATTGACTCATGATCTAGACCAGAAAATCAACACAAATTTCAACAATATATAAGGAAAGCAGCAAATCATGCTTGGGATTCCAGGACAGGAAGAAGCAAGACTAGATAACACCAGAAACCTGGATAACCTCAGAATGTCATTTCTTGTTTTAAAACTGTATCGTGTAGCCTATAATTTGTTAATATATTGTGTGTGTAATGTTTTTTGGGTGTTTTATGATCATATAATTTAGTCTTTCTTCAAAGTGAGGACTGCTGAGGCCACTTCCAGAGCAACCCTCGATGTTGATCTGATTGCACCTGTAGGCCTAACTGTACATAATGTTTGGTGCTAAATTCTATCGTATTTTGACCGAAAGGAAGCCCGATTTTCCGCACGCTGCCATATATTGCGACTCCGCAAAGGTGCATGTATGCATGTTGTGCTGGTGTGTGTTAACACATAACATAAATTTCGTGAGTATGATTTATTACGGACTTAGAAACTTTATGCTTTGTGTGTCATAAGTAGGTAAAATCGCAACGACTGTCCTCAAACATTCCGCAGTGAATAGGGCCCTATGTGTATTTTAGGGTTAAGATTAACCCTAACCCGAATTGTAAAATGGACATTTTCACTGCGGAGCGTTCGGTGACAGACCTTGCAATTTTACCCATAATTGTTACCTATAAGATGTGTAATTGGATTTTTTTCATTCATTTTAGTTGAAATTTGTTAATTTTAATTAGGCCTATTTTACATTTATCGAAGTGATACGCTCACTTGTACGCGTGAATAACCTTAGGGCAAAATGGCGGACTGTGGGAAAATTATTCTTCTCATTTACCCGAATTTAATCTTGTGACTATGTGCTGAAGAGTCATAGACTATGCTTCCATAATCTCTTTGCCTCAAATGAAAGATTTATAAAACATGATTCTCAATTACCTCTGGGGCCAATGTAATTTGGTGAAATACACAACAGTCGGTTGTAACGCAGAATCAGAATAATGTTCACCTCCTAATTTTTAAATCTGTGTCGTCAGCAGTGTTGCCACCTTGAATTTTGAAAATCTAGATTATACCTTACAAAACAACTAGATACACCTAGATTTTTACTTTTGGGCTACATCTGGACGCCTTAGGCTACCTTAGGCGTTTTAGTCTACTTTGGGCTATTTTTGGGCTACTGTGGGCGAAAACCGAAAGTTGATCTTGGTTAGGGTAACCAAATTAT
The DNA here is from genome assembly GCA_024509875.1 of Oreohelix idahoensis. Classification (NCBI taxonomy): domain Eukaryota; kingdom Metazoa; phylum Mollusca; class Gastropoda; order Stylommatophora; family Oreohelicidae; genus Oreohelix; species Oreohelix idahoensis. The sequence goes on from JAMPIV010012934.1 coordinate 20,528, forward strand.
TTTCTTTTTTAAAGTGCAACTTTTCTGATGTTTGTTAGAGAATGACTGCAATAGATGAATCATCAAGGTTAAGACTGTTGGCATTTGGCATCAAACGTAAAGCTAGTAGAGATGAACGTATGAGAAAATGCATCTGTCGTATTTACAGCCAGCAAGCTACAAGAACAGTTAGCATTCACACTCTTCAACATATACTGATGGAGACTAAGCACCTATGGGTTTGCCCAGAGTGCAATGATGTCAATTCTTTATAACAATAACAATGTTTTGTGGGAATTTCTTCTCCCTCAAAGATGGTCAGGTATCACTTGTAGCTCTAGATGCTCCATAACAGATGAGGTAGTTCAACCAAAACCCTCTTTAACATAATTCTTCTCTTCTGTAGAAGCTGATTCAGTTCATAACTTGTACAAGAAAATGTTTTCCCCTTCCTTTCATTGATTTGTGTGCGGTAAGAATCTCTGTAAACTTTTTACTGAAAAGAGTGGCAGTAGGGTGGGGAAGTTGTAAGGCACCTCAACCATGCCGGCTGTCAAGTCGTAAAGTTTTAAAGATATTTTAGACATGCAACTGCTGCCCCCCCCCCCCAGTTTTAATCGGAACCTGCTAACTTCTATTATTTGACCACTAAAATTTAAAAACCAGTAACTTAAATCCTGCTCTTCTCCTACAATTACAATTGGGACATTTGTTTTAATATTCTTTGGTGCCTGATAAAAAAAAAAAAAAAACTTAGTTTCTTACAAGTCAAAAATGTTATTGTTAAGTAAACGCATATAATTAGGCCTAACTAAGACTTCAGTGAACAAATTTCCAGTATAGGTCAATATAAATTATGAAAATGCTCACGTAAAATTGTTTAAAATTATTTTTTTTCATGTCCAGCATATTGCAAAAATATTCTTTTTTTCTCTCAGGAATTTTACATTATACTGTTGTTCGTCCATCATGGGTGATGAAGATCACTCTGTTCATCCAATTATTTAGGAATATGTTAGGTTAGTCTATGGGTACGAAGGTGACTGATGAGCCCGATGCGGGCCTGGAAAGATCTCGGACAGTGTGGGCAGGGAATGTTTGCTTCATGTGAAGGGTTTATTACACGGTCCTTTCTAGCTTGTCTCCGCTGTTCCGCTGCTGCTCTTCTGGATGATTCGCATGCCGCTGTACCTTTACGAAGAGATGTGCGCCAAGCAGTTCGGTCTTGCACAGCAGCTTCCCATGTGTCTGGGTTTATGTTAAAGGTTTTCAATGACGTCTTTAACGTGTCTTTGAAGCGCTTCTTTTGGCCATTATGGGAGCGTTTACCCTTCTGCATCTCACTATAAAAGAGTATCTTTGGCAGTCGATGGTCTGGCATGCGGACTACATGACCTTCCCAGTGAATCTGTGACTGCATCAGAATAGTATCAATACTAAGGATACCAGCTCTGTCAAGAACGGCGGTATCTGGGATCTTGTCTTGCCATCTGATGTTCATTATCTTCCTGAGACAGACTGTATGGAAGTGGTTTAGCTTCTTTACGTGGCGCCTGTATACAGTCCATGTTTCACATGCATATAGCAGCACTGGAAGCACCGCAGCTCTGTACACCTTCAGCTTTGTCTGTAGACTAATGCCACTTCGATGCCAAACATTGGTGTATAGTCTGCCAAATGTGCTGCTGGCTTTGGAGATCCTGGTGTTCACCTCATCATCAATGACAATGTTCTGGAATAGTGTGCTACCAAGGTATGTGAATCTGTTCACAACATTCAGTTTCTCACCATTAACCTTGATGATTGGCTCAGTATAAACTGTGCCAGGAGCTGGTTGGTACATGATTTCTGTTTTCTTCGTGTTGATGTTAAGCCCAAAGTTGGCGCAGGCTTCAGAGAATCTATCCACACTATGCTGCAGATCAGCCTCTGAGCCAGCATTGAGGGCACAATCATCAGCAAACAGAAGATCTCTGATGGTGTGTGATTTGACCTTGGTTTTTGCTTGAAGCCTCCTAAGGTTAAACAATTTTCCATCAATACGATAACCAATGTCGATTCCTGTGTCCCCGTCTCTAAAAGCATCAGTCAGCATAGCAGAAAACATGATACTGAACAGAGTCGGTGCAAGTACACACCCTTCTTTAACTCCATTTGAGACGGGGAAAGGCTCTGATAGCTCACCGTTTTCCTGAACTCTAGCCTGCATTCCTTCATGCAGTTGCTGCACTATTGTGATAAATTTCTTTGGGCAGCCGTATTTTGCCATGATCTTCCATAGACCCTCTCTACTGACCATGTCAAACGCCTTTGTCAAGTCGATGAAAGCTGTGTACAGGTCACAGTGCTGTTCTTGGCATTTTTCTTGTAGCTGTCTTGCAGTGAACACCATATCTGTGGTTCCCCGTTCTTTCCAGAATCCACACTGACTTTCAGGTAAGAGACCTTTGTCAAGATGAGCCGTAAGGCGATTCAAAAGGATTCTGGCGAATATCTTCCCAGTGATTGATAAAAGAGAGATGCCTCGATGATTGTTACAGTCTTGGCAATTACCTTTACGTTTATATAGATGTATAATTGTCGCATCTTTGAGATCGTGTAGGATGGTTTCACTCTGCCACATTTGCTGGAAGATCATGTGAAGTTTCTCTATCAGAACTGCACCACCATCTTTTTAAATCTCAACAGGAATTGAATCGGAGCCGGGGGCCTTTCCACTAGACAGTTGACGAATCACTTTTTATACTACGACATCCTTGAAAGCTTTTAAATGTCAGTATTTTCATTCATCTTTTTTTGTGCCCCTAACAGAGCATACAGCCACTATCACAGCTGGACCACTTGTTAGAAGCCTGCACCAAGCATTCACCTACACTTGCAGCAGTGGAGTCTGTAACAATTTGTTTAACATAATGAGGTAGCTAGCCCCACCTACAACCTCACAAGTCACTTTGTACGACACGCTCAAGAGTGGAGTCTGTGACAATTTGTTTAACATAATGAGGTAGCTAGCCCCACCCAAAACCCCACAAGTCACTTTGTACGACATGCTGAAGAGTGGAGTCTGTGACAATTTGTTTAGCATAATGAGGTAGCCAGACCCACCCACAACCTCACAAGTCACTTTGTACGACATGCTCAAGAGTGGAGTCTGTGACAATTTGTTTAACATAATGAGGTATCCAGACCCACCCACAACCTCACAAGTCACTTTGTACGACATGCTCAAGAGTGGAGTCTGTGACAATTTGTTTAACATAATGAGGTAGCCAGCCCCACCCACAACCCCACAAGTCACTTTGTACGACCCGCTCAAGAGTGCAATAGGCATATTCTTTCTTTGTCTCTTCAGAGACCCAGGGGAATTACATGGGGCATAAATATTTGACATACCTCATAGTCTGTTTCCTGCTTCATTTCTGTAACTAGATGTGTGACATTAGATTCCATATTTCTTTCAACCTGAAGGCAATGAAATATAGCAGATGATGGGTATCATTTTAAGACTATGAAGACATACTACATATATTTACACCAATATCTAAGCAGAATTACCTTACAGCAATATTCACTGTCAAATGGTGGGGCCTAATGCAACTCCATTAGCCATAAACAAATATGCTTTTTTTTAAAGAAATACTTTATCATTGTCCATCTCCTTTCTTTTTTCACTTTCAATATTTCTGTGGCCTAATGGATATGAACGCAGTTTCATAATCCAGATATACCAGGTTCGAAACCTGCTGCAGGCGGTTTGGTAGCAAATCGCTTTGTGTGGATTTTTAACAATGGTATAAGCGCCGTACCGTTCAGAAAGCAATGGCAAACTACTGAATGTAAAAAATTGCCTAGAAAAATCACAAACAGCCAATAAAAGCTGGGGTTGATTGCCACGTCCTGTAAAGGATAAGCAACTAACTTTTACTATCTTCCCTCCTATTTATGTTACCCACAGTTACTATCTTCCCCCCTATTTATGTTACCCACAGTTACTATCTTCCCCCCTATTTATGTTACCCACAGTTACTATCTTCCCCCTATTTATGTTACCCACAGTTACTATCTTCCCCCTATTTATGTTACCCACAGTTACTATCTTCCCCCCTATTTATGTTACCCAAAGTTACTATCTTCCCCCCTATTTATGTTACCAACAGTTACTATCTTCCCCCTATTTATGTTACCCACAGTTACTATCTTCCCCCCTATTTATGTTACCCACAGTTACTATCTTCCCCCCCCTATTTATGTTACCCACAGTTACTATCTTCCCCCCTATTTATGTTACCCACAGTTACTATCTTCCCCCCTATTTATGTTACCCATAGTTACTATCTTCCCCTATCCCAACATCTGTTTAACACGTCACACCAGCCAGTGAACATACCCTAATCCTCAAAGTTATCTCCAAACTTCAAAAATAAAGGAGATCACAGGCCATGATTTGGTAGATCTTTACATGATAGAAATAAAAATAAAAAAAACCATAGCAAACTAAGGACTTACTCTTTCTCAAAGGTATTTAAAAGTGTGATATCCCCAGGATTAAAGGTACTTATTCTGTGTTTCCATTGATAATCTATGAGAAGCCTTATAAAAATTCACTTTATTAATGAACTGCATGATAAGAATTGGATCCTTTATTTGAAGTGACATTATCATTTGGTAAAATATAATTTAGTTTCAATTTTTCAATGCCTTGTTGAAAGAATTGCAGTAAGAGGGTTACGTTGCTTACATGCTGCACCTGTTCCACATTTTAAATACTCTGGAACCTGAAACAGATATGATTGTATCAAGGCAGATCTTTAGAGAGCTCAGTGTTTCTAAAGTAAATCCTCACATTACATAGGTTGCCTGCTGCTTATCTAGTCTATATTTTAAAACCATAAAGTGACTTCTGTTACTGTTTTAGCAATCAATCAGGGTGAAGTTAAACAGCATGTGTACATGCTTTGCCATTTTTATTATAATTTTGTGATGAATCAGATGATTATGGTTTTCTTTAAATTACCACAGAAATGTGACAAGCCAAGTATCTACAAATTCTAAGTCTCCTGAGAAAATGAATGTGTCACATTTACTTAAAAACATCGTCTACAATTAAGAGAATTGAGCTGAGATGAGGAATGTTTCATTTGGCTGATGAGTGGGTATTGCCTGGCCATTGGAAAACCAACAGAACTTGACCTAAAGCTACAGTTAATGACTTGTCACAGGTGAAAGAGAAAGCTAGAGATAAACTTTTAAAACCACAAACAAATGTCAAAATATTTTGTGATATTATTATACTTGACTTGTTTTAAAATTATCAAAGCAATATTATGTGATTTTTGAATGTCACCACCGTTTTTCAATATGAAATATGTGCTTTTAAATTTTCTGGTATTTGCATCTAAGGTATAAACAAAGGACACAATGTTATACTTTATGATTTTAATTTGCTTTTGAAAAGTTGAAAAAGTGCAAAAATGCACTCAAATGATGAAACAGATGTAAATAAAGGGTAACAATAATTACTTTCTCTTTTATTCTGACTGCAAATGTCCAGCTCTGAGAAAACTCCTGATAAACTGAAGTTTTTTAGGTGGTCCCAGCAATTTCTACTTATCCAGACTGCGCTGTAGGTATGGCCATATATGAATTACCTTGATGTTCCAAGACGAAACCCAAAGATGCAGCAATAGAGAATGCAGTCAGCGACTCATAGCTTGACTGCTTGCGTCAGGGTCAGCAAACCAGAGCTGACCAAGACCCTACTCCACCTCCACGTGGTGGTCCTGGAAACAGACTGCATCACTGCAGTCTGGCTGAGAGAGTAGGGATCAAAGAGGGAAGGCAAACCCGGTCCCAGAAAATGCTGTGCTGAAGTCAGATGTGCCGGCCGAAAGGTGCAGATATCGCAGCTTCACTGTAAACAGACACAACGCAACCAACGTCCTTTTCAGGACAAACGAGGAAGAAGGAAGAAGAAGAAGATACTCCAAGACTAGGAAAGCAAGTTTCATTGACTGCAACAACTAACTGCCTTCATTAAGTTCATATTCTACTGTTAACATTGTCTGTGTGTTTCTTACTACATGCATTGTGTTTTTATAAATTCCAATTATGCAATGGAGAAACATTGCACATCTTGACTCCCTATCAATTTCCTATCAGTTTGATATATAATAAGTGCATGTTCACATGAACAATTTAGACAAAAACATGGTATATTCTGCTGTTCAGCCTTCCTTGGGGAAAAAAACACACACACACAAAATTGAGGCACAGTGTAAGTAATAATTTTGGAAGCAAAGAGTTAATGTAGGCTACATTTGTTGTGCATGTAAAACAAAATAGGAGCGTGTGAAGTCTGGGGCGTTTAGGGTGAAACCTGGTTCACTATTTATTTGTTACTATAAATATGTATTACTAGAACCTTATTCTACACATTCAATTTCGCACTACACCCTCAATAATCCTTACATATTAATTTTATTTTTGGTTGCATACTATTTTACTATATTGTGCAGTTCTCTGTCTATTCTCAACACCTCTTCTACTGATATGAGTGAATTGCATGCCTGTACATAATCTAATATTGGTATGCTCAGATGTTCATATTATTTTATTGTAGACATTATGCACATTAAAATTCTTCTATAGAAAATAAACTATTCTTAATTGTAGTCTGAGTAAGCGGCCTAATTACTTGTTTGCTGGGAATTTTTAAGTTCCATGTAACTACACAGAAAAGGTTTGACATCAGCAAATTGAAGGACCCCCTTACCAGAAAAGCTTTTGCGGCAGATATAAAGAAGCGATATCAATTTGCCAAAAGTCAGAAAAAGACATTGACTCATGATCTAGACCAGAAAATCAACACAAATTTCAACAATAGGCCTATATAAGGAAAGCAGCAAATCATGCTTGGGATTCCAGGACAGGAAGAAGCAAGACTAGATAACACCAGAAACCTGGATAACCTCAGAATGTCATTTCTTGTTTTAAAACTGTATCGTGTAGCCTATAATTTGTTAATATATTGTGTGTGTGGGCCTAATGTTTTTTGGGTGTTTTATGGTCATATAATTTAGTCTTTCTTCAAAGTGAGGACTGCTAAGGCCACTTCCAGAGCAACCCTCGATGTTGATCTGATTGCACCTGTAGGCCTAACTGTACATAATATTTGGTGCTAAATTCTATCGTATTTTGACCGAAAGGAAGACCGATTTCCCGCACGCTGCCATATTGCGACACGACTGTCCTCAAACATTCCGCTGTGAATAGGGCCCTATGTGTATTTTAGGGTTAAGATTAACCCTAAACCGAATTGTAAAATGGACATTTTCACTGCGGAGCGTTCGGCGACAGACCTTGCAATTTTACCCATAATTGTTACCTATAAGATGTGTAATTGGATTTTTTTCGTTCATTTTAGTTGAAATTTGTTAATTTTATTTAGGCCTATTTTACAGTAAGCCTATCGAAGTGATACGCTCACTTGTACGCGTGAATAACCTTAGGGCAAAATGGCGGACTGTGTGAAAATTATTCTTCTCATTTACACGAATTTAATCTTGTGACTATGTGCTGCAGACTCATAGACTATGCTTCCATAATCTCTTTGCCTCGAATGAAAGATTTATAAAACATGATTCTCTATTACCTCTGGGGCTAATGCAAGTTGGTGAAATACACAACAGTCGGTTGTAACGCAGAATCAGAATAATGTTCACATCCTAATTTTTAAATATGTGTCGTCAGCAGGGTTGCCAGATCGAAATTTTAATTTAAAGCCAAACAATACAAGAAAAAATCCCAATAAAAGCCAAACACATTTTTCATACTCACATCACACGAAAAGCTCCAGATCCAGGTCATTAGTATCCTCCACACTGGAATGAGTGGAACACACGGCATAAACCTTGTCCGATGTGAAGCTTTTTAGCATTTTTAAGATGCAGCGAAGTCTTTGCAACATTTGCTCGAAAGCAATAGTTCTGCCCAGATTCTCACAATTGCATCAAGAAGATTCAGCTGCATTCTGTTTCTTGCCTTCGTTTTAACGGAGGATACAAGAGAAAATATCCGCTCAACTACAGCATTGCTGACAGGGGTTATTAGGTCAAGTAAGGTCAAAGGTGGCGAGCTCTTTAAATGCCTGATGCTGAAGTACACCAATCCAAAACTGTTCAGTGTCTACAGGGAGTCCATCTTTCTTAAATGGAGCTTCTTCTATCCAATCGACAAAAGGCATTTGTCTGTATTGTTCTTCAATTTTGCTGACGTTGTTTCCTGCATGGTGGATATAGGGTAACTCGGAAAACATAGGCCTTGAAATTTGATTTAAAATTTTCACAGGGCTCAATTTTGATAAACTTTCAAATGTATCTCTCGCGGACGGAAGTCTACATGTAACTTGACTGACAGCTTCTTCTAGCATAGACATACATCTTTCTTTGACATTTTTTATTTCTAGATCAGCCTCAGCACTGTTGTTCTGCTGTAGGAACTTATTACATGCTGTTAAGAATTTTACACCAAAATCAACTTGATGAATATTTTTTTTCTGTCTTTTGGCATCGTACAGTCTGTTCTGAAGACTCTTCTGGTGTAAAAATATTTGTTGGTACAATTTATGAGGATCAGCTTTGGTTTGCTGAAAAAGGCTGATCAGTCTTTCAAATTCCTGCACAAGAGGTGTTGCAAACTCAAAGAACAAGTAGTTTTTGTAGTCTGACAACATTTCCTTTAGAAGTCTTGCTTTGAATTTTGTATCAAACTGTGATTAGGCTAGTTCAGCAGAAGTGAAATAAGCCTTTAGCTCTTCCCAGTTCATCAAAATATTAAACATAACCGTTCCACGCACAAGCCACCGCGTAAAAGAAGGTTTTTCAAAGGGAAAAGGGGGGGGGGGGCAGTTCGGGTTGGCTCAAATTCTGTAGCTGTGTTCATCTCTGTAAACAATTCTTTGTATGCTTCTCGTCTTAATTCACTATGGCGAAACCAATTGGATATTTCTGACAGTAAAAATCCAATATTTGATGTTAGCTTGGATATTGCATATTGAATGCACAGTGCCAGTGAATGACAGATACATTTGAGTTGCCCACAGAAAGGAGATACAGCTTTTAGTCTAGACCACACAGAATTGTTGCACCCAACCATGTTTGATGCACCATCCGTTGCAAAACCAATGCAATTTACAAGACTCTGGCCACATCTTTTTATTTCCTCATCAATCAAATTGAATATCTTTTCTCCTGTAGCCTCTTGCACCGGAATTAAACCTATAAATCCAGTTACAATTTCCTTTCTCCTATCACAAAACAATCTAACTAACATGCACACGTGTTTTTGTGATGAAATGTCAGTAGATTCATCTAAAATGATGGCATATTTCTTGTTCTGAAAGTCATCAGTGAGATCAGTTTTCAGTGCAGGCGAAATGATGTTTTTGACTAAGTGTGCACATTTACTTCTGTGTAACTTTATGTGCTCCAGTGTACTCCGATGCCCATGTGCTATCATGATTTCACTCAGGTGGTCAACTGTATGTATCGCACAATGGCACGTCATGCTTACAGCAATTTGCAGCTCTGCTGCCTTAACTTTATCCGTATCTTGTCTAGGAGTCTTTCTTACGTTAAGTTAAGTCTGGCCTTGTAATGGAGTTCTCCGCTTGTGTTTCTCCAATTTTTCATGATTTGAGAGGTTGTTAGTTCTTGGTAAAATGTTGCAGTGGCACAATTTACAATAAGCTGCATCCGACCCATCAGCAGCCTTTTGGACCCATACAAATGTTTCTTCCCATTTGCTTTTGTACTTACGATTGCTATCGCAAGAAGCTTTCCATTTATTTGACAACATGGCCATGACTGTTGATAATAAATGATTTATAAAAACAGCCGAAGGTGTCACAGTTTCACCACAAAACGTTATTACATATAGAAAGTACACTTCAAGGCAGACTAGTATGATTATAAATAATTATAAATCACCACATCCAAACACTTCGGAGGTCCGAGACACCAGACAAACTGGAGCGACGGTTGGCTATTTTATTTATTTTTTTGCCTTTTTCTGGTGAGGCTCGTTCCTTTCAACCTATTTGGTTATATCAGAGCCCCGGTTGGCGCCTTTTTGCCCAGATTCTTGGCGGCAGAAATATTGCCAATGACCAAAAAAAAATTTCTCTTAAAGGAAAATGATTTCGAACAAGGATAGTTTGTAATTTCGTGCAGATAATTTTAGCATGTAAATAAGCCAGGAAAAAGCCAAATGAATTTTCTAACGCCAATCACATTTTTTAAAAGCCAGATTTCTGAAATCTGGCTTGAAAAAAGCCAATATCGCAACCATGCTCATGTCACAGAAATCACAAGGAAGTGACGTACGATAGCGACCAAACAAGAGATATAAAAAGATACGAAACGAACCAAAACAAAAACAAAAGAAGATAGATCTAAAAGAAAACGAATAAAGAATGAAAAAGAGAAAAGCTACAAGAATTTATGCAAAATGATGTTGTATATTCAAACCATTCGGAGCTAAAACGCCCATTTTAAAAATAATGCGATTCTCCAACGAAAAGCGAGTCTTGTCATTACCGGCACATGAACGGAGGGCAGTGACATGTATATCGGAATTACCTGAATGGTCAGGCCTATTGAAATGAAGGGCCACCGGTAAATGTTTGTCATGATAGATGTCATTCAAGTGCTCCCGAAACCTGTCTGCCAAAAGCCTACCCGTTTCACCAATATAGGTCATGCCACACCTCTTGCAGATGATAGCATAAATCAGGTTTCTGGATTCGCACGTAAAAGATTCACTAATGATAAATTTTCCTTTCGGAAAAGTGACTGTCTGAGTTTGGAGTACAAACGGACAGGTCTTGCATATCCGGCGTTGGCACGGTTTAGTACCAAAGTAAGATGGGCTAGAATGTCGCAAGCGACTGTGTACAAGAATATCCCTAAAATTCCAATCCCTACGATAAGCTACCAAAGGTGTATCACGAAACAGCTCTTTGGTATCAGGATCAGAGTTGAGAATAGGCAGATGTCGAAACAGAATTCTCTTTACCGCCAGACAGTGAGGATGGAAAGTTAGAACCAGTTTGAGTCTGTCAGATTAGACAGAAGGTTTAGTAGTGAGTGCCGTCTGATGAGTGACGCGTGTGATACGATTAAGGGCATCAGATAAAACATGTTCTGGATAAAGACGTCGGCGAAAAAACTCAAGCATCTCTTGTGCTCGCTGATGAAAATCATCGTCATCGTGACATAACCGACGCAAGCGAAGAAGTTGAGAAAAGGGAATGGAATTTTTACAACTAAGAGGATGCGATGAAGTATAAAGAAGGAAACCATGAGCGTCAGTAGCCTTATAATAGACAGACGTTTTAAGACAAGTAGGGCTAATAGTCACAGTGCTGTCAAGGAAGTTCACTGAGGTCGTAGAAATTTCAGAAGTGAATTTAATGGCAGGATTGAAATTACCAACATAGTCAATAAATCGACGGATGTTTACCTCAGACATGTCAGTAATGCCAATACCATCATCAATGTAGCGGCGGTAAAACTCGGGTATTGGCCCATCATAATTTTGAAAGACCAAATATTCAAAGTGGCCCATAAACAGGCAAGCATAACTAGGGCCCATCTTAGTACCCATAGCGACGCCACTGATTTGGTTGAAGAATTGGCCATTAAACTCAAAAGAGTTGAGAATAAGAACCAACTCAGCAAGGCGAAGAAGCGGACCTGTACTTATAGTAAGATCAGTACGCTGATCGAGAAAACATTGGAGTGCCTTGAGACCATCAGCATGTGGAATAGAAGTATAAAGGGAACAAACATCTAGGAGGAAAAGACGGTAAGTACGATCAGGCGTGAATCTGATCGAATCAAAAGTAGTGATAGCATGAGTACTGTCTTTCAAATAAGAAGGCAGATTAGCGACTAAAGGCTGGAAAATACTATCAAGGAATTTAGAAATACGTTCTGTGGGACAAGAACAGGCTGAAACAATAGGCCTACCAGGGTTAGCAATTTTATGCACCTTCGGAAGCATGTAAAAAGAAGGCTTACCAAGACTACTATCAAAAATATGGAGAGATAAAGCACCAGAAGGAAGAAGATCATCAGGGACCAGGCCACATATAGTCTCATAAACAGTAAGATTATTACGGACTGTAGCGTTATCAGAACAAGGTGAGTAAAAGGTGGTGTTACCTAGCTGTGTAACTCCTTCGTGAATGTATAAGTCCTTACGCCAAACAACCACAGCACCACCTTTGTCTGCCGGCTTGATAACAATATCATCACGGTTTTTTAAGGCGTGACAATGCCCGCCATTCAGAAGACATGAGGTTAGATCGACGGAGACGGCGTAGATTGAGCTGGTCAATGTCATGTAAAGTATTGGCAATATATAAATCCAGAGCACGAGAAGCTCCTGGAGCTGGAGTCCAGTCTTGTTTAGGTTTGCCAAAACGACGAAAGATGCCATCAGTATCGGAAACCCTGGTAGAATCCTTACCCTTGCGATGGTAATATTTAAGACGCATGCGGCGATGGAAGCTGTGAACATCTTGAAGCAAAGAATATTTGTCAAAAATAGAAAGAAAAGGAACAAACTTAAGACCTTTACTCAGGACAGACAATTCATCTCCACTGAGTGAAAAGTGTTCACAATATAAATTGAATATGTTTTCATTTATGTTTACACTGATTGAAAAGTTTGAAACTTCCATTAACTTTAAAAGGAATATTTTCACATAGACATTTACACTGGTTTAAAGCTTGAAAACTTACATTAATTTTAAAGTGACTATGTTTATAGGGACATTTACACTGCTTTGAATATGTAAGTATTACACTTAGAATGTACATCATTTCTTTCATCTTTCCCTCCCTGCTCCGTATGGAACCTGGAATTACTTTATGCTGTTAGTTCTCTTTATGAAACTAGCAATAAAGCAATCACCAGCCTTGCAATGGTGGTTCATGAATCATCATTCTATACGCTAAGGTTGCCAGCCTCAAATGACTGACATCCACTAGCGAGTTTCACATATTAAAATTCACATGGTAATATATACATATATATATGAAATATGATATGTAATGAAATATGATATGTAAATCACATCTTACTCGAATCCTGGCTCACAGCCTGTTTTGCTCAGATGAATAAAAAGACTTGAATCGGCCTCTTACACGCGTCTGGGGTGGCGTTAATTTAATAGTTCTCTCTCTGATATCGTGTGTTGTCCTTCAGTTTCCTCAGTCTCGGTTTCCTTATTTGAAATGTTAGAGATTTCCTGGGCTGTATTGTAAGTCCTGATAAATACTCCAATAAAAGGTGTACGATATTTAAAGAAGGAAGTCTGAATTCTAATTCTTCATTATACCAAGGTCTGGTAACTTGTCGAGTGATTTCTCAAGCGAAATAGCTTGAGAAAATGGTCAGATTATATTCCCTGCCTTCCCACGCCTTCGTTTGTTATGAGCTACCAACAAACTCCAATCATTTTCAAACAGGCGGGTTATGGGATAATTTCAAAATATTCCGACATCGGATAATTTTTAACGTAAGGCAGAGGTCAACTCTCCCATATATGGTAATAAGATGTCCGATGCCCTTGTGTACAGACTTACAGACAGATCGGAAAACTCATAAAACAGCGTGTTCAAAATGTAACCATCATTACTTTATCAGAAAGTACTCTTGTCATAACAAGTACAAGACAAGAAATGCGTCATGTCTCCGCCGCGTAAACGATATCTTGTGCTAATCTTAGCCAAGCTGTTCCGCTCCCGGCCGACTGTGAGTAATTATCTCAGCAAATCTGGGTAGCGTCAATGTATCAAGCAATTCGACAATACTCAAATATATGCTACCTAGCAGAAAAATAACGAAGAAAAAAGGAAAGAAAGAAAGTAAAAGTCCGACAATTGAAAGCACATAATAAAAATCAGTACCACAAATGTACCAAAACTGTCGGATAGAAACAAAGATCGATAGGGGGCGCCGCGTTTTGTCACTTTCACTCTTTGTCCCAAGTTATCTTCTCCGTGTGTTTTTGGTATACCCCTTTAGGTGTTCCAGAACAAGGGCTACCTTGTAATGCTATGAACAAGTTTCCGAAATGTGTGTCCTATACATTGCCAGACAGTCCTGCTGGTGTGTTTGTGTGTGTTCACACCACTATTCATAAATATTCAACACGTAATTAGATTGTAAATACAACATTTCTATATTACAGTATGCAAAGAATATCAGCCGTGCCTGAAAACAAAACCATTTTAAGTCAAATGTTGTGAACATACATTACATGTAAGCGCTGAAACACAATGAGTGCCATATACAATGTATCCTTTTAAATAACAGTCAAAGGAATATATACTGTTCAAAAAAAGAAACGCATAGCTACTGAAGGCACACACATAGCCATAATTTTGACATTCAATAACTTTTTTTTAATTTAATGAGTTAATTTTTCAAATTGCACAAAAGAATACCTTAGGGTTCAATCAATCAATTGACAGTTGTTTTGCATCTGGGTCACGAGAGTTTTTTGGCGTACGGGCTTTCCCGTTAGTATGGTGTGTGGCCTCTTCTTGCATCGATCAGCGACTGGCATCTCCTGGGCAAGGATGCGATCAGATGTCTGATGTGGGCCTGTGGGATGGCTGCCCACTCTTCCTGGAGTGCCTGGAACAGATCACGACGATTGGCTGGAGCAACGTCTTGGCGACAAACACGTCTATGCAGCTCATCCCACAGGTGCTCAATCGGACTCATGTCTGGAGTCAGGGATGGCCAGGGAAGGGTGAGAATGTTGTTGGCAGTCAGGACTTGCGTGGTCAACCGTGCACAATGGGGTCTGGCGTTGTCCTGTTGAAACACAGACTTTTGGGCAGCCAAAAGTAGAAGGACATGGGGTCGAAGAATTTCATTGACGTATCGTTGCGCATTCAAGCCTCCTTCAATGTGCACAATTGACTCCTTCCGTTGTAACTGATCATTCCCCACACCATTGCACCTCCACCACCGTGCGGCGGAGCTTCATCAACACAATTTTGGGCAAAACGTTCATTTCGCCTACGGTAGACCCTACGCCGTCTATCATGACGCTGCAACAAAAAGAAAGATTCGTCACTAAACCAGACACGTCTCCATTTATTGTCAGCTGCCCAGAGACAATGCTGGTTGGCCCAAAGAAGTCGATTTTGGCGATGGCGGCGCGTAAAGACAGGTCCTCAGTGAGGTCGTTGTGCCCAAAGTCCAGCGTCATGCAGTCTATTCCGGACAGTTTGATCAGACACATGACGTCCTGCAGGCAATGACTGGGCAGTTGATGAAGCTGTTGTAAACCTGTCTCTGAGGTGACGAAGCCGAATAAAGCGATCCTCCGCTGCTGTTGTAACTCTGGGTCGTCCACTGCGATGCCGGTCTTCAACTGAGCCAGTGGCTTGGAACCGGTGCCAAAGTTGACTGATGGTACTCTGATGCACGTTTAGATGCCTGGCAACCTGACTTTGACTTTCGCCTGCATGCAGTCGGCCAATAGCAATGTTTTAAGTCCCAAGAGCCAGTGTACTGACTTTCCTCCTAGACGAATTTGGCCCAATCAACAGTATACTGGCTTTCGTATCTCTTGATCCTTTCTAGAGCTGTTTTCAATGAAAGCTGTTATACTTGTAGCACAAGAGTAAAGTACATCCAATTACCTTAAGTTTCATATACAACAACAAAGTTATTTGAACATTTAAAAAAATTATTTCCAAACAACAACAATAAAAACACACAGGGTTGACAATTTCCTCTTTTTTATAACAATATGACCTGTTGTTGTAATTTGTGAAATTAACAATCTTCTGAGTGTTTATTGATTAAAAACTGATTGTACTTTGCTAGAATACTCCTGTTTGTGACAATTTGAAACTTTATACTTGGATATTCTCATGAGGAACAAATGTAGAAGAATTTTAATGAATACTTTTCCTCTAATTTTGCACCGGCTTCTTCTTTTGTCCTCCATTTTACCTTGAATAACTAATCATTTTTTAATGAAAGCTTTTATACTTGTAGCACAAGAGTAAAGTACATCCAATTACCTTCAGTTTCATATAAAACAACAAAGTTATTTATACATATGAACATTAAAAAAAATTATTTCCAATTAACAACAATAAAAACACACAGGGTTGACAATTTCCTCTTTTTTACCTGTTGTTGTAATTTGTGAAATTAACAATCTTCTGAGTGTTTATTGATTAAAAACTGATTGTACTTTGCTAGAATACTCCTGTTTGTTACATTTTGAAACTTTACACTTGGATATTCTCATGAGGAACAATTGTAGACAAATTTTAATGAATACTTTTCCTCTAATTTTTAACCGGCTTCTTCATTTGTCCTCCATTTTACCTTGAATAACTAAACATTTTTCAATGAAAGCTTTTATACTTGTAGCACAAAAGTAAAGTACATCCAATTACCTTCAGTTTCATATACAACAACAAAGTTATTTATGCATATGAACATTTTTTAAAATTATTTCCAAACAACAACAATAAAAACGCACTTGGGTGGCCATTTTTGCTTGGGCCAAACCCACTTTTTTGCTTGGAACTGAAAGAGTTAAATTTATCGATAGAGACGCCATAAATGTCTGCTTGAAAATGAACTGAATTTTTTTGTGTGTGTAGCGTTATCCTTTTATAGGGTTTCAGTTGCGTAGTCAGTGAATAGTGTTAACCCCAAATTTTGTTGCTTTCACGTGCGCGCAACATGAGCTGTGTTCAAAAATTGCGTCATAAACACTATTGACCACTGCGTTGTAACGATTAAAAAAACGAACGCAATTCAGGTCAACACGTGCATTTGACACTGTAAAGAACATTTGAGGCTGGGTTTTATATACCCTAGCACCAAATTTTACTTACAAACTCATAAAAACGTACCCTCGGATAGCTATGCGTTTCTGTTTTTGAACGGTAATAGAACGAAAACACAATTTGAATTATATCCCTTTAATAAATATAATTGAGTATCCCACTTTGATTGACAGGATTATACTCCTTTCTCAAAATAGTTTAATTAATTAAATTTACTAAACTACATTTAAAATAAACCAAATGTATAATACATCTCACTGTAAGAACGTAAACTTTAGAACGTTCAGTAAATCTTAAAGAAGGTAAATAGTTGTCAACTTTTTTTTAATACATTTATCTAAATTAATTCAATTATTATGAGATTTAAAAGCTCTTCTGGTATGTTACATCAGTGCAGGACGTTTTGCAATATTGTTTGAAATGTATACACAGAACACCCTATATACCCCAATTATAACCAACTTTCAGGTTGAACAGGGTATAACAGCAACATAGAAGACAAAAGAACGAACGAAATGTATACACATAAACGCACAATATACCCAATTATTTTAAATATTGTGTAAGCCTTTATAGGCAAGATGTTCTTTGGGTTTGCCGTGGAGGCAAAGTGAATTATTACTGACTAGTGGATTAGCTAGTCGTGGGAGTCAGTAGTTAACTGACTGTACATCTTGAAGGCCCAGAACTGAATGTATGAGATGTAAGGGCCATATTGAAGACAGACTTGGGGTAAACGTCCTGAGAGAAACGAAGCGCGAATGGAAGCTATGTGCCTATATTGGATTATATTATCTATTCATTTACATGACAAATTCATCTCGAGTTTCTTCATAATAAATGTTCAGAACCATTAAAAAAAAAAAGGCCACAGCTGCTTTTTCTCAAATGTCCTCGCCCGGGTTTGATCCTGGGACACCCGGTCGCCAGCGCAGTGTGGTAACCACTACGCTAACGCGGCTACAACAGCACCCAAGCAGACAACAGCACCCAAGCAGACAAGAGACTCACCACCAGCGGACTTCGAGCTTGTCAGAAACAACAAAAGGGACAAAAAAAGACAAAGACGACACTCGGCACCAGACAGCCCCGACACAGAAACAGAACAGAAACCAGAACTGACATCCACACCAACCACTAGGAAAGCAGCACCACCACCAACCCAGACTCTTGAGACAAAGTACATTATCAGAGCAGAGCAGACAAGCCCACCTAAATTAGACTTACGCAGCAAGCTCATCATCGATCTCACAAGAAACCGAGTAGATGAAGATGACGAAGAACAAGGAAACAGCCTACACAAGTAATTTTTCATTCAACACCTGATACACCATCTCCCCCTTCCCCAGGCAAAACAAGAGTTACAGATGTATTGTGTACGTGGTACAACGAATACAGATTTAAGAGATTAAAAAATTGTATCTGCTAGTTTAATATTGACATGAATATCATTCTGTTGTATATTTTTATTTGAGATTTCAGCACATGTAGCGATTCTTTTTTTTAACAGTTTGATTTTTGACAGAGAGTATTAGTTATATTCCACATTGATAATGTATCATTTGTTGCCGTGGGTAATTGCTAACATTGTGTCTGGTTCCATTTTCTCTCATTGTTATGTCAATATTTAACCATGCTACTCATTATTTTAAAGGAAAATGTTTGAAATTCTAATTATGTTATAGTTTTCATTTCTCTATTATGTCATAATTTAACAATGCTATCTGTAATTGTGAACAATTTTGTGCAAAATGATTAGAAATTCTAACTATGTTATAGGTTCAATTTGTCCCATTGTTATGTCAATAATTAACTATGCTACTCATAGTTGTGATGGAAAAAAAATATTGGAAATTCTAATTATGTTTTAAGGTCTAATTGTTGCCCATTGTTATGTCGAAATATAACCATGCTACTCACAGCTGTGACGAAATAAAAAGAAATAAAAAAAAATTAAAAAAATTAAAAAAAAAGCTGCTTTTTCTCACACAATATACAGCATAAAATATAAGACACTTATACAAGAAAAGAAACAGGGAGGGATTGCACTCCAGGACATACAGACAAAGATCCAAGCACTTAGAATCAAACACGTAGGGAATATCATCAAACATCCAGAACAACACGTGCTAGCACACTATTACGTGGGGCTTAGACTCACCAGACTGAGACCACTAAACAACTCAACGCCACACCATTTCGGCCCACTACCATCATTTTACAAGTCATGCATACAAGCCATTCACGGACACGACAACTTAATTCACCAGAAAACAAATGCAATCTACAAACACTTAGTCAAACTACAAGCACCCCCGCTACATCTCAGGATTAAAAGGGGACAGAAATACTTCAAGACAAATTATACTGACACTTTCACCAACTTACACAACCCTCACATCACTGCTGTCATGAAATATTCTAATCCACATATATAAATTATTAGGTAAATATGAAGCCTAACAAATAAAATTAATAAAGAGAAGAGCAATGGTAAAATGACAGTGCTGTCACAAGGAATGTACTCGAAATCCCCCTTGTTTTCTGCTTCGTCTGCAAATTGTAACGCTTTCACGTTGATATAAAAGCTTACTGTATTATTACCCGCCTTCTTCAATGAAACGTGTGCTGCATTTCTAAGAAAAACATTGAGACGTACTGCGTAATGACCTAAATTAATCCTAACATTAATTATATTACGTTACCAAAACGAACGAACAGATGGACAAAAGGATAGAGAGAGGGGAGGGCTGAAAATCAGGAACGCATGCAACACGCGACGCGCGATATACAAATGCTGCCATCACGCGTGTAAGTCTACAAGCACTAACTTTTTCAGACGGACAGTGATAAAATACACTACCCTTTCCCAGAGTTAGGTTTTAAAATCATAAAAAACGCTTATTGGGGAAACCTGACATTCTACTGTTTTATGTCCGAAATCCTGACATTAGTCTGACAGTACAGCAGGACAGGTGGCGGTTCTCACATAAAAAATAAAACAACTATACGACTATCCTAGAAATTGCATATTTTGAACGCAGCCACGTAGCTCCTTTAAATTAGTATTTTTGGGTTCCTTAGGGCTTGCTGACAAATAATATGTAAAACGTTACGCAAATAGTCCAGGAATTAATAAATTATACCCAAAATAAAATATTGGGGGTGCCTGACAGCATAAAATCATTTCTGCTCATAAGATTTTTTTTTAACGTGTTTGAAAAAAATTTACGTTACAGAAATAGCCTACCATGTAAACTCCAAATTGATTGGAGCGCAACAAATGAAAGCCTAACCACGATTGGTCGGGCTATAAATACTATCTTGGTTGTTAGGGGAGACGGGAAAAGATAACATTTTTTCAAACACTTGTCGAAACGGGGCTCATTGGTCAGACTCGCTGATATACACACTTGGGAGCGTTAGTTCGAAACCACTTGTCTAAATACACTTGATAAAGCATCAGTGCGTTGAAGCCAGCATATATTTGGCTAAATTAAAAGCCTGGAAGATAAGCAGAAGGAAATTTGTGCCAGTTTGTGCCAGAATTCATTGCTAATCAACGTATCTGTGTTATTCGTATGAATTGTGGGACAGTGGTCTTGATGGTACTGAGCAGCATCTGGTCAGAGATTTGCTGAATCCAGTGTCGGACAGCATACTCCTTGGTCTTTTTAGCTATCAGTGAGGTGTCTCCTGAGCCCAGAAGAGAATTCGAGCAGAGGAGTCCTCTCCTGCCGCCATCACTCAAGATAAGCAGAGTTGGCCAGCTGAGCTCAACATTATGCCCCCTCATCTTGAAATAACTTTATAAAAATACTATTCAGAGGGGAATTTACTTATCTTAAAATCAGGAACTGTGAACATCTCCAATACTAGTCCCTAAAGACAAACTATTGAAGTCATGATGACAAATACCAACAGAGCTTGAACAAAACAAAACCAGTATTACCTCATTTTACTACTACAAAACTGACACACATAGAACATTTGTAATAATATATGTCACTACAATATTCATATTAAATACATTCTGTACATAACTTGTAATTTAAATTGATTGTGATTCCTGGTTCCCTTGTAGTTGAATCAGGACACATATTCATTCATGCTAGTAATGAATACATATTGTTATTTGAACCGTTACGAGTGACTTCTTTAAGCTATTCTCATAGAGTGTTATATGTATGTGAGTGTCACAGTGTTGTTAAGAGTAGTGGATTAAATTAAATTGTTTATCTGTCTGTTGTTGTGACTTACACTTCACCATACTCATACCCTAGACGCATAACGTAGCATCACACTATTCCAGAATAATTCTGACTGAGATAAGAGATATGTGGTAGCAAGTAAGGTTATCTATAATACACTACTTTTAATAGATATAGATACCTTCACAGCTGATCTCAGTCAGTACACTAAGTCCCCTATAAATATTTATAACATCCCACTTCACCACATATATTGGGGTCTCGCTCTTGGGATTTTGAATCTTTAACTATTAAAAATATTGGGGGGTAATTCACTTCAGGGAATATAAGAATTAAAAGGTATCCTTGGGTGGAATAAAATAAGGTTGAGCTCACGGTGCCTGTGTTGTCCATTAGAGATTGAATTGTTGGTTAGACATTGTATAAATTTACATAATAGACAATGGCGGACCTGGCCAAATTTCGATCTGCTGCGGTTCAGACTGCAAAAGAGTTAGGATTAGATGGGCAAGTTATGGTTGCCTATGTCACAACGGAATGTGACAAATTTATTGAACGCGAAGAAAGAAGATTAGAAAAAGAGGCCGAAAGAAAGTTAGAGGCTGAGACTAAGAGGTTGCAAGCTGAGGCTGAGGCTAAGAAATTGGAGGCAGAAAGAGAAGACAAACGATTGGCTGCAGAAAGGGAAGAGAAGAAATTGGCTGCAGAAAGGGAAGAGAAGAAATTGGCTGCAGAAAGGGAAGAGAAGAAATTAGCTGCAGAAAGGGAAGAGAAGAAATTAGCTGCAGAAAGGGAAGAGAGGAAATTAGCTGCAGAAAGGGAAGCAGAAGATAAAAGATTACAAAGGGAACATGAGTTACGACTAAGGGAGTTTGAGTTTCAAGGCCATGCTCCTGAAAATGGTGCCAGTCCCTTTGCCTCTGATGCTACGGTTACTCAAGGAGCCTCAATCTCAGCTATGAACTTTCATTTAGATCATTTTGTTGAGAAAGACGATGATATTGAGAGCTATATAAATAGGTACGAACTATTAGCTACCACGTATGGGTTAGAGAGAGAAAGGTGGAGCTTAAAGTTATCTCAGGGACTTCGGGGGCAGCTTATGAAGTTTTTGCAAAAATGAGCAGAGGTGATCAGGAAAATTATGACATGCTAAAGCAGGCTCTTTTGTTAAGGTATGAAAAGAATGCAGAGTTTTACAGGAAAAAATTTAGGAATGCTAAACTACTGTCAGGTGAAACCTATCACCAGTTCTCTGCACGCATAGAGACATACTTGGAGAAATGGACTTCTCTGGGGAAAACCCAAGATCTTAAGGAAATGGTCCTTATAGAGCAACTAAGAGAGTCCATGGCTCCAGACCTGAGAAAGTTTCTCATGGAACAAGGTGCAGAGAGGCTGGGTGAGTTGCTAAATGTTGCTGAAAGGTATCAAGCAGCTCAAGCAGAGGTAACAGGTAATAAAAAGAAACAGGTGGATAACTTTAGGGCACCACAGAACTTTAATAAATTTGATCCTAGGGATCAAAATAAAGGTAAGCACCAATTTGATAGGCCACGGTATGAAAATAAAAATAAATTCCCACAATTCGATGAAAGGAAATATGATGAAAGAAAATCTTTCAACCAAGGAAAAAGGTGGTGTAAGAATTGTCAGATGGACAATCATGACACTGACCGTTGCAGAAGGAAACCTGTGTATATGGCAACCCTTCAGGTCAGGTCGACCTCAAGACAGGAGGAGGATATTATGTTAGATACCACTCCAGAAGAGATGAGGAAGGCACAGGCTGGGGATAAAACACTCAAGCCTTGTTTCAGAAAATTGTCAACTTGTCATACAACTCCAGGCAAGGGAGATTTTTACATGAAAAACAAGTTGATGTATAGGAAGACTGGAACTAGATCCCATGGTCACGGACAGCTGGTTCTTCCAAAAAGATACAGGACAGAATTAATAAGGAGCCTACATGTGAAACCAGATGGGGACCATGAGAAGATAGGTACCATCATTCAAAAGGTGGCTCACAATTATTATTGGCCCAAAGCAAGATGGGACATTGAGAATTTTGTAGAAAGGTGTAGCATAGCACATGAGGGAACACCCACAAGTGGGAACATGGATCAGGACCTGGACACGCCACGGGGCAAAATTAGGCCTGACAATAAAAAGAAAAATAGATTTGATAAAGTGGACCAAATGGAATGGGAAGCCCCTTTTCACGGACAAGCTTCACTTAACTGTTTTACAATGGCCACTATGCGGAGAGTGCAAAAGGATGTCTTACCCCAGGATAAGCCGAAAATCCCTCAATCGGACTTAAACAAACTGGAGGAAGAAGATGTAGAGAGGAAATCTCTCATCAAGAATTTTAAGTGGGGAGGAAACCCCAGGAAAAGAAAAATTGGTAGCGGTCGTTTTGTGAATGATAATTCTGGGAGGAAAAATCATCACTATAAAGCTTCAAGTGGAAGAGACCATACCGGTGCATGGACAAATAGGTCCACACAATTAAAGGTCCATATGTAGCTTTGTTAAGAACGTGGACTGATGAAAAGGCAGAGGAAAACATTACATCTTCATACCAATATGTGAATGAGCTGACCACTCGGTTGAAAACTGGCTGGAAACTTGCCAATGAAAATTTGAAACAAGCCAGGAAGAAACATGCTGCCTATTATAACAGGAAGGCGAAAGACAGAAATTTGGCTGTGGGAGAGAAGGTACTGCTTCTTTTGCCCGGGAGTCAGAATAAGTTACAAATTGGATGGCAGGGTCCATATACAGTTCTAGAGAAGGTGTCTAGAACAAATTATAAGATAGATAAGAAGGGGAAAGAAAAAAAATCTATCATGTGAATCTCCTGAAGAAATATTTGGAAAGAGAACATCAGGAAGAGACACACTTGTTGACCTTGTCCATCGCCATGGAGATGAAAAAGGAACCACTTTCATCATTTGAATATCCATTACACCCCTGTGAGACAGCAGCACAGGTGAAAATCAGTACACATTTAACGAAAACTCAGAAAGAGAGAGTGCAACAGGTTCTAAATAATCATGCAGAGGTGTTAACAGACCGACCAGGGCATACAAACCTATTGGAATATGATATGAAACTCATAGACTCCACACCTGTCTGTATGAAACCATATTCGATTCCGTTTGCTAAGGAAAAAGCTTTGAAGGAAGAGATAGACTATCTATTGAAGGAAGGAATTATTTCGCACAGTGAGTCTTCGTATAGTTCCGGTGTTGTACTCTTAAGGAAGCCCTCTGGAGAACATAGACTCTGTATAGATTACAGGAGACTGAACGCTATTACAGAAGGACAGGTGGATCCATTGCCGGATACAAATCAGCTGTTTGCCAGGCTAAATAAAGCTAAATATTTCTCAAAAGTGGATCTGAGTAAAGGATACTATCAGATTCCCGTAAAGCCTGAGGTTAGA
Source organism: Oreohelix idahoensis (assembly GCA_024509875.1). Lineage (NCBI taxonomy): Eukaryota > Metazoa > Mollusca > Gastropoda > Stylommatophora > Oreohelicidae > Oreohelix > Oreohelix idahoensis. Next base: position 45,067 of record JAMPIV010012934.1, read on the forward strand.
CCATACCTAGCTTTTAGTACCTCAGAAGGACACTATGAGTTTAATAGATTGCCATTTGGATTGAAGAATGCGCCTAGTGTCTTCTCTAGAATGATGAGAAAATTATTGGATCCTCTGAATAATCCCTGTATAACAAATTTTATGGATGATATCCTTATAGCAACAGAAACATTTGAGGAACACATTGACTCTCTGAACATGCTGTTTGATCGACTTAGGGAGGCAAATTTAACAGCCCGACCAACCAAATGTTGCGTTGGATGTAAAGAATTGGAATTTTTGGGACACACAGTTTATCAGGGAAACATGACCCCTGACCCAAAGAACTTAGAGAAACTACAGAAAGCCCCGAGACCACAAACCAAGAAGGACGTGAGATCCTTTGTCTCATTATGTGGTTTCTACCAGAAGTATATCAAAAACTTTAATTCCATATGTGCACCTTTAACGGAATTGACACGTAAAGGACTTCCAGATCGCATTACATGGACACCACAATGTGAAATGACTTACCAAGAATTGAAGGAAAAGCTCACAAGTAAACCCATTTTGAAATTACCTGACTTAAGTCAAGAATTCATAGTAAGGACGGATGCAAGTAATATTGGGTTAGGTGCAACTTTACTACAGAAATCAGATGCATTGGATGGGGAATTAAGCCCAGTGGCATATGCTAGCAGAAAGTTGAATAAAGCTGAAATCAACTACTCAACTAGCGAAAAAGAATGTCTTGCAGTAATATGGGCAATAAAGAAATTCAATATTTATCTATATGGGAAGGCATTTAAGTTGCAAACTGACCACAAACCTTTATCGTTTTTAGCACAGGCTAAGCATGAGAACTCTAGGTTACTCCGATGGTCTTTGCTTCTGGCTCCATATAATTTTAGCATTGAATATATATCTGGAAAAACCAATCTGGGAGCGGATTTTTTAAGCCGCCATCCGTGTGATGAGAATCACCGTAAACCCCAGAAATAATAATAAATTTCTCTATGTGTATATAGAATAAAGGACTGACATATAATGTCTGTTTTAAGAGGGGAGGTGTCATGAAATATTCTAATCCACATATATAAATTATTAGGTAAATATGAAGCCTAACAAATAAAATTAATAAAGAGAAGAGCAATGGTAAAATGACAGTGCTGTCACAAGGAATGTACTCGAAATCCCCCTTGTTTTCTGCTTCGTCTGCAAATTGTAACGCTTTCACGTTGATATAAAGCTTACTGTATTATTACCCGCCTTCTTCAATGAAACGTGTGCTGCATTTCTAAGAAAAACATTGAGACGTACTGCGTAATGACCTAAATTAATCCTAACATTAATTATATTACGTTACCAAAACGAACGAACAGATGGACAAAAGGATAGAGAGAGGGGAGGGCTGAAAATCAGGAACGCATGCAACACGCGACGCGCGATATACAAATGCTGCCATCACGCGTGTAAGTCTACAAGCACTAACTTTTTCAGACGGACAGTGATAAAATACACTACCCTTTCCCAGAGTTAGGTTTTAAAATCATAAAAAACGCTTATTGGGGAAACCTGACATTCTACTGTTTTATGTCCGAAATCCTGACATTAGTCTGACAGTACAGCAGGACAGGTGGCGGTTCTCACAAAAAAAAATAAAACAACTATACGACTATCCTAGAAATTGCATATTTTGAACGCAGCCACGTAGCTCCTTTAAATTAGTATTTTTGGGTTCCTTAGGGCTTGCTGACAAATAATATGTAAAACGTTACGCAAATAGTCCAGGAATTAATAAATTATACCCAAAATAAAATATTGGGGGTGCCTGACAGCATAAAATCATTTCTGCTCATAAGATTTTTTTTTTAACGTGTTTGAAAAAAAATTTACGTTACAGAAATAGCCTACCATGTAAACTCCAAATTGATTGGAGCGCAACAAATGAAAGCCTAACCACGATTGGTCGGGCTATAAATACTATCTTGGTTGTTAGGGGAGACGGGAAAAGATAACATTTTTTCAAACACTTGTCGAAACGGGGCTCATTGGTCAGACTCGCTGATATACACACTTGGGAGCGTTAGTTCGAAACCACTTGTTTAAATACACTTGATAAAGCATCAGTGCGTTGAAGCCAGCATATATTTGGCTAAATTAAAAGCCTGGAAGATAAGCAGAAGGAAATTTGTGCCAGTTTGTGCCAGAATTCATTGCTAATCAACGTATCTGTGTTATTCGTATGAATTGTGGGACAGTGGTCTTGATGGTACTGAGCAGCATCTGGTCAGAGATTTGCTGAATCCAGTGTCGGACAGCATACTCCTTGGTCTTTTTAGCTATCAGTGAGGTGTCTCCTGAGCCCAGAGGAGAATTCGAGCAGAGGAGTCCCTCCTGCCGCCATCACTCAAGATAAGCAGAGTTGGCCAGCTGAGCTCAACATTATGCCCCCTCATCTTGAAATAACTTTATAAAAATACTATTCAGAGGGGAATTTACTTATCTTAAAATCAGGAACTGTGAACATCTCCAATACTAGTCCCTAAAGACAAACTATTGAAGTCATGATGACAAATACCAACAGAGCTTGAACAAAACAAAACCAGTATTACCTCATTTTACTACTACAAAACTGACACACATAGAACATTTGTAATAATATATGTCACTACAATATTCATATTAAATACATTCTGTACATAACTTGTAATTTAAATTGATTGTGATTCCTGGTTCCCTTGTAGTTGAATCAGGACACATATTCATTCATGCTAGTAATGAATACATATTGTTATTTGAACCGTTACGAGTGACTTCTTTAAGCTATTCTCATAGAGTGTTATATGTATGTGAGTGTCACAGTGTTGTTAAGAGTAGTGGATTAAATTAAATTGTTTATCTGTCTGTTGTTGTGACTTACACTTCACCATACTCATACCCTAGACACATAACGTAGCATCACACTATTCCAGAATAATTCTGACTGAGATAAGAGATATGTGGTAGCAAGTAAGGTTATCTATAATACACTACTTTTAATAGATATAGATACCTTCACAGCTGATCTCAGTCAGTACACTAAGTCCCCTATAAATATTTATAACATCCCACTTCACCACATATATTGGGGTCTCGCTCTTGGGATTTTGAATCTTTAACTATTAAAAATATTGGGGGTAATTCACTTCAGGGAATATAAGAATTAAAAGGTATCCTTGGGTGGAATAAAAATAAGGTTGAGCTCACGGTGCCTGTGTTGTCCATTAGAGATTGAATTGTTGGTTAGACATTGTATAAATTTACATAATAGACAATGGCGGACCTGGCCAAATTTCGATCTGCTGCGGTTCAGACTGCAAAAGAGTTAGGATTAGATGGGCAAGTTATGGTTGCCTATGTCACAACGGAATGTGACAAATTTATTGAACGCGAAGAAAGAAGATTAGAAAAAGAGGCCGAAAGAAAGTTAGAGGCTGAAGGGAAATTAAGAAGTTACAATTTGAGGCTGAGGCTAAGAAATTGGAGGCAGAAAGAGAAGACAAACGATTGGCTGCAGAAAGGGAAGAGAAGAAATTGGCTGCAGAAAGGGAAGAGAAGAAATTGGCTGCAGAAAGGGAAGAGAAGAAATTAGCTGCAGAAAGGGAAGAGAAGAAATTAGCTGCAGAAAGGGAAGAGAGGAAATTAGCTGCAGAAAGGGAAGCAGAAGATAAAAGATTACAAAGGGAACATGAGTTACGACTAAGGGAGTTTGAGTTTCAAGGCCATGCTCCTGAAAATGGTGCCAGTCCCTTTGCCTCTGATGCTACGGTTACTCAAGGAGCCTCAATCTCAGCTATGAACTTTCATTTAGATCATTTTGTTGAGAAAGACGATGATATTGAGAGCTATATAAATAGGTACGAACTATTAGCTACCACGTATGGGTTAGAGAGAGAAAGGTGGAGCTTAAAGTTATCTCAGGGACTTCGGGGGGCAGCTTATGAAGTTTTTGCAAAAATGAGCAGAGGTGATCAGGAAAATTATGACATGCTAAAGCAGGCTCTTTTGTTAAGGTATGAAAAGAATGCAGAGTTTTACAGGAAAAAATTTAGGAATGCTAAACTACTGTCAGGTGAAACCTATCACCAGTTCTCTGCACGCATAGAGACATACTTGGAGAAATGGACTTCTCTGGGGAAAACCCAAGATCTTAAGGAAATGGTCCTTATAGAGCAACTAAGAGAGTCCATGGCTCCAGACCTGAGAAAGTTTCTCATGGAACAAGGTGCAGAGAGGCTGGGTGAGTTGCTAAATGTTGCTGAAAGGTATCAAGCAGCTCAAGCAGAGGTAACAGGTAATAAAAAGAAACAGGTGGATAACTTTAGGGCACCACAGAACTTTAATAAATTTGATCCTAGGGATCAAAATAAAGGTAAGCACCAATTTGATAGGCCACGGTATGAAATAAAAATAAATTCCCACAATTCGATGAAAGGAAATATGATGAAAGAAAATCTTTCAACCAAGGAAAAAGGTGGTGTAAAAATTGTCAGATGGACAATCATGACACTGACCGTTGCAGAAGGAAACCTGTGTATATGGCAACCCTTCAGGTCAGGTCGACCTCAAGACAGGAGGAGGATATTATGTTAGATACCACTCCAGAAGAGATGAGGAAGGCACAGGCTGGGGATAAAACACTCAAGCCTTGTTTCAGAAAATTGTCAACTTGTCATACAACTCCAGGCAAGGGAGATGTTTACATGAAAAACAAGTTGATGTATAGGAAGACTGGAGCTAGATCCAATGGTCACGGACAGCTGGTTCTTCCAAAAAGATACAGGACAGAATTAATAAGGAGCCTACATGTGAAACCAGATGGGGACCATGAGAAGATAGGTACCATCATTCAAAAGGTGGCTCACAATTATTATTGGCCCAAAGCAAGATGGGACATTGAAATTTTGTAGAAAGGTGTAGCATAGCACATGAGGGAACACCCACAAGTGGGAACATGGATCAGGACCTGGACACGCCACGGGGCAAAATTAGGCCTGACAATAAAAAGAAATATAGATTTGATAAAGTGGACCAAATGGAATGGGAAGCCCCTTTTCACGGACAAGCTTCACTTAACTGTTTTACAATGGCCACTATGCGGAGAGTGCAAAAAGATGTCTTACCCCAGGATAAGCCGAAAATCCCTCAATCGGACTTAAACAAACTGGAGGAAGAAGATGTAGAGAGGAAATCTCTCATCAAGAATTTTAAGTGGGGGGAAACCCCAGGAAAAGAAAAATTGGTAGCGGTCGTTTTGTGAATGATAATTCTGGGAGGAAAAATCATCACTATAAAGCTTCAAGTGGAAGAGACCATACCGGTGCATGGACAAATAGGTCCACACAATTAAAGGTCCATATGTAGCTTTGTTAAGAACGTGGACTGATGAAAAGGCAGAGGAAAACATTACATCTTCATACCAATATGTGAATGAGCTGACCACTCGGTTGAAAACTGGCTGGAAACTTGCCAATGAAAATTTGAAACAAGCCAGGAAGAAACATGCTGCCTATTATAACAGGAAGGCGAAAGACAGAAATTTGGCTGTGGGAGAGAAGGTACTGCTTCTTTTGCCCGGGAGTCAGAATAAGTTACAAATTGGATGGCAGGGTCCATATACAGTTCTAGAGAAGGTGTCTAGAACAAATTATAAGATAGATAAGAAGGGGAAAGAAAAAATCTATCATGTGAATCTCCTGAAGAAATATTTGGAAAGAGAACATCAGGAAGAGACACACTTGTTGACCTTGTCCATCGCCATGGAGATGAAAAAGGAACCACTTTCATCATTTGAATATCCATTACACCCCTGTGAGACAGCAGCACAGGTGAAAATCAGTACACATTTAACGAAAACTCAGAAAGAGAGAGTGCAACAGGTTCTAAATAATCATGCAGAGGTGTTAACAGACCGACCAGGGCATACAAACCTATTGGAATATGATATGAAACTCATAGACTCCACACCTGTCTGTATGAAACCATATTCGATTCCGTTTGCTAAGGAAAAAGCTTTGAAGGAAGAGATAGACTATCTATTGAAGGAAGGAATTATTTCGCACAGTGAGTCTTCGTATAGTTCCGGTGTTGTACTCTTAAGGAAGCCCTCTGGAGAACATAGACTCTGTATAGATTACAGGAGACTGAACGCTATTACAGAAGGACAGGTGGATCCATTGCCGGATACAAATCAGCTGTTTGCCAGGCTAAATAAAGCTAAATATTTCTCAAAAGTGGATCTGAGTAAAGGATACTATCAGATTCCAGTAAAGCCTGAGGTTAGACCATACCTAGCTTTTAGTACCTCAGAAGGACACTATGAGTTTAATAGATTGCCATTTGGATTGAAGAATGCGCCTAGTGTCTTCTCTAGAATGATGAGAAAATTATTGGATCCTCTGAATAATCCCTGTATAACAAATTTTATGGATGATATCCTTATAGCAACAGAAACATTTGAGGAACACATTGACTCTCTGAACATGCTGTTTGATCGACTTAGGGAGGCAAATTTAACAGCCCGACCAACCAAATGTTGCGTTGGATGTAAAGAATTGGAATTTTTGGGACACACAGTTTATCAGGGAAACATGACCCCTGACCCAAAGAATTTAGAGAAACTACAGAAAGCCCCGAGACCACAAACCAAGAAGGACGTGAGATCCTTTGTCTCATTATGTGGTTTCTACCAGAAGTATATCAAAAACTTTAATTCCATATGTGCACCTTTAACGGAATTGACACGTAAAGGACTTCCAGATCGCATTACATGGACACCACAATGTGAAATGACTTACCAAGAATTGAAGGAAAAGCTCACAAGTAAACCCATTTTGAAATTACCTGACTTAAGTCAAGAATTCATAGTAAGGACGGATGCAAGTAATATTGGGTTAGGTGCAACTTTACTACAGAAATCAGATGCATTGGATGGGGAATTAAGCCCAGTGGCATATGCTAGCAGAAAGTTGAATAAAGCTGAAATCAACTACTCAACTAGCGAAAAAGAATGTCTTGCAGTAATATGGGCAATAAAGAAATTCAATATTTATCTATATGGGAAGGCATTTAAGTTGCAAACTGACCACAAACCTTTATCGTTTTTAGCACAGGCTAAGCATGAGAACTCTAGGTTACTCCGATGGTCTTTGCTTCTGGCTCCATATAATTTTAGCATTGAATATATATCTGGAAAAACCAATCTGGGAGCGGATTTTTTAAGCCGCCATCCGTGTGATGAGAATCACCGTAAACCCCAGAAATAATAATAAATTTCTCTATGTGTATATAGAATAAAGGACTGACATATAATGTCTGTTTTAAGAGGGGAGGTGTCATGAAATATTCTAATCCACATATATAAATTATTAGGTAAATATGAAGCCTAACAAATAAAATTAATAAAGAGAAGAGCAATGGTAAAATGACAGTGCTGTCACAAGGAATGTACTCGAAATCCCCCTTGTTTTCTGCTTCGTCTGCAAATTGTAACGCTTTCACGTTGATATAAAAGCTTACTGTATTATTACCCGCCTTCTTCAATGAAACGTGTGCTGCATTTCTAAGAAAAACATTGAGACGTACTGCGTAATGACCTAAATTAATCCTAACATTAATTATATTACGTTACCAAAACGAACGAACAGATGGACAAAAGGATAGAGAGAGGGGAGGGCTGAAAATCAGGAACGCATGCAACACGCGACGCGCGATATACAAATGCTGCCATCACGCGTGTAAGTCTACAAGCACTAACTTTTTCAGACGGACAGTGATAAAATACACTACCCTTTCCCAGAGTTAGGTTTTAAAATCATAAAAAACGCTTATTGGGGAAACCTGACATTCTACTGTTTTATGTCCGAAATCCTGACATTAGTCTGACAGTACAGCAGGACAGGTGGCGGTTCTCACATAAAAAATAAAACAACTATACGACTATCCTAGAAATTGCATATTTTGAACGCAGCCACGTAGCTCCTTTAAATTAGTATTTTTGGGTTCCTTAGGGCTTGCTGACAAATAATATGTAAAACGTTACGCAAATAGTCCAGGAATTAATAAATTATACCCAAAATAAAATATTGGGGGTGCCTGACAGCATAAAATCATTTCTGCTCATAAGATTTTTTTTTAACGTGTTTGAAAAAAATTTACGTTACAGAAATAGCCTACCATGTAAACTCCAAATTGATTGGAGCGCAACAAATGAAAGCCTAACCACGATTGGTCGGGCTATAAATACTATCTTGGTTGTTAGGGGAGACGGGAAAAGATAACATTTTTTCAAACACTTGTCGAAACGGGGCTCATTGGTCAGACTCGCTGATATACACACTTGGGAGCGTTAGTTCGAAACCACTTGTTTAAATACACTTGATAAAGCATCAGTGCGTTGAAGCCAGCATATATTTGGCTAAATTAAAAGCCTGGAAGATAAGCAGAAGGAAATTTGTGCCAGTTTGTGCCAGAATTCATTGCTAATCAACGTATCTGTGTTATTCGTATGAATTGTGGGACAGTGGTCTTGATGGTACTGAGCAGCATCTGGTCAGAGATTTGCTGAATCCAGTGTCGGACAGCATACTCCTTGGTCTTTTTAGCTATCAGTGAGGTGTCTCCAGAGCCCAGAAGAGAATTCGAGCAGAGGAGTCCTCTCCTGCCGCCATCACTCAAGATAAGCAGAGTTGGCCAGCTGAGCTCAACATTATGCCCCCTCATCTTGAAATAACTTTATAAAAATACTATTCAGAGGGGAATTTACTTATCTTAAAATCAGGAACTGTGAACATCTCCAATACTAGTCCCTAAAGACAAACTATTGAAGTCATGATGACAAATACCTACAGAGCTTGAACAAAACAAAACCAGTATTACCTCATTTTACTACTACAAAACTGACACACATAGAACATTTGTAATAATATATGTCACTACAATATTCATATTAAATACATTCTGTACATAACTTGTAATTTAAATTGATTGTGATTCCTGGTTCCCTTGTAGTTGAATCAGGACACATATTCATTCATGCTAGTAATGAATACATATTGTTATTTGAACCGTTACGAGTGACTTCTTTAAGCTATTCTCATAGAGTGTTATATGTATGTGAGTGTCACAGTGTTGTTAAGAGTAGTGGATTAAATTAAATTGTTTATCTGTCTGTTGTTGTGACTTACACTTCACCATACTCATACCCTAGACGCATAACGTAGCATCACACTATTCCAGAATAATTCTGACTGAGATAAGAGATATGTGGTAGCAAGTAAGGTTATCTATAATACACTACTTTTAATAGATATAGATACCTTCACAGCTGATCTCAGTCAGTACACTAAGTCCCCTATAAATATTTATAACATCCCACTTCACCACAACTGCCAAGGCAAGAGAAGTTACCTTTAGACTCATATACAACATGACACCCACAACAGAAAGACAAGCTCACAGATCCAAACAAACATCACAGTGTCAGCTGTGCAAAACACGCATTCAAGAAACCGAAGATCATATTTACTACACATGCAATACAGTCATACCTATGAAGAAAGCATTGCAAGATATGATCACCTCGCACACAGGACAATACGTTGACTTTTACAAATCTATTTTTCTTAACACACTCCCAAGATCAACTCCCGAAACCCATACAAAATTACTCATGTTACTGTCACAATACAGATATTTGATTTGGAGTTGTAGGAATTTAGCAGTTTTCAAATACCGCCATTTTAATCCCCATATACTTTTAACTGTTTTTCTCCGAAAGGCATTGTCAATAGCACCTACGTTTACCGTACGGCAGAGTAACATTCCTCTGCCTCCTCCAATTTAAGTTAATGCCTAAACGCTATAAAACTCCCTCCCTTTACTACTTTCTTCCTCGTCATGTCAGTGCGTGCTAGCCTCTTGAAAGGCTTTAGTTGAACCTGCCCACAAAAACAGGACGTAACGGACTGCTCCCCTACCCGGGGTTTTCAATGGTGTCTCACTCTAGGCGCCTATGTTCTAACAGCCGCACGTCTACCTAGCGTTTTTCTTTTTTCTGAGTGTGTGTGTGTGTGTGCGGGGTTTTCCAATGTAATTTTTTTCTGTGATTTCAAAATATATCACCTTTGTTTAAATTTGTACATATTCTCTTGATTTTAAAGTTTTACATGTCACAGAAGATTTATATGAATAAAAATCAATTGGAAATAAAAAAAAAAAAAGATGTAGCACCAAATAGTACGTGAGCCTTGTATACCAGGCTTTTGGTCCATATTCTTTGTTATAACATGTACGTGTCTCGAGATTTGGAATGGAAGCTAGAAACCGCTCCCTTCAACTTGGAGCTCTTTCGTGGCCAGTGTGCCTCACCCACGACCTCGAGACCACCATCACCAGACACCTCTTCGCCTTGAGCACGCAGCGTTCGCACACAACCGGGAGAAATACAAACCAGATAAGTTGAATTTAATTTATTTGCTGTTTCTATTTTGTATACAATTTAAGCGGTTAGTATAATTGTTGATTGCTTGATACTGGCTAGGAGTGATAATATAAAATAGGAATAGCCATAAATTAAAAAGAAACAAATAAATTTTAATAGGCCCAGGCGCCACGTGCTTTCCACTGCGTGGTACGGTAGACATTTTTACTTTACTTAACTCATCAGAAAATAGCAAAAAGTTGAATCATCCTAAACTGTAATCATAGATCCTAGTAGTGTTAATCAATTATTAATAATAAATATTAGTGGTTAAGGGAATTTTAGATTTACCAGATCGAAAGATTTGAACCAAAATAGACCAAACTTCTAAGAATAAGAACAAGATAGCACAATAAAATAATTAAATTAATAACAAAATAAAAGAAAGGGAGCTAAAAGAAATAGGAAAGAACAATAAGTAAAGAAATTCAAATAGGAAATTAGGACATAGCTCATAACCAAACATGGCACCTGTAGTCCTAACTAGATCACAGTCAGGTGAAGGCAAAACGTGGGCAGAAGCAGTTAAAAACAAAGATAGGGACACCAGGCACGATAAACTAGAAGAGAATAGTCAGGCCCCCATAGAAGAAATTTCTAAACAAAAAAATAGCAATGAAAGTACCAAAGAAGACTCAAGACATAAAGCATCCCAGGCAGTTTCCCAAAATAAAAGATGTAGAAAACATATGTCGGTTAAAGATAACACAAGTAGCTGGTGAGGTTGTCAAGATCAAAGCACTAGATGAAGACAAAATTATAAAAATCCTTGATCCTGTGTTAGGCAAAAAGGCGATAGCCAAAATTTCAAAAACCCATTTTGGCATAATAATTACCCCAAATCAGAGCGACAGAATAAAAGAGATGTTAGAGGAACTCAAAGTAGAAGCAAAAACAGTGACTCTGGCACACGACATAAAAGTAAAGATAGAGCTGGCAAAAGAGACCAATAGGTGTGTGTTAAAAGGGATAAACATTAACCTTTCAAGCGAGGAAGTTATGAACAGCATCGCAAAACAGAACCCAGACATAAAGTTGGTACATGTGGACAGAATAATGGTGAAAGGGAGCATTGTAACCCCAGTGGTTATAATAACGGCAGAAGGGAGGGAAACCCCTAAAACACTACTATTTGGGAAAACCAAGAAGCACCGAAGCTTACATTCCCCCTGTGCTACAGTGCTCCAACTGTCTGAAATTCGGCCATGGAAGGAACAAGTGTAAGGGGAGAACAGTTTGTCGGTACTGCTCCAGTAACCACCCCTCTACACAGTGTGAAAAGGCAAAGGCAGATACCGACTACAAAAAGGCGAATGGGAACAGAAAGTGTTCCAATTGCAAAGGGAACCACAGTGCCAGGTATCAGGGCTGTCCAGTGTACCAGCAAACCAAACAAGCACTAAAAGAATCCATCATAACAAGAACACCATTTAAAACAGTAATTAAAGAAATAAAAGAAAACGCAAAAAACACAAACAGTAAAGTTGTAGAAGAAATAAAATCTCTTAAAGAAGAAATTAAAACTATTAAAACGCAGCAGTCAAAAGAACAGAAAATAACTAACAAAACAAAAGAAAGCAGCAAGCCAGACAGGTCAGCTACAACTCTGGAAAATGTGAATTCACTGAAAAGTGCAGAGGCATTGCTACAAGAAGTGAAAGCCATACAGTTCCAAATTACCCAGGATGTGGCTAAACTGACTGCACTGAAAGAAGAAAATGAAATAATGCTAGTCAAACTTTCCGAACTAAAAGAAGAAAGTGAAATAATACTAAAAAGAATGGAAAGTGAAAGGCAGGAGATCAACATAGGGAGAGAAGGGAATGTAGCATTAGATGAAAATAGGAAAGTGGTCAACCTAGAAGAAACTAGCTCTATCAAAGAACACGTTGATGCACTTTTACCATACATAACAGAAAAAGTTACGGATACAATGATAAGTTTTAATAAGGCTTTTCTAGAGAACTTGATTGATGATGGGTCCACGAGTGCAGGGAATACAGATTAAGAGCAAATTGATAGTTAACCAAAATAAAAGGGATAATAGATGATGTTAAAATTCAATTTAGAAAGATTTAAAATTATACAGTGGAATTGTAGGGGTATCAAAGAGAATTTTGCACCCCTACTATCAGAGACAGTATTAAACTACTGATATATATGCTCTTCAAGAGACCCATTTAAACCCAAGTAGTAGATATAGTTGTAAGGGCTTTAAGATACTTAGACACGATAGGAAAGAGTGTAGATGAGGGTGGTGTCGCAGTCTTAGTTAGCGAAAAATTTAAAATCATAGACTGGGAAGTTTTTAATACAACCAATATAGAAGGTATCCAGGTTACTATAGCAGCTGAACCAAACAATCTAACAATTCTAAATGTATATGCTAAAGATGGCATAATTAAAGATGAAGAAATACTAGCCATAAGCACCAGACTAGGCCCCAAAACAATCATAGTAGGCGATTTTAATTCCCATCATTGTGCTTGGGGTGGACAACATACAGATAATGCAGGAAAATGCCTACTTGACTTCATAGAAAACAATGAACTACTAATACTAAATGATGGATCTGCAACAAGAATTAATCCACAAGCTAATAGGGCAGACTCAGCAATAGACATAAGTATAGCAACTAACAACCTAGCGAATGTAAATTGGGAAGTGTTACAAGACACAAACTCAGATCATCTGCCCATTGTAATAACCATGCATGAAAATGTCATTCCAAACCCAGAACCAGAGAAACCTACCTTCAACTATAAAAAAGCAAACTGGGAAGCTTTCCAATCAGAGCTGGAGGTGATGGAATATAAAGACATGGAATCAGATGATACTGACTTGTGGGCAGAAACACTGACCAATGAAATTCTGAAAATAGCAATAAAGTATATACCAAATAAAAATATGCCACAACACCTTAAACAAAAAAATAACATTAATAAGAAAAGAGAAACTCAATGGAATAAAGAACCAGTTGCCTGGTGGAATAAAAGCTGTGCAGAAATTCATGAGAGAAGAAAAAGGGCCTTACAAAAATATAGAAATAACAGAACAGAAGAAAATTATGATAAGTATAAACTTATTAGGAATGAATCTAACAGAATAATATTCAAAGCCAAAGAAACTAACTGGAAGGAGTTTTGTCAGTCACTTAAACCTAGCACTCAAATTAGAGAAGTATGGAGAAAGCTTAAGGCAATCAAAGGGAACAATAAGAAAACAATAATGCCAACAATCAAACTACCAAAGAGAGAGCAGAAACAGATAAAGAAAAAGCTAATGCCCTTGCCGAGTATTTCTATAAAGTCAGTGCAAAAAGTAGCCTTGGACAGGAAGAAAATGAGAGAAGAGAAAGACTTAGGATACAGTTTTTTAAAAGAAATACCAGACCAGATAGATGAAACAAACTATTTAGATGCTGATATAACAGAGGAAGAAGTAACTAATGCAATAAAAGATAAATCTAATACTGCCTCAGGGCAAGATATACTTAGTTATGAAATCCTTAAGAAAGTACCCAAAAGAACTATAAACATAATAACTTCACTTTATAACAAAATCTGGAACTTAGGAAAGATACCAAAAGCATGGAAAGTAGCTATGATAGTACCCATTCTAAAACCCAATAAGGAAGCCCATGAAGTAAGTTCATATAGGCCTATCTCCTTAACATCACAACTAGGTAAAATACTGGAAACTGTTGTGAATAAAAGAGTTAAATTCTACCTGGAAAAAAACCAGTTATATAGCCCAAACCAGTCAGGGTTTAGAGCAGACAGAAGTACAGTAGACCAGCTTGTAAGATTAGAACATGATGTAAAGCTAGGGTTCAAGAGGAAAGAGAAAACAGTAGCAGTCTTTCTAGATGTAGCTAGAGCATATGATGAATGCTGGCGCGATGGAGCTCTTTACAAAATGAAAAAGATTGGCATTACTGGTAAAACCTATAGGTATCTAGAAAACTTTTTACAGGACAGGTATTTTGCTGTACAGGTGAATAATGATAGGTCAGAAATATATGAACAACAGAATGGGATTCCTCAAGGATCAGTGATCTCTCCTTCAATTTTCACTATAGCTGTAAATGATTTAGCAGATGAATTTAATGACATAAAGAATGCAGTATCACAATTTGCAGATGACTGTGCCATTTGGCGATCTGGAAAAAACTTGGACCATGTTTACAAAAAACTTCAAAATCAAATAGACAAAGTTTCAGAGTGGATGAAAAGTTGGGGCTTCCAAATTAATGTAAACAAAACAGTAGGTATGATTTTCAGCAAAGGAAATTTAAAAAAAAAATAACAAAATCAATATAACCATTAAAGGACAGAAAATATGTACCTCCTCAACAACTAGATTTCTGGGCGTAACTTTAGATAAACAACTAAATTATAATAAACATATAGACAATTTGGTAGAAAGCTGTAGGGGACCCCTAAATATACTAAGGATTGTAAAAGGTAATGGATGGGGGGCCAGCAATAAAATAATGCTTATGTTCTACAAGTCCTTCATCAGGGGGAAACTGGATTATGCCAGCATAGTCTATGACTCAGCTGCAGCTTCTAACAAAGCAAAACTGGACAGGATTCAAAATGCAGCCATGAGAACTATTACAGGTGCATTTATATCGACACCAGTAGAAGCTCTAGAAGTAGCTCTCGGCATACCTCCCCTTGGTCTAAGACGGAAAGAACTGAGATTAAATTATTGGAGTAAAGTAGCACAAGAAGTGACCCACCCAGCACATAAAGCATTTGTCAAAAACCAACCAAGTGTATGGGACGTCCCCTTAAATAAAGATAGATATCCAACAGGATGGAGAACTATAGAAGACCTAATGCAGTTCAAAGAACTATCAAACACAATTGAAAATAGTAATAAATACAGAAGCAAAATACCACCCTGGGAACTAAAATCACCAATCATAGACTACTCACTTACTGAAAAGATCAAACAAAACATAGAAGATAAGGAAGCCAAAATGATAAGTAGAAAGTTCATAGAGCAACTAACTAAACAAAGTCTGGCCGTCTACACTGATGGATCCAAGGGTGATAGTGGGCAACTAGGTGCCGGAGTTGTAATACCACAATGGGGAATAAAAAAGAGCTACAGTATAACGGAAGGGGCATCGATTTTTACTGCAGAGATGGTAGCAATTCTTAAAAGTCTAGAAATAATCGAAGATAACCCACCAGAAGCTGTTACGATATTTACAGACTCACTATCATCACTACAAGCACTAGAACACCCAGGTAAATGTAGCCGGCCAGACATAAAGGAAGAAATTCTAGCAATTAATACATCACTAGAGAACAGAGGATGTAGTGTGAGGCTAGTGTGGGTTCCAGCACACATAGGTATAGCTGGCAACGAGTTGGCAGACCAGAATGCCAAGAAGGGAAGAACAAGTAAAAACAATATAAAAGCAGGACTGGGAAGGTCAGAGATCAAGAGCCAAGTGAAGGAAACTATAAACGAGGAATGGAAGACAACATGGAAGGAAAGTAGAAAAGGCAGACACGCGTTCAAACTGCTGAAAGAACCAACGAGGACATGCCAGGTCAGAGAAGAATTAAAGATACCATCGAACAAAAAACTGTGGCGTCTCCGACTCGGTGCAGCATACTTCATGGTAGAAGAACCACACTGCCAAGAATGTCAGGAAGAGAATGACATAGACCACTACCTGATCCACTGTAAAAAGTATGAACAACAAAGGCTTGAATTAAAAACTTACTATAGAAATCACAATATAGACTTAACAGGTGATAAGGTTTTAAGTATAGATGCCCCAAGAGATGCCCAATCAATACTTAAAAGATATATACATAAAACAAAGGAAAAAATATAAGGTTAGAACTTCAGGAAAATCATCCAACTAAATAGAAATTAAGCAGCAAGAACTAACAAAGCATTAACAAAAAAAAAAAAAATAACTACTCATAGGACAAGGAAAGACAAGGTATAAAAAAAAAAAAAAAGGGACAACAACTCAAAAAGAACAAATACTAATACAAATTAAAACCAAGTGTAAAGGACAATAGTTATCTAGAAACAATACAAAAGAGAAAATAAAATTGACAAATACTAATATAAATAAAAATCAGCAACTGCAAAAGACAACAGTTATTTAAATTGAATACAAAATTAGTAAAGAAAATGACACTAAATACCCCAATTATAACCAACTTTCAGGTTGAACAGGGTAGACCAAGATGGAAAGAGAAGAGGCAACAATGATCAGAGGTTGAGTGCCCGATCTCCACCCATCATTTCATCAAAACAACAACAACAACAACGCCCATCCTTTTCTACTCCCCTATTCTATTTAAAATGTTGACCATTCAAGTGTGCAAATGAAAGTTTGAAGACGCACGAGGTTTTTATATGTAATTTATAAGGTACCTCCCATGTTCTCTACTGTAAAATGTACACGGGTTTGTAAAAGGACCTTTAATCACTTTCCTTGTTTTGTAAAATGCAAATGTTTAATTCCTTATATATACCTTTTAAGTGTACGTGAGAGTACGCACGAGTGTTTCACATGAAATTTTTAAAATGTACTTTCAATGTTTTCAATTTTTGTAACATGTACACAGATTTGTAAATATGCAAAGAAATGAAAATAAAGTTTCACAAAAAAAAAAAACAAAAAAAAAAAACGAAACATTTTTTGACAGCGTAACAGCCTTACATAAAAAAAAAATTAAAAAAAACAAAACAAACCTTTGTGGAACACGAAACTTTAAAAAAAAAAAACAGCTGCTTTTTCTGCCGATGCTAAAGGTCTCATTTTGGGTGCTTGAAATACCCAGATTGATAGCAAACTAAAATGGCCAAGTCAAAGAATTATACAAATCATAACCAGAACAGCAAACACCACCGTAATGGCATCCACAGACCTAAGTCTCACAGATATCCATCTATGAAAGGGGTTGACCCCAAGTTTTTGAAGAACCTGAAGTTTTCTAGGAAACATAACAAGAAGGTCAAGGCTGTGGCTGACAAATAAGGAACTCAGGGGGGAAAAGACTTGGTGGACGTGTGCATGAGAGAAAAAAAGTGCGGTTTTAATAGCTGATGATACCTGTTCAATAAAGCCTATGTTGTAGTGAAAAAAAAAAAAAAAAAAAAAAAAAGCTGCTCATGGTTGAGCACCTGGAGAAGGAACGGGTGAAGGCGACACTGCACTGGCTACCTCCAACAATCAAACAGCAAGCGGTGGAAAATATTGCCAGAACAGTAACCAACGACCCCGAAGCAGAGGTCTACCGAATCAGAAATGCCCCTGACAAATGGGGAGTACTTTTTCGGCAAGATAACCCAGTTCCACATTTCATTGACTTAAAAGTTGCAGACCAAGAACAACACAAGGTCCTCATCACCATGCCAGGTCGGAGGATGGTATGTCCTCACTGTGGGGAAGATACCCATTGGGCAAATAAGTGCTCAAAGAAACCAGGACGACCAAGACCACTAGCAGCACCAACCACAACGGGAAACACCTCGTGGCCACAGCTGCCACGAAAGGAAACGGCAGTGCGAAAGCAAAACAGAGAGGGGCCCCAAAAGTCACAGGCAAGAGATCCACCACCGGCGGACTTCGAGCTTGTCAGAAACAACAAAAGGGACAAAAAAAGACAAAGACGACACTCGGCACCAGACAACCCCGACACAGAAACAGAACAGAAACCAGAACTGACATCCATTCCAACCACTAGGAAAGCAGCACCACCACCAACCCAGACATTTGAGACAAAGTACATTATCAGCAACATCACTACAACAGCAGAGCAGACAAGCCCACCTGAATTAGACTTACGCAGCAAGCTCATCATCGATCTCACAAGAAACCCAGCAGATGAAGAAGAACAAGGAAACAGCCTACACAAGTAATTTTTCATTCAACACCTGGTATGTTACCAACTATTATTGTAATTATAATATACTACTACTTAAGGCCTAAACGCTATAAAACTTCCCCCCTTTACTTCAATCTTCCTCTTCGTGTCAGTGCGTGCTAGCCTCTTGAAATGCTTTAGTTTTGAACCTGCCCGCAAAAGCAGGCGTAACACGGACTGCTCTCCTACCCGAGGCTTTCAAGGGTGCCTCTCGCCCCATTCCGCCAATCTTACCTCTAGGCGCCTAGGTTCTAACAACCGCACGTCTACCTAGCGTCCTTTTTTTCTGAGAGAGTGTGGGTGTGCAAGTTTTACAGTGTAATATTCTGTGTGTTTAAAATGTACCACCTTTGTTTAAATTTGCCCATGTTCCATTGATTTGGAAGTTTGCTTCCCTGTTTAAAATTTACATATGCAAATATAGAAAAATCCTTGAATACCTAGCCACCTTTTGTAAAATATATTTTTTAAAAGAATAATAAGACGTCATAAGATTACCATACTTAAAATATGAAACATGTCTCACAAACTAAATAAAAATGTGCTGCAAAAAAAGAAACAAAGCTAATTTAAATTATTAATAAATAAAAACAAGTAATAAACTACTTTCTAATTTATATTTTTATTTTTGCGTAATTCTTTCCCTTAAACATTTAAACTTACCTTAGTAAACTCCCCTGAAAAATTCAAACCTGACTCTATCTATCTATCTATCTATCTATCTATCTATCTATCTATCTATCTATCTATCTATCTATCTATCTATCTATCTATCCATCCATCCATCCATCCATCCATCCATCCATCCATCCATCCATCCATCCATCCATCCATCCATCCATCCATCCATCCATCCATCTATCTATCTATCTATCTATCTATCTATCTATCTATCTATCTATCTATCTATCTATCTATCTATCTATCTATCCAGAGCCGGATTAACGTAGTAGCAAAAGTAGCATATGCTACGGGCCCCGCGTTTTTAGGAGCCCCGCGCCAATAAATATGTGCATAATATTTTGGTCATCTTCTAATACGAGCGTTAAACCAATGATCTTGTGATTTATGCCATCTTTAGCGCCTTTTCAAAAGAGATTGAACAATCTCACACTAATGAGCATTGAACATAAACTTCTGCGTGAAATTGATACATCCTATATCATCAACAAATTTGCTCATGCTAAATGTAGAAACATTAATATTTAAACACTAATGTTGACTGTGTTGTTACTTTTGATAATGATAATTACTATGCAAATTAAAAATGTATGTGTTCAAAAAAAATTAGAAGTAGTGTCACTCCCGCCCCATTCCGCCCGTCTTCTGGATGCGTTTTCCAACGCAGACCGACGATTGTTGAAGTGAATTTAATTTGTGAATGCATGTGTAAATAATTACTAGTGAATGCGCGCAAGTTTTTTTTTCTCTCTTTTTTCTATATACCATGTACTTTTATTATAAATTGTTTGAAAAATGTACATGTTTTTTTTTTTTTGAAAATTGAGATGGGAACAAAACACAAATCATAAAATGTGTTACAGAACCACCAATTGGAAAAATATGAGAAAACGGTATCTGTGAAAAGTATGATTGGCAACTTTGTAATGCCCTTTTGTTCTGGAAACGCATCAAATGTGTAAAACAAATTTTTCAGTACAAGTGCGTGTGTGTTGGGGTGAATGCAGTGTTTCCAGGTTTCACCTGCGCTTTTGGGTGTGGGTGTGTGCGTGGTTTTCCATTTGTGGTTTAAAAGTCTAAATTATATTGTTTAGGAACGTATACAATCCATTTTTACATGAATATAAATATGTTTTCAACTTTGGAATTTTTTCCCCCATATTTCACCTTGAAATTATTAATGGACACAGTCAAATTGACATGAATGTACAGAAATGATCAACTTTAGTATTTACTTTGTTCACCTTGTATTTACAGTTTATGAATGTATTTTATTGTATGTTGTAAATTGAACATGTTTTGGAATTTCAAATTGGATATGCTCTAGGGAACATGATTGCAAACTACCCCTTGTATCTTTCTCACAATGCCGGTGTGCCTAGCCGCCTTTATGGCTCAAGGCTGTAAGCTCAGCTTATTAGTTGAAACTTGCCAAGGAGAAAAGCGTAACGCAGCACACAATTGGCCACTATACTCTTAACCCGGGGGCATTTCAATATCTCGTCCAGACAAAATTTTCAAGTGTCCTTAGTCCTGTCAGCCAGACTGTCCACTTAAGTTACTTCAGAATGCAATCAACATTAGTCACCTGGTACGACATGAATGAATAAAGAACAGCTGCCGCAGAAAGAAGTAGCGGCACCAACCCTCAAAACAGCAGAATCCACCTCGTTGCCAAGACCACAGAAGACAGCAGCACCCAAGCAGGCCCGAGAACTACAGAGAAGAGACCCCCCACCATCAGACCATGATGACTTCGAGCTCGTCAGATACAACAAAAACAACAAAAGAATAAGACGACACTCGGCACCAGACAGCCCCGACACAGATGACACAGAAACAGAACAGAAACCAGAACTGACATCCACACCAACCACTAGGAAAGCAGCACCACCACCAACCCAGACTTTTGAGACAAAGTACATTTATCAGCAACATCACTACAACAGCAGAGCAGACAAGCCCACCTAAATTAGACTTACGCAGCAAGCTCATCATCGATCTCACAAGAAACCGAGTAGATGAAGATGACGAAGAACAAGGAAACAGCCTACACAAGTAATTTTTCATTCAACACCTGGAACACCATGAAGAGGATTTCTTTTTGTACATTGCCTACAGTGATGAGAGTGTTTATGGCGCTAAGAGCCACAACGTACTTTTGCAGTCAAGTGAAAGAAGTATCTGTAGGTGTTAACCATCCTCATTGAGATATTCACTTTCAATCCTCCTGGCCTTCATTTTTAAACAGCATGTTGAACATGATGTAACATGAACAATATGTTTTTTATGTGTGAAGCCTTTGTCAAGTTGCTAACATCAAGAGCGTACTTTGTCGGATTGATGTGTTCATATTTTGTAAATAGTACATTTGACATGCTAATTTTATGACTGTCAGGAATGTGCTCTTGATATGCCAGATTCTACCCACTGAGAATGTACTCTTTTAAAACCTGTTAAAGTAATTCATATCACATACTCATATTATTGCTAGTGCCATTTTCTGGAATGTGTGATTCCTTTTACTCTCCCAATTCTTAAGATATGTATCTTCTAAAGGGTGTAAATGAAAGTTTGAGAGTGCACGAAAGTTTTTGTTTGTTTTGGTTTTTTTTTCTCTATATGAAATTTCAAAATGTACTTTCTATAAATGTAACATGTATATGAATTTGTAAACTGAAATTGAAAAGCAAATAAACTTCACCAAAAAAAAAAAAACAAAAAAAAAAAGTTCAGGTTGAACAGGGTATAACAGCAACATAGTAGACAAATGAACGAACGAACGATGAAGTGTACACACTTGACATTATGAATGGAATGTGTTATAATTCCGCAACCGGTATGTTTATAAACTGTAATGCTTTTATATTATAATGCTACCTTAATGTATGTTTAGCCCTTTTTAAAAAATGGCGTCGAATATGGTAGTTATAGTATAAATATAAGTGGCGCCCGCGCCAAACTACAACACATCATACCACTCATACATAAACACAAACCAGATTTTATACTCTTACAAGAAACCAACATACACACAGATGAACACGCATCACAGATCACAACTCAGTTAGGACTAAGACATTCTTGTTTTAGCTTAGCCATTCACAAAACTGGTTCAGGAACAACTATACTACAAACAACAGACAGGTGGGAAATACTTGCGAAAAACTGGGACACCGAGGGTAAAATAGCCATAGTTCACGTAGGAAACAAGAACCACACATACACGATAGTTAACATACACGCCCCAGCAAACTACAGTCATCAGCCACAATTTTACGATAGCCTAGATAACTTACTCACACACTTATACAGGGGACACAACATTATATTAGGTGGTGATTTTAACTGTGTTTTAACAGATATGGATCTGGTAGGTGGTGAGGTTAGAGCACAGATTAGAAGAACCAACAGAGAAGACACACACCAACTAGCCTAGACATATTACAGACCATAATAGACACCCACAGCCTAACAGATGCATACAGACATGCACATCCGCAATGCACGGACACCACACACACAAACGCAAACAAAACACTCAACAGAGCCTCAAGATTAGACAGAATCTATATACCATCAACACACCACTTAATACAGGCCAGACACTTACCAGAAACTCTAAAGTTTACAGACCATAAAGCAATACTCACTGCCATTAGTTCTACTCAGGCAAGCACGCATTTCAAACGCTCTTCACACTGGAAATTCAACAACACTTTACTCCAAAACAAGACATACACGGAACATATTACTCAACTCATCCTTACATACGCAACTGATGTGCCAACAGAAAACATACAATACCACTGGGAAATACTAAAAAATGCAATACGTGAACGAACGCAGTTAATGTCAGCTAGGATACACAAGGATAGGATAAAGCAAGAGAAACTAGTAGAGGATGCAATACTGCTCACAAAACAAACAGACAGAAATTCACCCAACATCCTCACATTAGAAGACCAGCTACAACAGTACAAGCACCATAGGTTTCAGGGCGCCCTACTACGGACGAAACTGAACACAATCACACAAGAAACACCCAGTAAACAATACATGGCAATAGAACAAAACATACAACGCTGCAGACAGGTAGGGCAAATAGTAGATATAGACGGAACCACACAGACAGAAACACAAAACATAGTACAGGCTTTTGAAGATTACTACAGAAACCTGTACACAGAAGAAAACGTCCAGTCACGCATACAAGACACATTTATGCACTTTACAAGGAAACTATCAGACGACGACAAGCAAGGTCTAGATGCCGAGCTGACACTTACAGACATAACACTCGCAATAAACACTATGCAAAAAGACAAATCACCAGGGCCAGACGGACTCACAGCAGAATTTTATCAACACTTTTTTTCCCATCTTAGGCCCCCTTCTATTAAAAGTATACACAGAAGCTTTCGAGAACAAAGAACTCCCACCAAGCTTGAACATGTCATACATCACTCTCATACCTAAAGGCAACGCAAACAAAACACTCCTTAAAAACTACAGACCTATATCTCTTTTAAACATAGACTAC
This sequence comes from Oreohelix idahoensis, assembly GCA_024509875.1. Taxonomy (NCBI): domain Eukaryota; kingdom Metazoa; phylum Mollusca; class Gastropoda; order Stylommatophora; family Oreohelicidae; genus Oreohelix; species Oreohelix idahoensis. Next base: position 68,705 of record JAMPIV010012934.1, read on the forward strand.
ACAATTTTAACAAAAACGCTAACAAACAAACTAAAACTTTTCATGACCACCCTCATACATGAAGACCAGCAGTGTAGCGTCCAACACAGAAATATTCACCAGCACACACATTTCATCAGAGACATAATCACCTACACACACGAGAAGGATTGTCAGTCGTCAATCCTATCTCTCGATCAAGAGAAAGCTTTTGATCGAATATCACACTCATACCTTCACAAAACATTACTACATTGCAATATAGGTGAAAATTTTAGGAAATGGATTGAACTACGGCATCACTTTTCCTTCACACCCAAGCCGCACTCACAAAGACACATGGCAGAACCTAGCAACACAAATGACAGACATGCTACATAGATACAAATTCAAAACCACAACAATTTTTGGACGAAGCACGATTGTAAACACTTATGTCATTCCCAAATTACTATACGTAGCCACAGTTTTTGACCCCCCGAAACAGACTATTACAGACATAAACAAACAGATCAGAAGATTTATTTTTAGTCACACAATCTACAGCATAAAACATAAGACACTCATACAAGAAAAGAAACAGGGAGGTATTGCACTCCATGACATACAGACAAAGATCCAAGCACTTAGAATCAAACACGTAGGGAATATCATCAAACATCCAGAACAACACGTGCTAGCACACTATTACGTGGGGCTTAGACTCACCAGACTGAGACCACTAAACAACTCAACGCCACACCATTTCGGCCCACTACCATCATTTTACAAGTCATGCATACAAGCCATTCACGGACATGACAATTTAATTCACCAGAAAACAAATGCAATCTACAAACACTTAGTCAAACTACAAGCACCCCCGCTACATCTCAGGATTAAAAGGGGACAGAAATACTTCAAGACAAATTATACTGACACTTTCACCAACTTACACAACCCTCACATCACTGCCAAGGCAAGAGAAGTTACCTTTAGACTCATATACAACATGACACCCACAACTGAAAGACAAGCTCACAGATCCAAACAAACTTCACAGTGTCAGCTGTGCAAAACACGCATTCAATGCCTAAACAAATATATCACCTTTGTTTAAATTTGTACATATTCTCTTGATTTTGAAGTTTTACATGTCACAGAAGATTTATATGAATAAAAATCAATTGGAAAAAAAAAAAATATAAATATCAATATATATTCTTATACTACCCCTTTCACTCCTATTTTCTATTTGTGTTATATCTTCTCGAGGCCACTCAGTGGTGGGGGCTAAACTATCACATCCGTGTCTGAAACTTGTCTACCCCTAAGATAGAGGCTTTCTGCACCGCAGACTGTGGCCTTCATAGCTTCCTTGTCTATCCGAACCACCTAATGTATCTCCTAGCCGTCCTTTATACTGGAAACCATAAGTTATCTTCAATGTATTTAACTAAATTTTTAATTTCATTTTCCAAAATTACAATTTTGATGTGATTAAATTTGTGTGTGGATGTGTAAAAAATTACTGGTAAATGCACGCAAGTCATTATATAGCATGTTGTAAAATGACCATGCTTTGAAAATCGAAGATCACAAAAATCTGTTTAAATATGCACCTCTTAACTTGTATCTCTAGCGTCGCCAGTGTGTCTAGTCACTTTAAGGCCGCTCAAGGCTGAGTGTAATCAACCACCACTTTGGTTGGCTGAAACCCGCCCAGCCAAGAGAAAAGCGTTATGCAGCTTTTAATACCCAGCCCAGACGATAGTTTTTTCAAGTGTTTCTTTGTTCTAGCAGCCAACTGGACACTGAAGTTACTTCGGAATCCAAAACAGTCCGAAATTTTGATAAAATAACCCCCCTTTCATGAAAGTTTCTTGTTTACTATATTCATCCTTTTCTACTCCCCTAATTTATTTAAAATGGTACAACCCTGAATATTGACCATCTAAGTATAAATTTACAATATTTTACAATAAATCGTTATGCGACATGTATTAGACAAAATTTTACTATATCTTTTGTTTGAAATTGATGAAATGTGTGCTTATATATGCAAAAATTGAATGTACGAGAGTCTGTATATACTATGTATGTTTTTACCATTTCTCTGTTGTAAAATAAGAACAGTTTCTTCTTGAAGGCATGAATATTTTCAAAAATATAGATGTATGTATTTTTATTTGTATCTTCATACACATGTTTTGAAAATTTAAAGAAATAAAGATCACCCAAAAAAATAATAATAATAATAATAATAATAATAAATGAATGAAGAAACAATATGTTTGGCAATTGGGTACCGCCGCTTTTGTTTAGAACACTGCATCAGATGTCATCAAAAATGTATTAGACGATTTGAATATGAATATGATTGTTTTCATATGATATTACACATGTGTACCAACAATGTAAATCTATGTACCAAATTCGGTGGGGAAATTCCCTCTCAATACCAACGACCCTCCTTTAATTGGTCTTTCAATGGCTTCTCTCCTCCCCCGGTATGCCTCCTGAAAGTCCGAGGCATCTTTTGTGTTCGTAAACCAGCTGATACCGGCTTACTCTCGGAACAAAGTCCTTCCTCGCCCCAGCGACATTTTCAAGTGTTTCTTTGTTCGAACCCCCCCCCCCCCCCCCTTTCTACGACTCCTTGGTTTACACCTGTGTGTATCTGCACTGGTGCAGTTTCCTTAACACAACTACAAACCAATTTCATCCCCTTTTCATCTAACGATTTTAGATTACAATACTTATTCCTTTTACTCTCCCATTTCATATTAAGATATGTATCTTCAAAGGGTGTGAATTAAAGTTTGAGAGTGCACGAAAGTTTTGTTTGTTTCGTTTCTATATAAAATTTCAAAATGTACTTTCTATAAATGTAACATGTATATGAATTTGTAAACTGAAATAGAAAAGCAAATAAACTTCACTTTAAAAAAAAAAAAAAAAAAAAATTAGTGGAACACGAAACTATTTTTGACGGCGTAACTGCCTTACATAAATAAGAATGTATCTGTCTTTAAAAAAAGTAATACCGTAGTGCATGTCGAGTTTAGTGTCAATCGTTTTAAGAAGGTTTAACTATTTTTTTTTTTTTTTGGTTTCTTCTTCTTCTTCTTCTTCCTCGTTCGCCCTGAAAAGGACGGTGGTTGCGTTGTGTCTGTTTACGCCGTAGCTGTGATATCTGCACCTTTCGGTCGACACATCCGACTTCTGCACGGCATTTTTTGGGACCGGGATTGCCTTCCCTCTTTGATCCGTAATCGCTCAGCCAGACTGCACTGCTGCAGACTGTTTCCAGGACCACCACGTGGAGGTGGAGTACGGTATTGACCAGCTTTTTTTTTTTTTTGGTTTTAATTGTACTATTGCGTTGAGATGTATGTAGTGGTTTTGATGGTATTGTATGATGGTGATATTACTAAATGTAATGTATGAGGCCAGCTGTGAAGGCTCCTGAGATAAAATGTAGTTGTGAATTGTCAGAAGGCCTTTCTTGCTACCACTACGACCTCACACTCAATTTTTTTTTCTTAATGAATGTGGCTATGTAAAATGTCTAGGGTAATGATATGTAATGTGGTGTGATAGTTATAGATACACCCACAGATATTTAAGCAGACTAATAATATTTAACAAATATTATAATACACTGAACTAACTCAAGAGTGTAAAATTTTTGATAGAATTATATTACATTTATTTGTTCTGGATCAGTTTTTATGTTGACCAGAACTTTTTTTAAAAAAAAGATTTAAAATTTATGAAAGAAATGCATGGAATGTTACATAATAAATGCAAGAGTGTACATATATAAGTACTAGACTAGTTAGTTTTATTAAAATGTTCTAGTAGTCATCTACTTGGGAGGATAGTTAATGCTTGTGCTGTTGGGGTGGCCTCATCACACCTGTCTATATTGACTACACAGTGTCCAGTAAATTGCAGGAATTTTATGGGGTATTAGTAACTAAAAGGCGTTGGTGAACTTCCAGCAGACCAGAGGCTCACTCATCTTGCATATGTAGCTCTGGTGCTGAAATCTGGTAGTCCCACCTCTCCGTGCTGGCGGGCAATAATAGTGGTCTCTGTCACAACGTACTGCACAGATACACTCGAGTAAAATCACCAACTGAATGGACACCGCCTTGTTGACAGCTGAAACTCACAGCTCTGCAATCAAAGTATTGGCTATGTGTCAAAATTCTATTCTCTACCCACGTCTGGACACAACACGGACACAACAACCACATCATACAGACAGGTCAGATCTCTCTGACCAAACAGCACATTTACCATGGTGGTTTTACATCAGATAGGTCCTCCCAGACTATAGATTCTGAAAAATATTTATTAGTTTCCTTCCCTAAAAGTGGATAGGTAATATGTTTCATTATTCTCAACACTTGATCTGTCTTTCCTAACCCTTGCTGGAGTTTATGTATATTGTTGGTCCCTAGACCCTGACTTGGGCGGGGGGTCTAGAGCAAATCCCTACTTGTTTGTAAGGCTAGATTATGATATGGCAGTATCAAATCACTCGAACATTAAACAATATTCAAAATATACAAAGAAATAATTTCAATCTTACCAGATTATGAATAAAGAACACAGAAATGCTAGCAAAACTCAGCTGAGCTGCTGGCTATAGTATGGCGTCCCTGAACTTATTTCACTTTCTTTCATTTGGAAATCACCACACTTTAAAATACTGTGTCTATCATCGAACAACTATTGAGGAATGGCCCCACTTGCGCGTCTGAGCGCCGATAAAATGATTGTCTGTGGCCAATCACTGCCTAGGTTTATTTCAAATTCAAATTTCCTACCCTAAAGTCATTTCAGTCATGCTTCAGTCAAGTATGGATGTTTATCTGTTAGTCTGTCCGTCTCTACTTGTTTTTTTTTCAAAAACGTACTTGATTTTTGAACCAACCTTTCTCTCCCCTCCAAAATTTTGTCGTTAAAAGTTATATTTAGACACAGCTCCCACCAATGTCCCTTCGCTTCCCTACTAAGTAGATTTGAACACCTGCGTCTCGAGGTCGTGTTTTTTTGTGCAAATAGCGACACTTTTTATTCCATACAGTCTGTCGCTGATGTGAACAACACTGTCTTTTGTCATTATCTTCAATATTATCTATCCGTCTGTAAAATTAAGAACATATTAGTTCACTGCTCAGAATGGGCCATCCGGCCAGCTAATTTTTATATTCCTAACATTAATATTACGAAAAAGTTACTTTTTAATTTTTGTAATATTCCAAACATCTGCGTTCTGCCGCTGAATTCAAATCAAAGGCTTGGTATCGCAAAAGCGACCAATAAATGACTGTGGCGTAACATATCCAAGGTCCCTTCTGTCGAGTTCCTTACTTTATGTCAACTTGGGAAACGTGACTTTTCTCCGTTTCCCCCCAATTGCGTCTCCTTAGCCTTTCTAGTCTCACGCAATCTTTCCAGTCATATTTTTTCCTTTTTATCCGCCGTTCCCCTCCTGTCTAGCAAGTCAATTTTTATGGAGGGTGATGACCCGCGGTCTGGGCGATCATGTACTATCAGCAGCCTACGCATTATGTTTTTATCCTTACATGTTATCTTTGGAGGTATTTTACCGTTGTATCTCTGTCAATTTCACTACACATCTCCCCACTTGAAAACATGCCTATGGCAAGTTCCAAAACCAGCGATACACATAGGTAAAATTACTCCTCACGTCTGCCACTACTCTAATTTTGATCACAGGGGTGCCGACTGAGGAAATCTGCACCGACATTCAATTTGCCTGGGATATATTGGATACTGAACTGATAAGGTTGAAGCAATAAAGACCACCTCAGCAATCTTGCGTTTTCATGCTTAGCCTGAGATAAGAATACGAGAGGCTGATGGTCCGTCTCCACCACAAAAGTCCTACCATACAGATAGATTTGAAACTTCTTTATTGCCCAGATTAACGCTAAACATTCTTTTTCGCTTGTGGAGTATCCTTGTTCCGCCTTATTCAATTTACGGCTTGCATAAGCGACTGGTTTCAGTTCCCCATCAGGTGAAGATGATCTTTGCAACAAAGCCCCTCCTAGTCCTACATTACTTGCATCGGTTCTTAAGACAAAGTCCTGTGTCAAATCAGGCAGTTTGAGAATAGGCTTGCTAGTGAGTTTTTCCTTTAACTCTTGGAACGCTAGTTCACATTGTGCAGTCCAAATAATTTTATCTGGAAGTCCCTTGCGAGTCAGATCAGTCAGAGGAGCACAAATAGCGTTAAAATTCTTGATGTATTTCTGATAAAATCCGCATAACGACACAAATGATCGCACGTCCTTTTTTGTTTGCGGCCTAGGTGCTCTCTGCAGTTTTTTTCCAAGTTCTTAGGATCAGGGGTCATATTACCCTGATATACAGTGTGTCCCAAGAATTCCAACTCTTTGCATCCAATACAACATTTTGTGGGCCTAGCAGTTAAGTTCGCCTTCCGAAGTCTATCAAACAACATCTCCAGAGCTTCAATGTGTTCTTCAAATGTCTCTGTGGCGACGAGAATATCATCCATGAAATTCGTGATACATGGGTTATTCAGGGGATCCAACAATTTGCGCATCATCCTTGAAAACACACTCGGAGCATTTTTCAGTCCGAATGGTAGCATATTGAATTCATAATGTCCATCCGAAGTGCTAAAAGCCAAATAAGGTCTCACTTCAGGCTTCACTGGGTTCTGGTAATAGCCTTTACTAAGATCCACCTTTGAAAAGTATTTTGCCTTGTTCAGTCTGGCAAATAACTGTTTTGTGTCTGGTAATGGATCCACTTGTCCTTCTGTGACAGCATTCAGTTTCCTGTAATCTATGCACAGTCTGTGTTCCCCAGACGGTTTTCTCAACAAAACGACACTAGAACTAAAAGATGATTCACTGTGCGAAATAATCCCCTCCTTCAACAAATACTCTATTTCTTCCTTCAATGCCTTCTCCTTCGCGAACGGAATAGAATAGGCTCTCATACAGATTGGGTTTGAGTCTACCAGTTTCATGTCATACTGTAGCAAATTTGTATGGCCTGGTTTATCTGTTAATACATCTGTATGTTCCTCCAGAACCTGTTGAACTCTCTCCCTCTGGTTTTTAGTCAGGTGCTTACTGACTTTTACCTGTGCTGCGGTTTCACAAGGATGTAATGGGTATTCATGTGAGGTGAGTGGTTCTTTTTGCATCTGGGTTGCAATAGCCAAGGTCAATAAGGGGGTGCTTTCCTGGAGTGGTCTGTCCAGATACTTCTTTAACAGGTTTACATGATAAACTTTCTCCTTCCCCTTTTTGTCAATTTTATAGTTTGTTCTAGACACCTTCTCTAGAACCGTATATGGACCTTGCCAACCAATTTGTAATTTATTCTGGCTTCCGGGTAGTAGAAGCAGCACCTTCTCTCCGACTGCCAGTTCCCTGTCCTTTGCCTTCCTATTAAAATATGCTGCATGTTTCTTCCTGGCTTGCTTCAAATTATCATTTGCCAGTTTCCATCCAGCTTTCAAACGAGTGGTCAGTTCGTTCACGTATTGATACGATGAGGTAACAGTCTCTTCCGCCTTCTCATCTGTCCAGGTCCTTAATAGAGCTTCTAATGGACCTTTTATTGGCCTCCCAAATAGCAGAGTTGCGGGAGCCATCCCGGTTGAACTATGTGGTACCTCCCGGTACGCAAACAATGCGGCGGGCAGGAATTGATCCCACAGATCCGGTTTTTCGTGTGCCAGCTTTCTCAGGATAGAAATGAGAGTCCCGTTGAACCTCTCTACCTGGCCGTTCCCTTGTGGATGGTACGGACTACAATGAAAGTGTCTGGCTTGAAATAGCTTAAAAACTTCTTCCGTTAGTTTCCCCTTGAACTGAGAACCATTATCCGTCAAGATTTGATGCGGGAATCCTAATCGGGTAAATATTGTAAGTAGTGCCTCTGCTACATGTTTTGAATCAATTGATGGCAGGGCTACCGCCTCTCCCCACATAGAACAAGTGTCCACCAGAGTAAGGATGTAACTGTTCCTCCTCTTGGTCCGAGTGAGAGGTCCTACAATATCCACTGCAACCCTCTCAAAAGGTGTTCCCACTATGGGCATTTCCCCTAGAGTTGCAGGAGCAGTCCAGTGCTTTGGAGCTACCCTTTGACATTCTGGGCAGGATTTGACATATCTTTTTATATCCTCCGTTATCCCTGGCCAGAAGTAATGACAAGCTATACGCTGTCCTGTGGCGCTGATCCCCATGTGACCACTGAAGGGAATCGCATGCCCGAGTTCCATCACTTTATCTCTATATGAAGTGGGAAGAACCAGCTGGTTGTGACCATTTGTTCCAGTTCCGGCCTTCCTGTATAAGAGTTTGTTCTTCATGAAATATTCCCCCTTGCTCGGAGGTGTGTGGCATTTGGGCAATTTTTTAAAACAGGGCTTGAGTGTCCTATCCTCAGCCTGCGCCTTCCTCATCTCCTCTGGATGAGCATTTATAGGTTCACCTTCTTCCTCCTTCTTCTGTGACCTGGTCTGCACTGTCGCCATGATCACAGGTTTCTCGGGATTCCCCAAGAAGACGTATCTACACCCCAATATCAGAGGGTAGATTGGTTCATCTATCACTGCTGCTCTGATTTCTCCCTCCACATAGCGAGTTTTCACCGTTATCCTTGCGATGGGAAGTGTCATGAGTGGTATGTCCTTAGTCGCCCCTTGTATTTCCACTGTTTCTGTGGTATACTGACTTGGGTCCACTAGGCTAGACTTCACAACTGAATCATAATCCAAACCTGTATCATAAAGGCACCTTATGGTGACCCCATTACAAATAACATCCTCACAAACTGGGGGGTGATAAGGTTCCTGTTGTCCATTAGGATTAACCTTTAATCTTCGCGTCCCCGACTTCATTGCAGCAATGTTTGAAGGTTTCCTTCTACAAAATTCGGTGTTATGGTTATCCTTCTTGCACCATTTACACCATCTTTTTCCTTGGTTCAACGGTTTTCTTTCATTGAACTTTTGGTCATTGAACTGTGAGTTTCTGTCGCGATAGTCATTTCTTGGCCGCTCAAAGTTTGTCCTACCTTTATTTCCCTGCTCTCTATTATCAAATTTATTAAATTGCTGTGGAGCTTTAAAATTGTCTATGTGCTTCTTTTTAGCACCACTTACCTCTGCCTGAGCTGCCTGATACCTCTCAGCAACATTTAAAATTTCCCCCAACTTCTCTGCACCTTGTTCCATGAGAAATTTTCTCATGTCTGGAGCCATGGACTCTCTCAATTGCTCAATCATGATCATTTCTTTAAGATCTTGGGTCTTCCCCAGAGCCGTCCATTTCTCCAAATAGGTTTCTAGTCTAGCAGAGAATTGGTGGTATGTCTCCCCAGACAACAGTTTGGCATTTCTAAATTTCTTACGATAAAATTCACCATTCTTCTCGTACCTTAATAACAAAGCCTGCTTTAACATGTCATAATTGTCTTGGTCTTCCCTGTTCATTTTGGCAAATACTTCATAAGAAGTACCTCTCAATCCCTGTGATAGCTTTAAACTCCACCTCTCTCTCTCTAACCCATATGTAGTAGCTAATAACTCAAAACGTCCTAGGTACCCCTCTATGTCATCGTCTTTTTCAACAAAATGGTCTAAATGAAACCCCATAGCTGAGTTTGAGGCTCCCAGACTGGGCGTAGCATCTGAGGCAAAAGGGCTGGCACCATTTTCAGGAGCCGGGCCTTGTAATTCCAGCTCCCTTAGTCGTAATTCGTGCTCCCTTTGCAACCTTCTATCTTCTGCCTCCCTTTCGGCAGTCAACCTTTTTTCTTCTGCCTCCCTTTGCTGTCGTTTTTTTCTTCTGCCTCCCTTTGCTGTCGTTTTTCTTCTGCCTCCCTTTCGGCAGTCAACCTTTTTTCTTCTGCCTCAATCTGCAGCCTCTTAATTTCTCTATCAGCCTCAATTTGTAACCTCTTCTCTTCAGCTACCTTTCTATCTTCCCTTTCAATATATTTATCACATTCAGCCGTTACATATTGAATTAAAATCTGACCATCCATTCCCATCTCCTTTGCGGTCAGCACAGCAGCTGATCGGAATTTTGCTAGCTCCGCCATACTTTTCAGACAATATAATAATATACAAGCTAAATCTCTAACCAGTAAATACACTAAGTACTTCTTATGACTATAGTCTAACTAATTCTAACTAACCATTTAACTAATTAATTATCACTGGCTGTGAAGATTCACCAACTTTTATCTGCAGGGACACTTTTAATTTTAAAGGGAATTTCACAATTTTTTTCCCCTAATTTTATTTCTCCAACCAGGAGATCCTAATATTACTGTTGGGCTAATTATCCCTGGACAAGACCCCAATGTATGTAGTGGGTTTTGATGGTATTGTATGATGGTGATATTACTAAATGTAATGTATGAGGCCAGCTGTGAAGGCTCCTGAGATAAAATGTAGTTGTGAATTGTCAGAAGGCCTTTCTTGCTACCACTACGACCTCACACTCAATTTTTTTTTCTTAATGAATGTGGCTATGTAAAATGTCTAGGGTAATGATATGTAATGTGGTGTGATAGTTATAGATACACCCACAGATATTTAAGCAGACTAATAATATTTAACAAATATTATAATACACTGAACTAACTCAAGAGTGTAAAATTTTTGATAGAATTATATTACATTTATTTGTTCTGGATCAGTTTTTATGTTGACCAGAACTTTTTTTAAAAAAAAGATTTAAAAAATTATGAAAGAAATGCATGGAATGTTACATAATAAATGCAAGAGTGTACATATATAAGTACTAGACTAGTTAGTTTTATTAAAATGTTCTAGTAGTCATCTACTTGGGAGGATAGTTAATGCTTGTGCTGTTGGGGTGGCCTCATCACACCTGTCTATATTGACTACACAGTGTCCAGTAAATTGCAGGAATTTTATGGGGTATTAGTAACTAAAAGGCGTTGGTGAACTTCCAGCAGACCAGAGGCTCACTCATCTTGCATATGTAGCTCTGGTGCTGAAATCTGGTGGTCCCACCTCTCCGTGCTGGCGGGCAATAATAGTGGTCTCTGTCACAACGTACTGCACAGATACACTCGAGTAAAATCACCAACTGAATGGACACCGCCTTGTTGACAACTGAAACTCACAGCTCTGCAATCAAAGTATTGGCTATGTGTCAAAATTCTATTCTCTACCCACGTCTGGACACAACACGGACACAACAACCACATCATACAGACAGGTCAGATCTCTCTGACCAAACAGCACATTTACCATGGTGGTTTTACATCAGATAGGTCCTCCCAGACTATAGATTCTGAAAAATATTTATTAGTTTCCTTCCCTAAAAGTGGATAGGTAATATGTTTCATTATTCTCAACACTTGATCTGTCTTTCCTAACCCTTGCTGGAGTTTATGTATATTGTTGGTCCCTAGACCCTGACTTGGGCGGGGGGGTCTAGAGCAAATCCCTACTTGTTTGTAAGGCTAGATTATGATATGGCAGTATCAAATCACTCGAACATTAAACAATATTCAAAATATACAAAGAAATAATTTCAATCTTACCAGATTATGAATAAAGAACACAGAAATGCTAGCAAAACTCAGCTGAGCTGCTGGCTATAGTATGGCGTCCCTGAACTTATTTCACTTTCTTTCATTTGGAAATCACCACACTTTAAAATACTGTGTCTATCATCGAACAACTATTGAGGAATGGCCCCACTTGCGCGTCTGAGCGCCGATAAAATGATTGTCTGTGGCCAATCACTGCCTAGGTTTATTTCAAATTCAAATTTCCTACCCTAAAGTCATTTCAGTCATGCTTCAGTCAAGTATGGATGTTTATCTGTTAGTCTGTCCGTCTCTACTTGTTTTTTTTTTCAAAAACGTACTTGATTTTTGAACCAACCTTTCTCTCCCCTCCAAAATTTTGTCGTTAAAAGTTATATTTAGGCACAGCTCCCACCAATGTCCCTTCGCTTCCCTACTAAGTAGATTTGAACACCTGCGTCTCGAGGTCGTGTTTTTTTGTGCAAATAGCGACACTTTTTATTCCATACAGTCTGTCGCTGATGTGAACAACACTGTCTTTTGTCATTATCTTCAATATTATCTATCCGTCTGTAAAATTAAGAACATATTAGTTCACTGCTCAGAATGGGCCATCCGGCCAGCTAATTTTTATATTCCTAACATTAATATTACGAAAAAGTTACTTTTTAATTTTTGTAATATTCCAAACATCTGCGTTCTGTCGCTGAATTCAAATCAAAGGCTTGGTATCGCAAAAGCGACCAATAAATGACTGTGGCGTATCATATCCAAGGTCCCTTCTGTCGAGTTCCTTACTTTATGTCAACTTGGAAAACGTGACTTTTCTCCGTTTCCCCCCCAATTGCGTCTCCTTAGCCTTTCTAGTCTCACGCAATCTTTCCAGTCATATTTTTTCCTTTTTATCCGCCGTTCCCCTCCTGTCTAGCAAGTCAATTTTTATGGAGGGTGATGACCCGCGGTCTGGGCGATCATGTACTATCAGCAGCCTACGCATTATGTTTTTATCCTTACATGTTATCTTTGGAGGTATTTTACCGTTGTATCTCTGTCAAATTCACTACAATGTGCTTCTAAAGTGCATTCTGAAGAGAGTGGTACCAGTTTTAAGTGGAGCATAGGGAGCCTCGCTGGTGTAATGGTTACCACACTGCGCTAGCGATCAGGTGTTCAAGGAAATGAAAATGGTGAGGATGACAAGGAAAGACCTTGAACTGATGGTACGCAACAGAAGGACATAGCATGTGTTCGTGGAAGGCCTATGCTCTTTGGTGAGCTAAAGGGTATTGATTGATTGTTTGAATTATATGTTATTTGTTACTGTGACAGAGTGTGACCATAGGATGAGCAGAATAAACGATACCGAAGCACACACAAATATATATATATATATATATATATATATATATATATATATATATATATATATATATATATATATATATATAACTGACTAGGTTGAACGGGACGAGCTTCGCCAAAACGAGGCAAAACTTTAAAAAAAAAGTGGGAGGAAGAACACGATGTAAAGCTGGGGTTCAAGAGGAAAGAGAAAACAGTAGCAGTCTTTCTAGACGTCGCAAGAGCATATGATGAATGCTGGAGAGTTGGAGCTCTTTACAAAATGAAAAAGATTGGCATTACTGGTAAAACCTATAGGTATCTAGAAAACTTTGTACAGGACAGGTATTTTGCTGTACAGGTGAACAATGATAAGTCAGAAATAAACGAACAACAGAATGGGATTCCTCGGGGATCAGTGATTTCACCTTCAATTTTCACTATAGCTGTAAATGATTTAGCAGATGAATTTAACGACATTAAGAATACAGTATCACAATTTGCAGATGACTGTGCCATTTGGCGATCTGGAAAAAAACTTGGACCATGTTTACCAATAACTTCAAAAACAAATAGACAAAGTTTCAGAGTGGATGAAAAGTTGGGGCTTCCAAATAAATGTAAACAAAACAGTAGGTATGATATTCAACAAAAGAAATTTTTAAAAAATAACAAAATCAATATAACCATTAAAGGACAGAAAATATGTACCTTCTCAACAACAAGATTTCTGGGCATAACTTTAGATAAACAACTAAATTGGAATAAACATATAGACAATTTAGTAGAAAGCTGTAGGGGACCCCTAAATATACTAAGGATAGTAAAAGGTAATGGATGGGGGGCCAGCAATAAAATAATGTTTATGTTCTACAAGTCTTTCATCAGGGGGAAACTGGATTATGCCAGCATTGTCTATGACTCAGCTGCAGCCTCTAACAAAGCAAAACTAGACAGAATACAAAATGCAGCTATGAGAACAATTACAGGTGCATTTATATCAACACCAGTACAAGCGCTAGAAGTAGCTCTTGGCATACCACCCCTTGGTCTAAGACTGAAAGAACTAAGATTAAATTATTGGAGTAAAGTAGCACAAGAAGTGACCCACCCAGCACTTAAAGCATTTGTCAAAAACCAACCAAGTGTATGGGACGTCCCCTTAAATAAAGATAGGTATCCAACAGGGTGGAGAACTATAGAAGATCTAACGCAGTTCAAAGAACTGTCAAACGCAATTAAAAATAGTAATGAATATAGAAGCACAATACCATCCTGGGAACTAAAAACACCAATCATAGACTACTCACTAACTGAAAAGATCAAACAAAACATAAAAGATAAGGAAGCCAAAATGGTAAGTACAAAGTTCATTGATCAGCTAACAAAACATAGTCTGGCCGTCTACACTGATGGATCCAAGGGTGATAGTGGGCAACTAGGTGCAGGAGTCGTATTACCACAGTGGAGAATTTAAAAGAGCTACAGTGTAACAGAAGGGGCCTTTGATTTTTACCGCAGAGATGGTAGCAATTCTAAAAAGTTTAGAAATAATCGAAGATAACCCACTAGAAGCTGTTACGAAATTTACAGACTCACTATCGTCACTACAAGCACTAAAACACCCAGGTAAATGTAGCCGGCCAGACATAAAGGAAGAAATTCTAGCAACTAATACATCACTAGGGAACAGAGGATGTAGTGTGAGGCTAGTGTGGGTTCCGGCACACATAGGTATAGCTGGTAACGAGTTGGCAGACCAGAACGCCAAGAATAGAAGAATAAGTAAAAACAATATTTGAGCAGGACAGGGAAGGTCAGAAATCAAGAGCCAAGTGAGGCTAACTATAAACGAGGAATGGCAGACAACATGGAAGAACGGTAGAAAAGGCAGACACGCGTTCAAATTGCTGAAAGAACCAACAAAGGCATGCCAGGTCAGAGAAGAATTAAAGATACCGTCAAACAAAAAACTGTGGCGTCTCCGTCTCAGGGCAGCAAATTTTATGATAGAGGACCCACACTGCCAAGAATGTCAGGAAGAAAATGACATAGACCACTAACTGATCCACAGTAAAAAGTATGAACTAAAAACTTACTATAGAAATCTCAATATAGACATGACAGGTGATAAGGTTTTAAGTATAGATGCCTCAGGAGATGCCCAATCAATATTAAAAAGATATATACATAAAACAAAGGAAAATATATAAGGTTAGTACTTCAGAAAAAACATTCAATCAAATAGAAATTAAGCAACAAAACATAACAAATCATTAAAAAACCAAAAAAAAAACTTACTAACTACTCATTGGACAAGGAAAGACAATGACGCTTAATAATAAAAAAAAACAACAACTCAAAAAGAACAAATACTAATACAAATTAAAACCAAATGTAAAGGACAATAGTTATCTATAAACAATACAAAAGAGAAAATAAAATGGACAAATACTAATATAAATTAAAATCAGCAACTGCAAAAGACAATAGTTAATTAAATTGAATACAAAATTAGTAAATAAATACCCCAATTATAACCAATTTTCAGGTTGAACAGGGTAGACCAAGATGGAACGAGAAGAGGCAATAACGGTCACCTGTTAAGTGCCCGCTCTCCACCCATCACCTCTTCAAAACAACAGTGGGAGGATACGCATTCGACTTCCGACTTCTGAAGCGGACAGACGTATTCTCGCTCGCTCGTTCCACATCCAGTGAAAGTTTTCAGTACGGGACACAAGACGAATTTCAGATAAGTTTTTTCTCTTCTCTAACATATTTAAACTAAATATTATTAATCACCTCTAGTATTATTTAATTGCTTTTAACGTTAGTAAATAATTGATAAGAGTCCCTGTGATGTTTCCTGGACGGGGAACATATCCAGAGAGTATCAGAAAATCGCGGAGACGGCCGGATATAGTGCTTCATTCTTCAGCAACGCTTCAGGTCATACTGATTGAACTGACCGTGCCATTTGAATCCAGATTAGGCGAGCAACATTCATTCAAAGCGGCCAAGTATAGCGATCTGGCCGCGGATCTGAGACACGATGGATTCAGTGCAAGGGTCATGGCGGTTGAAGTGGGCGCAAGAGGGCTTGTGGCTGCATCAGTGTATGATTTATTGAAACTGTTGGGGCTGAAGGGACAGTCTAGAACAAGGGCACTGAAGAGGCGTAGCGAAAGTGCCGAAAAGGCATCAGGCTGGCTGTGGAACAACCGCAATGGGCAATGGAAATCGGGGCAATAAACGCTGCGGTACAGAAAACACCAATTTTTCTAAGTCCACAACGCTGAGTTTTTTTGGTGTACTAGTGAAAGGACTGTGGCTCTGGGGCAACAGGCGATGTATACTATAGGGAGTGTGTCAGGTACAGAATTTCAGTGGCTTGCGGCGCGCAGGGACTAGGCTCGTCGACTGCGCGGGCTAGTGTCTCAGTGTGTGTCCTTAGTTGTGAAGGGCGACGGAACGAACGGAATAATTTGTCTTCTCTTTGTTACTTTCACAAATGTTACTTTCACAATTGCCCCCGCGGCTGGCGGTGTGGATTTAAAAGTTGCAACCATAAGTAAAATGGGTTCATTTTCGATACAAGACAACAGGAAGCTGAGACGCTTGGGAGTCATGACCCAAGTAGGCCCGCCCCCCTTAGAGTGTAAAGGAGTAATCGGGCCGAAACACTTGTCGGATGGGGGGACTACTTCTGATGATCAGATTGCTTCCTGTTGTATCGCTCTGTAAAGAGTTTCCTATCATCCTTGCTTATTTCTTACTAATGTACGAGATTTTTTCCACCTTGTTTTCTGTCCCTGTGTGATGAGATTTCCTTGCTTATTTCTTACTAATGTAATATTGTTTTATTGTTTGCACCTTGTTTCCTGTCCCTGTGTGATGAGATTTCCTTGCTTATTTCTTACTAATGTAATAAGCCTATTGTTTTATTGTTTGCACCTTGTTTCCTGTCCCTGTGTGATGAGATTTCCTTGCTTATTTCTTACTAATGTAATATTGTTTTATTGTTTGCACCTTGTTTCCTGTCCCTGTGGTGATGAGATTTCCTTGCTTATTTCTTACTAATGTACGAGATTGTTTGCACCTTGTTTTCCCGTCCCTGTGGTGATGAGATTTCCTTGCTTATTTCTTACTAATGTACGAGATTGTTTGCACCATGTTTCCTGTCCCTGTGCTGTGGTGATGAGATTTCCTTGCTTATTTCTTACTAATGTACGAGATTGTTTACACCATGTTTCCTGTCCCTGTGTTGTGGTGATGAGATTTCCTTGCTTATTTCTTACTAATGTACGAGATTGTTTACACCATGTTTTCCGCTGATGGTTTTTAGTTCTGTGCTTTGTTCGTTCCTAGCTGTACACATTATTCTTAATATTCTTCTACAAAACCACATATCTGTGACCTCCAGGTGATCCTGTTGTTTGTTTACTGACTGTCCATGATAGACTTCCATAACACATGGTTTGACTTTATATCACACTTAGTCACTCTCTTTTACTTCCATTGACAGAGAAATGTTGCATAAATAATATTCATTTGAAAGAATGCCAATTGTGTTTGGACTTTCTACTCTTCACCCCTAAGATGAATCTTCCATCTGATATTAATGTGCCATGATATTCTAGTCCGTTGACTTGTCTTAAAAATGTTCCATTTAATCTGATGGTACATTGTGAAAAAGACGATTTCTTCAAGATGACCATTACTTTTGTCTATTTTTGCTATTGAATCTAAGGCCTTTATTTTGAATTTCTCACATAAATTCCTGGAACTATTTTTCCTTTTTTGCTACTAGACTATCACCAGCATGTGTCAAGTTGTTCGCTGATATCCACCAAGTGATATTTATGGCACACAAGTGGATTAATTATATCAAAGTAATCCTAAAGTAGAAAAAGTTGACAAAGAAAGTGGTCAAAGCAACACAGCTAGCTAGCTCAGGAACAAAAGCTGCTTCTCCCCATGCATCCTAACAGCACTGGTGAACAGAGAACATGACATGTAAAGTAATAAGTTCTATGTATCACATGTGACAATGACATGTGACAATGACATGTGACAATCACAGGGCCTAATACTGGGAACAATGAATAAAGCCAGTGTGTCCTACCAGGCATATTACAGAAGACGTCTAAAGTAGGATGTACATGGGGTAAACATCATCATCACACAAACAAACACAATCACCTGCTGACAGCAATATCTGATGCAGAATTTCTTTGTCCCTAGAAAGATCTATAAAATTCTATGACATGAGAGGTTCTTGTCTGTAGAACATACGGAGATGTAGAATCTAACAGAAGAACGTACGGAAATGTAGAAGCTGACAGGAGAACATATGGAGATGTAGAAGCTGACAGGAGAACATACTGAGATGTAGAATCTAACAGAAGAACATACGAGATGTAGAATATGACAGGAGATCATACAGAGATGTAGAATCTGAAGGAAGAACATATGGAGATGTAGAATCTGACAGCAGAACATACGGAGATGTAGAATCTAACAGAAGAACATACAGAGATGTAAAAGCTGACAGAAGAACATACAGAGATGTAGAATTTAACAGAAGAACATACGGAGATGTAGAAGCTGACAGAAGAATAAACTGAGATGTAAAAGAACATACAGAAATTTAAAGGCTGACAGAAGAACTTTCAGAAATGTAGAGGCTAAAAGAAGAACACACGGAGATGTAGAATCTAACAAAAGGACATACGGAGATACATTGTTACACGATGGAATAACTAGCCCTTAGCCCGACCTTCCTTAGTCGTTTAGTGATCTTCTCATTAGTTCCACATGAGTGATCTTGTCATTAGTTCCACATTAGTGATCTTGTCATTAGTTCCACATTAGTGATCTTGCCATTAGTTCCACATTAGTGATCTTGTCATTAGTTCCACATTAGTGATCTTGTCATTAGTTCCACATTAGTGATCTTGTCATTAGTTCCACATTAGTGATCTTGTCATTAGTTCCACATTAGTGATCTGGTCATTAGTTCCACATTGGTGATCTTGTCATTAGTTCCACATTGGTGATCTTGTCATTAGTTCCACATTGGTGATCTTGTAATTAGTTCCACGTTGGTGATCTTGTCATTAGTTCCACATTGGTGATCTTGTCATTAGTTCCACATTGGTGATCTGGTCATTAGTTCCACATTGGTGATCTTGTCATTAGTTCCACGTTAGTGATCTGGTCATTAGTTCCACATTAGTGATCTGGTCATTAGTTCCACATTGGTGATCTTGTCATTAGTTCCACATTGGTGATCTTGTCATTAGTTCCACATTGGTGATCTTGTCATTAGTTCCACATTGGTGATCTTGTCATTAGTTCCACATTGGTGATCTTGTCATTAGTTCCACATTGGTGATCTTATCAAACTATTTCAATCCGTCTATTTTACACACGTATCCATTTATGAAAGTCTGTAACTCTCTGGTTATTTTTTGTTGTCTTTGCTGTTTCACAGCCATACAATAATACGAGAGGACCTTCTCCTGTCATGGACGGTTGAGTTTTATTTTCCTTAGTTGACCTGTCCATGTTTGAAGTTTTTGTGGTTTAACATATTTTTACATGATGGAATAACTAGCCCTTAGGCCGACCTTCCTTAGTCGTTTAGATGGAATAAAGAACAAATAAAGGAAGCTTTTTTCATACCGCACTTTGATAGGACGGTTTCCATTCATCATATTAGTACTTCCTACAGACTAACAACTCCACTGATATCCTTCCTGTATGTACCAAACTTTTCCTCAAATGAATATTCAACAAAGTCCATCAACAGATTACATCACCGAGGAAGATGCTAGCTTATAAATCTTAGTACACGTGAGTCGTTATTAAACTATCCGTCTGCAGGAGATGAAAATGCGCTTGTATTTCGCCGCCGTAACCAGACATTGAACAAGATTAATAGCAATATTTGTCTGGTGCGCGTGACGAACTTTATCATGGGTTTATAAAAACAGGAAATTGAAAATCTTGTTATGACGTAATCATACCTAATTTAAATACCAGACGCGGACACTGCTTTCAGGTACCAGGGGAATTTTTTTAACACGATTACTAAAAGCTTCGACTATTAAGTTTGGTATCGACTTTTGTAGGTTTACGTTTTGCTTATCATGTCGAAATAATATTAATACCGATACACACAGTTCCCCTATGGCCATAGGCCATCAATGAATTCATGCTAATTGTCTATCTTGTGTCAGTCACGCTTCCATATCGCCTTTATCTCTTTCACTTCTGTCACCAGTTATCTTCTCCGTGTTTTATTATCTCCCTCTACCAATCTGACCCTGCATATTCAACAACAAGGATTGGCTTGACATGCTATCAGCACGTTTCCTAGATGCGTGCTTTGTCCATTTCCAATGTCTTCTTACCCTTGTGCTATACATTTAATTCTCAGTATAAAAGACTTCTGTATAAGAGACATAAATGTTACAACAAATAACCATCCTGATTACAAATATTCAATTATCTACAGTAATTCGGTGTGTATATAGTATGTGTTGGCCTACGTATATTTATTTACCCGCGAACGGCCAAATCGCAACCTGTCACTTACTTAGGCTGAATGTTTGTAGCATTTATGACATATAATAACATTTAATAAGTAATAAAGTCACAGTAGAAGGGAGGGGACCCTGTTACACGCCCACTGAGGCATACTGGGAATATGGTGTTAGAACCATCTTTTCTTGACTATGGGGGTGATGTGGTCAGCATCACGCCGACCGCTTTAACCTTCCCAGATTTACTCTGGTACACAATTCATGAGGCTGGGTCCACCCCGGAGGGTCTAAAAAAATCCCACTTCACCTTGGGATCAAACCATGGACCACTGAGCTAGGAAGCCAGTGCACTAACCAGTTCGTTACCGCGGCTCACAGTAACAGTAGAAGCAGCGAACAAAATAAAATGGGGCTAAAAAGTGTAATTAAAATAAAAGAAATGTGAGTAAATAATAGACAAAAATTCTGATAACAATCTGATGTGAGACTATTAAAGAAATACATGACAGTACCTACTTGGGAAGTAACAGCGATAAAGAAGAAACAAACCAGGATGTCAATTCATACACTATTCTTCTTCTCGTCACCAACGAGAACCGGAAAAACACAGACAGAAGAGGAACGAAGCCAAACATAATCTTTATTTTTACATATTTTGTTTGCTCGCAGACCGCCGATAGGACAGTATGGCGTTCTCTCTGGCGAACCTCCACACGCCAGTGTAGACAAGGAATGACTAAGTAAGTAGTTGTATTCTCACTCTATGAGCACTCAGGATACCAATTTAGTGGAGGATCTCATGAAGATAAACTAGCAATACGGGACGCTGTGGGATATAACCTTTGTCAGCCAGTCACTAGCAAGACTCAAATAAGAGAAATGGAGATAGGATGTCCGAAAATTACACACAGCACGACAAACACGCAGGAAAAAATTAAGTCAAACTAAAATGATAGCGTTACGTGTACATTTAAGACTTGTATTTACTTACATCTGATTGGTGGAACATGCATGTCTATGTCATATTGCTTGAGGCAAGGAATTTATAATTATATCCGATCTATGTATCCAGACTGAACACTTGAAACATATTGTCTCACTGACTACTGAGACTAGACAACTGAGATTACGTCTAATCCGTGAAAACACTGAAGCAAACTCACTACTAGCACGATCTGATATCAACATCCAGTGTGGTAAAGTTTCCGTTACCGTACATGAAAAATGTAAATCGGACTACGTACACTGAAACATTCTGAGAAAGCGATACATATTTTTTTTTTTTTTTTGGTCTTTTTGTCACTAGCTTTCTATGCGCTCTCTTTTTTCTGTGTTCGTCTATTTTTTCCCCAAGTGTTTGTTGTGTCCTTTGTAATGTTCTCGTCTTAATCATTTCCCTTTGCGTTCTTTATGAAGAAATTAACCACTACTACAGCTCGTCTCCCTCCAGGAAGTCTGCACCAAACATTCACGTGCTTCTGCAGCGGTGACTTCTGTTACAATTTATTTTAAATGATGAGGTAGGCAGCCTTATGCACAAACTTATATTAGTCGCCTTGTACGACATGCATGAGGATGCCTAGTACGACATGCATGATGGTGCAGTATCTTATTCTTTCTTCTTGTCTCCAGAGACCCCTGGGGATTACACGGGGCAATTTTCTCAAATCCCCATCTTTTTGTTGTTCACCTTTTTGTTGTTCACCTTTTTGTTGTTCACCTTTTTGTTCATCTTTTTATTGTTCATCTTTTTGTTGTTCATCTTTTTGTTGTTCATCTTTTTATTATAGCCGGCGGACCCTGTGTCTAGGAAATCATCTTTGTCTCCTGTTTGTGACTAGCTGATGAAAGTTATAGAAAATCGAGGTTCTAGGATTGTGTGAAACAAAGTGGAAGGGAGTAGACATGAAGAAACTCATCACAGGTGAATTGGTGCTGTCCTCAGGACATGAAGACGAAAGTTCACACCACAGTGAAGGGGTAGCTCTTTTGTTATCTAAAGAAGCACAGAAAGCACTCATTAAATGGGAAGCTGTTGGACCCAGAATAATAACAGCCACTTTTAAAACAGCTAAAAAGAAAATACATGTAAATGTCATCCAATGTTATGCACCAACTAATGACAAAGAAGAGTCGGTGAAAGAAGCATTTTATACTAGACTACAGGAAATTATGGATAAAGTAAAAAGAAGAGACATCACAATTTTGATGGGTGACATGAATGCAAAGATAGGTACAGTCAATACTGGATTTGAAGAAGTCATGGGAAAACATGTTCTAGGAATAATGAATGAAAATGGGGAACTATTCTCAAATTTATGTGCTTCAAATCAACTGGCTATAGGAGGAAGCATGTTTCCACATAAGAGAATACACAAGGCAACATGGATATCACCAGACCATAGAACAGAAGTTCAGATTGATCATATATGCATAAACAAGAAGTTTAGATCATCATTGCAGGATGTAAAGGTATATAGAGGAGCAAATGTGGCATCAGATCACCACCTTCTGATAGCCAAAGTAAAAATGAAACTCAAGAGAAATGCAACAATGCAAAATTATAAACAACAATTTAATGTAGGACATCTAAGAAATCAAGAAACAAGAGACAAATTTGCGGTCACAATATCCAACAAATTCCAAGTGCTCCAACAGCTGGAAGAGGTAGAGAATACAGAAGAATATTGGCAGCAGGTCAAAACTGTATGGAATGAGACATGTGAAGAAATACTGGGGAAAAGGGAACGACAACAAAAAGCATGGATAACAACAGAAACCACCAATAAGATAAAAGACAGAAAAAACAAGAAAGCAGATTTAAACACAAGCAAAACCAAAAGTTCCAAAGCCAAAGCTCAAGAAGTGTACACAGAAGCAAACAAAGAAGTAAAAAGAAGTATCAAAAGAGACAAGAGGAAGTAGATTGAGGAGTTGGCAAGAGAGACAGAAGATGCTGCAGCCAAAGGAAATGTGAGAGAACTGTATAGCAGCACAAAGAAGCTAATAGGGAAATACAAGCAAACAAGTTGCCTCATAAAAGATAAGAATGGAAAACTGCTCAGCAATATACAAGAGCAAATGAAGAGGTGGACAGAATATTTTGAGGACCTTCTCAATAGACCAGCTCCACAAAACCCCCGGACATCCAGCCAGTAGAAGAAGAGCTACAAATTAACGGTGAAAGACCAACGAAGGAAGAAATAAAGAAAGCCATAAAGCTTCTAAGAGATGGAAAAGCGTCTGGACCTGATGGCATTCCAGCAGAGGCCATAAAAGCAGATATCAACACGGATACAGAGATGTTATATAAATTACTTGGTAAAGTATGGGAAAAGGAAGAGATACCATCAGAACGGAAGGAAGGATATTTGGTTAAGTTGCCTAAGAAGGGAAATTTACAAGAGTGCACAAATTATAGAGGAATAATGTTACTATCAGTGCCAGGAAAAGTATTAAACAGGATTATCCTTGAGAGATTAAAAGAGTCCATAGACAAGAAACTGAGAGATGAACAAGCAGGTTTTCGACAAAACAGATCATGTACAGACCAGATAGCCACTTTGAGAATAATAGTTGAACAAAGTCTGGAATGGAATTCACCACTATACATCGGATTTGTGGACTACGAAAAGGCATTTGACAGTGTAGACAGAGAATCACTTTGGAAATTGATGAGGCATTATGGAGTTCCCCTGAAGATCATTAATTTAATATAGAAAACATATGAAGACATGACATGCAAAGTTCTTCACGAAGGACAGCTTACAGAACCGTTTGGGATAAGAACAGGAGTGCAACAGGGATGCCTCTTGTCTCCATTTCTTTTCTTACTAGCAATAGACTGGGTTATGAGATCATCGACAACACACAACAGAAATGGAATCCAGTGGACATTGACTAAGCAGTTGGATGATCTGGATTTTGCTGATGACTTGGCTCTTCTGTCCCATAACCGTAATCAGATGCAGGACAAATTGAAAACACTCGACGAGAGGTCACAGCAAGTGGGTCTGAAAATACACAGGGAAAAGACAAAAATAATGAGAATAAATGCAGGTAACAATAACAGGATTGAACTTGAAGAAATACCAATACAAGATGTAGAATTGTACACGTATCTTGGCAGCAATATAGACAAAGTTGGAGGGACAGACAGTGATATCAAAATAAGAATACAAAAAGCAAGAGGAGCTTTCATTGCATTGGGAAATATATGGAGATCAAGAGAAATAGGATTCAACACGAAAATAAGAATCTTCAACTCAAATGTGAAGTCAGTCCTATTATATGGCTCTGAGACATGGAGAACAACAAAGGCAATACCAAAAAGCTATAGACTTTCATAAATGGGTGCTTGCGTAGAATAGAGGGATTAAAATGGTATGACAAAGTTACCAACGTGGAACTGATGACAAGAACTAGACAAGTGCCAGTGGAACAAGAGATGAGAAGATGACGATGGCGATGGATAGGACACACACGGAGGAAACCTGTTGATTGCATTTCAAGGCAGTCCTTGTTCTGGAACCCCCAGGGCAAGAGAGGCAGAGGTAGACCAAGAAGTACATGGAGAAGAGAGCTGGAAACAGAGGTGAAAATGATGAGGAGAACGTGGAAAGTACTTGAGATGATGGCACGTGACAGGAGGACTTAGCATGTGTTTGTTGAAGGCCTATGCTCTTTGGGAGTGGAGGGTTATGATGATGATGATGAAAGTTATGTCCCAGAATGCCTGGTTGGTTATTTTTAACGTAATGCTACTGGCTGGGTATTTTCTTGTTTGAGGGCATTGGTTGGCTATCTTCCATGTAAACTGATTGGTTGGCTATCTTCCATGTAAACTCACTGGCTGGTTATATTTTTGTGTAAAGAAACTGGCTATTCTAGTCATTCTTCTTCTATCCTGGGGTGTAAAAAGTATGAACAACAAAGGCTTAAATTAAAAACTTACTATAGAAATCACATTATAGACTTAACAGGTGATAAGGTTTTAAGTATAGATGCCCCAAGAGATGCCCAATCAATACTTAAAAGATATATACATAAAACAAAGGAAAACATATAAGGTTAGCACTTCAGGAAAAACATCCAACTAAATAGAAATTAAGCAGCAATAACTAACAAAGCATTAACAAAAAACTAACTACTCATAGGACAAGGAAAGTCAACGAGGTATTAGAAAAAAAGGGCAACAACTCAAAAAGAACTAATACAAATTAAAACCAAGAGTAAAGGACAATAGTTATCTATAAACAATACAAAAGATAAAATAAAATGGACAAATACTAATATAAATAAAAATCAGCAACTGCAAAAGACAATAGTTATTTAAATTGAATATAAAATTAGTAAATAAAATGACACTAAATACCCCAATTATAACCAACTTTCAGGTTGAACAGGGTAGAACAAGATGGAACGAGAAGAGGCAATAATGGTCAGCTGTTAAGTGCCCGCTCTACACCCATCAACTCATCAAAACAACAACAACAGGCTATTCTAGTCATTCTTCTTCTATCCTGGGGTGTAGAAGTTTGTCAGAGAGAGAGAGAGATTGCCATCGTCTACCTTCCTCCTGCCCTGGTTCCAATCTGTCTTCGGTCCTTCAGAGATTGTCTAATGTCCTCACAGCGAAATCTGAGTCGTCCTGGAGGTCTGAATCTCCAGCTCTTGGTTTCCCATATTAGTCCTAGTAGCCAATTGTCTCCCATTCTGCAGTTATGACCACACCATTGTGATTGGGGCTGTTCCACTTGAGTCTGCAGGAACTGGGTTTTGAGGCCATGACTTACCGTCTTGTTGCGGATCATGTCTCTTCTTGTTACCTACCTTCTTTACAATATCTCAGGCAGTCTAACTTTCACATTACGTTGATTGCTGAGTATCTCTTTGTACATGAGTCAAGTCATTGACTATCTTTAGTGTAAAGCCATTGGCTGGCTGCACGTTGAGTAGTAGTAGTGGTGGTGGTGTGGGTGGGTTTTGGGGTGGCTGTAATAGTGGTAGTGGTAGTAATAGCAGCTGTAGTTGTGGCCTCATCCAGTCATAACTGATTATAAGGATGATGTTCCTTGAGGTGATAGCCCGCAGCTGTCTCTTGTTCATTTCACTGTTCTTTTCTCTTCTGCTTGTTGTAAGAGCTTATTTCTGTCCCATGTAGGGTGGCGACGTAGGGAGCATCGCCACTTGGTGCTCTCGGCACCTTAATCCTCACAGGCTGCTGGATTTATGACCAGTGCCATCATGTCTCTCTTGCATACAAATCTCAGCTGCGGTTGGCTGAGTGTTGTTGCAAAGTCATTGGCTGGCTGTCTGTTGTTTAGAGTCACTGGCTGGTTGTGTGTTGCATAAAATCGCTGACTGGCTATCTTTTGTGTAACACAACTGGCTGGTTGCATGTTGTGTAAAATCACTGATTGGCTACATTTTGTAGTAAAGCCACTGGCTACTGTGTTGTGTAGTCATTGGCCTTGTGTGTTGTGTAAATTCACTGGCAGGCTGCATGTTGTGTAAATCACTGGCTGTCTGTGTTGTGTAAAGCTATTGACTGACTGTATTGTTATCTGAAGCCATTGGCTGGCTGCATGTTAAGTAGCCACTGGTTGGCTGTAAGTTGTTTAAAGTTGCTGGATGGCTCTGTAAAGTCACAGGCTGGTTGTGTGTTGTGTAAAGTCATTGGCTGACTGTGTTGTTGTTTAAAATGACTGACTAGCTATCTTTTGTGTAAAGTCACTGGATGGCTGTAAGTTGTGTAAAGTCAAAGGTTAGCTGTGTGCTGCGTAAAATCACTAGCTGGCTGTGTAAACTCATTGGCTGGTTGTGTATTGAGTAAAGTCACTGATTGGCTATCTTTTGTGTAAAGCCTTTGGCTGGCTACATGCTGTGTAAAGTCAATGACTGGCTATATTGTGTGTAAAACAGTGGTTCCCAAACTCTTTAACCTGATGTCCCCTTCCATTTCATTTTGTAAAATGCTCACAACCTTCTGCTCCCCATCTCTTCTAATAAAAAAAACTCAGAACTAAATCAAAACCTGTATTCATATATAGACAGCTTTATTGCATTATTTTCATTGTAAACATTCAATAAAGTTTGTTAATATTAAAACTTACCAAGGTCTGTGATAATTAACTGTTAACATTAATTGCCACAATCAAATCTGGTAACATTAACACTTTAACATTCAATCAAGTTTTTTAATATTAAGATTTAACATTCAATTTAACATAAACACCTAACATGAAGCCACTATTGTCACCTGAATGGATCTGGTTTGTATCACAAATATGCTCATTACCTCCCTTTCACTTGTGTTTATGTATGTGCTGACTTGTTCTGTAGGGTGGACATGTTCTTACTGTGGCCGGGGCAGGTAGTTGGGGGTAGCTGTTTATTTCAGAGAGTGTTAGATTGCTAAACTAGCTTGTCCGCTAGAGTTTGAAATTGCTCTCCTACAGACTTACAGAAGTTTACCAGGTTCTGGGACGATCCTCTAAGATGTATTGGGTTAGAGCAGATGTGTTTTATTTATATGATTTACCAGCCAGAGCAGTTATGGTTCATTTATATTTCCTTCCCTCCTCTCATAAATTTATGGCAAAGCAAATGAGTGACGACCGGCCTTTAGTATCAACGTGACTTTTATTAAGTTATAACGTAATTACAAGTCGACATGGCAAAACTTCATAAGACACATATGACAATTATTGTTCAGAGCATATTTCTTCTCAAAATCCCGCTGTATGAGTTTCTAACTTCATCATAACCATTCTGGTTCTATTCTTGGGAAATTCTTTCTTATTCATAATGCCTATTTTTCAGGTAAGTGCACACCAATAGTTTAATAGGGATACTCTGCTTCTTCAGGATAATAAAATAGCTATATCTCCTCCTATGTTTTTGCTTCAGCAGAACAAATCAATCCTGCATGTACATTTGAAAAGAAAACCTTCAGCCATATTTCCTTTCTAAATCTGCATCAATCATTCGATTTCGACATGTCAATAATTGTATATTAATTAGTTCCTACTTACTGACTTCGAATATAGGAATTGATTACACAGAAATACACTTTTGAAGAGAACATGCTATCATCCTTGGAATTTCTATTCTTCAGTTTGAATAAAACTTGCATGCAGTTATCCACTGCGTTATAAGCACAAACTTGCTTGTCTTCCTAGCTAGACGCGTCCGTTCTTACTAACTAGGCCGCTGGGGAAAAATCGCGTCTCCCCTACATTTCCTGAGCTCACGATTGGATAAGAACTAATCTATGCTATTGTCTGTTTCTACTATAAATTTACTGTTTAATTTTAAACCCATTTCTATCAACCAACTATAGTCTGTATATTTATTTATGATATTTCTTAAAGTGACACACTCACTATCACATACAGATCCCGAGGCTCTCCAAATGTATCCCGTAGGGAGACATTTGAGTACTATCAATAACCAAAATCATCCCCAAAAATTTCTAAGTCCAAAAATATTTTCAAAAAAAATTTCAAGTTCGAAAAAAATTTCTAAGTCCAAAAATTGTTCGAGAAAATTTAACGAAATTCCTACCTCTGAGCTCCTATGTCTATATGGGATCAACTTCTATATGAAAACTTAGTGATGGACATCAACTTCAAAAATTTTTAACTATCCAGCATTTTACAACATTTTTCATCACATTTTCAAATTTGCAACACTGGCCAACCAAAAGTTTAAAAATCTATAAAGTCATCACTCAAAAAAATGTGAGGAGTGGCAACATTGGGAACATGAACAATAAAATATCCTATTTGTATAAGTCAACTGCATTAACATAATCCAAGTGCATGTTAGCTTCCAAGTATTTTACACTTTATTTATAGAGATTTTGAAGGTGTTCACATCCTTATTGTCATGTTGATCTTCTTTCCATAAAACAGTTTATCCTTCCTTGGTTATCCATCATGTTTTCTTCTATTAAATGCTGTAGTTGCTCATTGTTATTATAAAAAAACATCTCTAGGCATATGGGTGAAGATTTCTAACTTATAATGTAGGCTAACCATAAACATGTTAACATGCAATCATATTTTTCACAATAAAAGCATTAAAACCTCATGGCTTATCCTTATTTATTTGCGTCTGAATGTTTCCTGTATTTGACAATTTCTAAATGGTAAGTGTATGAATTCGTTCCAAGTCCATCACTGTAGAGAATGTTCTATACTACATTTTTTTTTTCTTCAAATATGTGATGTTTGTCTCCAATATCCATACAGGTAATACGTCTGGTAATGATCCTGTCCATTTATGACTCAGCCATTTCTAATTGTTTGGAATCTTTCTTTTTCTTTCTGGTTTTCTGTCAACACGTTATTCTCATACGTGAGCCATAGCTTAAAATTATTTATTATTACTAGTCATTTTCAAAAATCAACTTTGCAATTATCATACATCAACTTATTCAATCAATCATCAACACAATACAACATATCATTTCAATATTCCTATTTTTCTTCTTTTTTTCTAAGACAAGGTTCCTGGCACTCTGGCTACTATGTATCTCTGTTATCTTTGGTTCCAAGTAACATTTTTTTTCTTTTGTTCCTTATGGCGTTACAAAATTCTATGCTATGGGGATCCTGTCTGGTTCTCCTGTTCTAACTAGAAATACATCCTTAGTGAACCTTATGAGCTGTATCCGTCAATATTTCGCAACATCACATCATACAATCATTAATGAAAATCAAGTCGAGTATCTTAAGTCTGTAACAGTATACAAATTTTTTTTTTTTATATTACATATTTGCATTTTCAACACCAGTTCTGCCTTCGCAGGTCGAAGGTTATTCAGAACTATATGGTGTTTATAACATCTGCTGCTACAGCCAGATGATCAATTTATTTTTATTTAAAATTCTCAATAATTTAAGTTAACTCCTATGGGGCATGAGGGTTACACGTATTCCAACTGCAATCCGTGATTCAGCAATATGCATGTCCAATCTAGGTACTCTTTTATAATATTATATCCATCCATTGTATATGGGTCAGTCCGTGGGGTTACATTGTTCTTGGTCCATATATCATAAGGGCGATCCAATCTCAGTATTGTTCCAATGTTTCAATCATGTTCCAATCCTCTGGTTTGTTTTATTATTTAGTTTAAAATACCCTAAACCTTTCAATATAATCATTGGCAAGCCATATTCATGTGCTATTATAATCAGGTCCACAATATAAGGCAAGTGGCAAAAATATCAAAAGTTTATCTTCTCCCAAAATGTGGAGATATTACACAATCTCTTGTCTCTTAATTATATTATGATCATTTTATTCCATTATTTTATTATTTTGTCCATAACCTCTGCGGTTCTATGGGATATGTATACTCCATTTGTATATCCTTTGTCTATGGGTAATCCAAATCTCGTATAGTTCCATTATGTTCTGGGTGCATCAGAATTCAATCTTTTTTCTCATTTAATCTCCATTGAGTGTCCTTAACACTTTTTGTTCCATAGGATTATCATAATTCATTTGTGTCTCTTGTCCCATGATAATCCATACGTTTATGGTTCTCATATGCAGCAATCATATTCCCTGATTTGCTCTATGTTCCTAGATTCCAGAAAATTTCAATTATTTTCTCTGTTATCTTTGTAACTACTCAAAATTATTTGTTATTCCATTTTAATGTGAGCATTAGTGCATAAACCGCACAGCAAAACATTAGTTGTGTCAACATAAAATTTCACCATAATAGAAAAATGGCATCTTCATCATCACTAAACAGTTGCTTCATCCTTAACTAGGACATCAGTGGTATCATCCGGCAATGGGGTATTCACAGTATTGTAATTCGAAGGGATGGAAAAATGATTTGGATAGAAAAGCTCATAAGTCTAGAATGTCGTCTCAAAATATTGGAAAGGAAAATAGTAAGTTAGGGAGGTGTGATAGTGGAGTGAGGAAACTCTTACAATAGTGAGTTAAAGGTTGGATATACAATTTCTTATGCGAAGTAAACAAATTTTTGTGAACATGCTAAGATAATTAAATCCTGTGGAGAAAATAGGATAGCATGCCATAATAATTACAGATGTCATAGTGGTGTCAGTGTGATGGATCGAAGTGATAGATAATAGATGAGTTAAAATAATTGGTAACAAAGATATTAGTATCAGGTAAGAAGAAATTTCCTCTTGCAAGGGTTGCCTGCATGAATGTTCACTAAGATGCACGGAAAATGAATCACCGGGCTCTGGAACTGTAAGGACAAGAAGTATAGTGAATGAAGCGTGGAATATGATCAGTTACAAAAGTATAGATCAATGTTACGACAGAATCAGTGGGACACATGTGCTATGAGTGAGGTTGTGTAAGTTAACATTTTAAACATCAAAAACTGTCTGACTAATAAGTGTGTCTGTAAACAAGGAACATTGTATCTTTTGTGTCATCTTTATTTCAATAATCCAAATAAAAGGTCTAATTAAGGTAATCCGTGGGCTGTTCTTGAGTGTTCGCTGGTCATCAGTAGTGGTATGGCTGGGAAAAACTTTCTGGCATTAAGTCATCTAGAACTGTCAATTTGAACATAGTCTGAAAATAGAGTACATTTAAAAACGTTAGTACATATTATTTACTTTTGCGTTGACTGTACATGGGATGGCATGTACATGAACACTTGGGCGTGTTTTTCAGAACAGCTTCACTAGTTCCTTCAGTTTCTCTGCCATCTCTAACCTTGCAATGTCCCGACTGGTTAGGCGAGCATCATATTGAACAACAGTGGGTTCTACAATATTAGCTGAGTGTTGGGGCGCTGAAGACATCGACGAATGCGGTGATGGTTTAACATCGTTTGATTTGGAAGTAGGCGTATGTTTCGCCTCGATTTTTCGTCTGACCTGGTTCTGCGGTACGTTAACACTGTTTACAGTGGGCACAGTAATTTGCACACTGTTGCTTTTGACAGGTTGGTGGTAAGCTGAAGAAAATGGTACCGATTGTGATGTGGCCTGGGGATGTATGGCTAGTACTTCTCGGCTGGGTTTTGAAACATGCCTACGTTTCTTCAAAATTTTTCGTCTGATATGGTTCTGCGGCATGCGAGGAATCTTGGTGACAGGAGGTGAGTCATCCGATTCTGTTTTATAGGCGCGTTTGACACTGGAGCTGACTGGTACAAACAAGGTGCTATCCGCATCACTAGTTTCAATACTACTGGTTGTGTCTGGTAAATCAATGTCTGTTTTTCGTTCATATACGTCTACCATTTCTCTGTCATTTTGTTCGTTGGGGTCTGACAAAACTGCACTGGGGTTGCAACTGTTGTTTCTCATTTCTTGTTGCGTTTCGTCTTCATAAGGATTGGTGGTATGGTTCAACAAACTGCTTGGGGATCGTTTCTTCAGGATCTGATTGTTCGGAACGACCAACCTTGTTCTTGTGGTATAGCAGTGCTTGGTTGTCACTAGTATTCCAACTGGAGCTGCCTGAACTGGGAGTGTGGTACGTATCGACTGACGAATGGTCACTGCGGGAGTAAGTTTGAGTGTGGATAAACGTTGACTTTGTATTGTCATCTCTTGACATTTGAGGCCTGATTTCGTCATTTCTAATACGCACTGTCTCTGTCTTGGAGTCGGTTACGCAATTCTGCCGGCGGGATATCTTCTTCGCTCTCCGACGAGTCTCTTTGTTGTCTTGCTCGATATATTACATCGGTGGGTGGTCTGGGTACGTGGTCGTACTGGTAGAATTCAGAGTCTGTCGTCTCTGACTCTGATAAGTCCGTCGACTCTGTACTGGATGGATTATAATGTAGGGTGGCTTTTCTGACTGGTCTGGTAGTGGTAGTCAGAGGTGTAATGGGTCTGCGATTATCGATTCTGAGTTGTTTTGCATGAGCTTTTGTTCTATGGTTTTTCTCTTCATTCCAGATAATGAAGTTTACACGCGTCGTTTGCTTTGTAATTTTGTATCCATCTAACCATCGGTCGTCGAATTTTGAGCTGCGGACATGTTTCTTGTAGTATACTCTGTCTCCTATTTTGAACGTTGGTAGCTTGGCTGATTTATCATGTTGTTTCTGCTTTTTGTGAAATGCCTTCTGCGTATTACGGTGTGCAATCTGGTGAGCCTTCTGCTTTTCTTTAAGAATTATTTCTATGGGGTCTTCTCCCATATATTTCCGCTGTGGACAAAGGAGGTTGTCTAAAGGAAAATTTGGTTCCCTTCCGTACAGCATGTAAAATGGTGACATCCCTGTGGTATCATTCACATTTACTCGGATGGCTTCAAGAGCTTGGTTAATGTATAGGTCCCAGTATTGATGGTTCCCTTTGATATATTTGCTAATAATATCATGTAGGGTGGCATGCATGCGTTCATTTCTGCCATTTGCATTAGGACAACAGTAACTGGTTGTAGTATGTTCAATATTCAGCTGGTGTAAGGTGGCTTTAAATGGGTTACCGATAAACTGTTTACCGTTGTCCGAAATGATTCGTTTTGGACAGCCATGCCTGGGAATGAATTCTTGTAAAAAAATTTGCGTGATGGACTGCGATGTGGCATCACTGAGTGGGTAGCTTTCTGGCCAAACAGAGTATTGATCAACTATGTGCAGGAGGTATTTGTTGCCTGATTGGGTGAGTGGGTAGAGACCTGATATGTCAATGCTTACTGTTTGCATTGGATAATGGGAAGGTTGCATTTTTTGAAGGGGAATTAAATGTGGCTTCATGTTTCGCAATTTACATGTTTTGCAGGTGGCCACGTACTCTGTAATGTCTTTGTACATGGTTTGCCAATAATACCTTTTCTTTATGACATCAATTGTTTTGTCTCTTCCCATGTGCCCGTTGTTATCATGGAACTGTAGCAGTACTTCTGGGATTAGATGTGTTGGAATGACTTTTCTTAGTGTCCCTTCTTGTTTATGATCAATATAATATAGAGCTCCATCTGTTGGGTGTACTGTAAAATCTTTACTTTTTGTTGGGGTTTTCTTTACGTATGTGAGCAGTTTGACAATTTCTGCATCTTTTGCTTGTTCTACTCTCATGTCAAACATATCTTGCCTTTCTTCTTCTACTTGAGTGGCGGAATCTGAAGTACTTCTTCGACCTGATGAAGTAATTTCATTAATTTCTTTAGCATTATGGTCAATCTCTGAGGATGTGCCATCATTTTTGACCCTTTTTGTTTTTGCTTCAGTTTCATCATCATATTTAATTCTAGATAAGAGGTCTGCACAGGTGTTTAACGTACCAGGGATATATTCTATGGTGGTGTCATAGGACTGCAAATTCATGGACCATGTCTGTAACTTCTTAGGCTGTTCTTGTGTTTTGGTGAGCCAGTTAACTAAAGGTTGATGATCAGTTCTTATAATGAGTTTAGTTCCCCTGACCTGGCAAAGGGGCGACCGACCCCAACCAGGCGCGTCCACGGGTGGCGGATAGTGGAACGACCTCCAGATATGGTGTGTCAGCTGCGAATTAAGTCAGCATTGCTGGACGAATAAGCAGTCGCGGACCAAACGGCGATGTCCTCCCAGCAGGACGGGGAGGGGTAACAGGTGGCACTGATACCCCCACTGAAATCCCCCATATGTCCTACGACGGGTGCATCAAGCGAGTAAGAGCCGCTATAAGCTCTAGCCGCGGGGAAGGTAAACCTCGGTAAACAAACCAATCTGCTGCCTTGCAGCTACCACCGGGAGATAGAAAGGCTATGGAAGACAACCCTGAACAACAAACACAACCCGGCCTGCCGAAGACGGAGTGTGTTAGCTACGGCGCAGACACCGGGAAAAATTAGGACACACACGCTTTTGCGGTATGGAGTCATGCGACAATCTCGACTTACGTCATGGCGTCGCTCCTATCAGCTACAACCGGGGAGGAGCGGAGCCGGGCCCCTAGCCTCGAAAGGGCCCACCCAAGCAACCGGTGCCTTTGCCAACCAAATGGTCGGGGGAAGGCAAAGTAGAGCAACTGACCAACCAACCCACTATCTTACAGTGGCTCAATGGAATGCAGAAGGAGTGAGGAACAAGAAACTGGAGTTACAAGATTTCCTCAGGGAAAATAACATTGATATAATCTGCATCCAAGAAACTCACATAAAAGATACCCAACGATTCTTTGTACGTGGATACCAATCCTTCCGCCAAGACAGGGCAAAAAGAACTAAGGGAGGAATCCTCACACTGATTAAAACCTCAATCCCAGCAGTAGAGACACACAGATCTGGTGAGGACGAACTTGAATACATAACAGTCCAACTACTGCTGCCCAGTGGAGACTTAATGATCACAAACTGCTACAGCCCTCCAACCACAACTCTGAAGCTACACAAAGTGAAGCTTGCAGCATCGAGACACCTCATTATGGGTGACTTCAATAGCCACTCACCCAGCTGGGGCTATAACGCAACAGATCCAAGAGGAGAAGAGGTGGAAGATTGGATGGTAGAGAATAAACTAATTCTAATAAACCAACCAGAGGATAAGCCCACCTTCTATTCCAGAGTATGGAAAACAACGAGCACACCAGATCTTGCTATGGCTACAGATGACATGCATCGACTCACCACCAGAACAGTAAATACTCAACTTGGGGAAAGTGACCATGTACCAGTCACATTACAGATATCTGAGATAAGAAGTGCAGGAGAAATCAATATGTCTCCTAGCTGGAATTTCAAAAAAAGCAAACTGGGGATTTTTTAAAGAACAAGCCGACAATCTCTGTCAGAACATTGCCCACTCAAATAACATCAATAAAAACATCTCCATCATCAGTGAGGCAATCATCCAAGCAGCAAAGAAGTCAATTCCACGAGGTAAACGACGAGACTACAAACCATACTGGAGTGACAACCTGGGAAAACTCCATAGTGAATTAAATAAAGCACGGGAAACTATGGAGCAAAATCCCACATTAGAGAACACACAGAGGCACAACAGCATAAAACAAGCCTTCAATGAACAAAAGAAAGCTGAAATCCAAAGGAGCTGGCACCAGAAGACCAGCAGTCTCAACATGGAAAAGGACTCAAGCAAGCTATGGAATCTGACAAGAGTACTAAATGAAGAAACAACAACTAGCTACTGTAAGACTGTCATCAAGGAAAATGAAAAATACCACACAGGAAAGATGGCAGCAAACATCCTGGCAGATTTCTACAAGGAAGAAAGCACCACATCACTTTCACATGCACGGATCCAAGAAGTACGTAAGGAAGTAAAAGAAAAACTGAAGCACCAAAACCCAGATATCTGCATGAAGTCACCCCTTACTATGAGAGAAATCAGTGCTGCCATAACAAAACTAAAGAACAGAAAAGCTCCAGGAAAAGATGGCATCACAAATGATATGATCAAGAACCTTGGACCTGTAGCCAGGCACAAGCTCCTCCTAATCTTCAATCAATCATGGAGTACTGGAAAATTTCCAGATCAGTGGCGAGAAGCAATCATTGTTCCCATCAGAAAGAAACAAAAGGAGAAAACAAGCAAGTCCAGCTACCGACCAGTTAGCCTACTGAGCTGTCTGGGTAAGGTAATGGAAAGAATGGTGAACTCAAGATTACTGAAACATCTGGAAAAAAAACCATCTGCTTGATAATACACAGTCAGCATTTAGGAAAAATCGCAGCACCGAAGACCAACTAGTATATCTAGCCCAGGAAGTAGAAAATGCCTTTCAGGAGAAAAAGAAAGTGCTGGCGGTTTTTGTAGACTTGACAAAAGCCTTTGATAAGGTATGGAAAGAAGGACTCCTTCTTAAGATGCTCAACAGCAAAATTGAAGGGAGAATGTTCAACTGGATACGGGACTTTCTCCGATACCGCACAGCAAGAGTAAAACTTGACGGGAAACTGAGTCATCGCGTCACTCTACAACAGGGTGTGCCACAAGGAGGAGTTATCTCCCCCACACTTTTTATCATATATATAAATGATATGGCAGAGAAATTGTCCGGGCATATCTCCAGGGCTCTTCATGCTGACGATTTTGCTGCCTGGTGTGCTGCTGAACATTTGCCTACTGCGAAGTTCAGGATGCAAGCAGCGCTAAATACCATCGGTAAATGGGCATCAGATTGGGGAGTACAGATAAACCTCTCCAAGACAGTAGCAACCTGCTTCTCTCTGTCAACTCGCCGAGAAACGATCAAACTGCAGCTAAATGGAAGTGAACTTCCAATCGAGGAAAACCCAACATACCTAGGAGTCAAGTTGGATAAAAGACTCACCTGGAAGCCGCACATAAAAGCAGTAGAACAGAGAGCAATAAGAAAGCTCTCTATTATGAAGAAACTGGCTGGCACAAATTGGGGGGCAAATACCAACATACTTAAAAAAGTCTATACAGGCACAGTCAGACCTGTACTTGAATATGGCATGTCAGCCTGGGCCACAGCATCTAAAACAAACACAGAATGTCTAGGGAAAGTGCAAAATTCAGGCCTTAGACTAATCACTGGAGGGATGAAGACTTCTCCAATCCAGGCAATGGAGCGATACACCAACATCCGTTCTCTTGATGACAGACGTGAGGAAAAGGTATTCACTCACAGTGAGAAGCTTCTACGAATGCCAAGTCATCCAATGCATGCCAAACTCCATAGTGTGACAAAGAACAGGCTGAAAAGAACCAGCTTCCTAAACATCTCCAAACATCTGCATCGATGCCATGAAGACCTCCTCCCAAATCGATCTACTGAGATTGAAATGTTAATTGATTACGAGGAGCCAGACGACTGCCATGGAAATATATCTATCATCACAGAAGTCCCTGAAATAAAAAAGAAAGGCCACCTGACCCTCCTCGACAACTAAAAACTTTGGCTCAAGAAATGATTGAAGAAAAGTACAACCCGAAGGAGTGGACACATGCATACACAGATGGATCTGCTGAGGGGGCAGTAAAGAACGGTGGAGGAGGCATTTTTATAAGATTCCTAAATGGAAAGATCATCCGAAAGGCCTTCCCAACTGGAAAGATCTCCTCCAATTTTAGGGCAGAAGCTATGGCACTACTGCAAGCCCTGAAGATCCTCACCAGACCTGAACAGCAGCCACAAGCCAAGATAGTAATCTTCACTGACTGCAGATCATTACTTGAATCAATACAAAACACCAGAAATGATAACATGATGAATGAGATCAGATCTGAGCTTAACATCATCCAAAGGTCATCAACCATTGCCCTTCAGTGGTTACCTGCCCATTGTGGAATCGCTGGTAATGAGAAAGCAGATGCTCTATCAAGAAGTGGCAGTAAAATGGAACAATACAGCCACCCATTGCCCTATCGGGAAGCAAAAACCATCATCCACAACAAGTACACAAATCAGTGGAAGGAGGAAGGGGATATATACAGCAGAGATGACCCAATCCACCACTTAAACAGACACCAACAGACGACAATTTTCCGCCTGAGAACTGGTCACTGCAGATTACTTGGACATCTATCGCCTCAAGATATCCCACACGAATGAATGCCCTTGTGGAACTGATATCCAGACTCCAGAACACATTCTCCAGAACTGTCCAACCCATGATAAATTGCGACGTGCGACCTGGCCAAAAGGTGATGAGCTCCAGCAGAAGCTATGGGGCTGAGGCGCCGACCTGGAAAAGACTGTGGACTTCGTCCTGGCGACAGGCCTGCAGATTTAGCATGACTACAAACCGAACGCAGAAGAAGAAGAAGAAGTTCCCCTGACATAAAAGTCTAATTTCTGTACTGCATAGTGAATGGCATATTCTTCTTTCTCAGTGGTGGTCCACCGTGTTTGTGACTTTGACAATGCGTGGGATAGGTGGCTCAGCTGCTTGCGAGAAATTGATAATATGGCGCCTATAGTATCCCACGGAACCGATAAAGGAGCGTGTTTGCCTGACTGTTTTGGGGCTAGGCATCTCTCTTATGGCCTTAACTTTGTCTTCGTCTGGTCTGATACCATCTCTATTGATGACGAAGCCTAAATATTTTGTTTCTGTCTTTTGAAACTCACACTTCGACAGTTTTAACTTTATTTGGTGATGTCTGAGTCTATCGAGGACTATTTCTACCTTGTGAAGGTGGTCTTCTATCGTGCCTGCGGTATGTATCAGTATATCGTCTATATATGCTAGGGCGAATGGTTGTAAACCTTTTAACACTTCGTCCAAGAGTGACATATATGTTGCTGGCGATCCTTTTAGACCAAATGGCATTACGTTCCAAAAGAAACTACCGATGTGCGAACAGAATGTGGACTTCTGTTTTGCCTCAGGTGTCATGGGGATGCACCAAAAGCCTTACCTTGCATCAAGTGTGGTGAAGTAGGTAGACTTTCCCAACGTTGCAAGTAGATCGTCTATTCTGGGCAGGGGGTAGGAAATGACTTTTGTGAATTTGGTGAGGGCACGGTAGTCGCAACAAAAGCGACTGGAACCATCTTTCTTCGATACTATCACTATGGGTGAGGACCATTGGGATCGGGATCTTTCGATGATTCCTGCCTGTAGCATTTCATTTATAGACCTTTCCACCAGTTCTCTGTTTTTCAAAGGCGTATGGTAGGGTTTGAGATGTATTGGCTCCTCTGTTGTTGTTTGTATGTCCATTGTGACAGTGTTTGTTCTGCCTAATTCCATGTCGTTGAGTGCGAATACGTCCTGGTGTTTTTCCACAAACGTTTTCAATCGTGGTCTATTTTCTTCTGTGGTGTTCAGGGTTGCTAGTAACTGGGATACCCTCTCTCTGCATCTATGATCTGCTATGATATCTCTGGTCTGTCTTGATACCTCGGTTTCTTTCTCGTAGTATTGGGGCATTTTTCTTGCATCTTGTGAAAATATTGCTCCTGGTATGTGGCTTTCTTTTTAGTATTTCTTTTTCGTTCGTTGAGCTGTGCTTGATATTGTCTCTTCTGCCATCTGCTATGTGCATTTTCATTTGTTACTGCATTTACTGTATATTCATTTCTTATTTTATTTCTGGGGTAGTCGTTATTGTGCCATTTATTCTGATCATTTCTGCCGTAACTGCGCCTATCCGAGTACGTTACTGTGTGTCTTTCTCTTGTGCTATAGGACTGTCTCCTTTCTGTGGGTGCAGTTTCTTTCGTCTTTCTCCTTTCTACCTTGCTGCTATAGTATCCTCCTGTGGTGGAGTCATATAAGAATTCTTCCTTTTCCTCGGGACATTCAAATGGTTTTGGGTCTACATCATATCCACCTGTTTCTGCATTATATAGATACTCCATGGGCATGTATCTCTGTCCTGTCGCTTCGGATATCCTCCTGGCAGGACAATTTCTGTTTCTCTGTTTCTCTGTGATATACAGCACTTCATCTTTTCTCTTGGTGTGCTGGGGCGCAAAAATGAGTGATTATAGTCATTTTCGTACTGTGGCCTTACTCTTCTTATATATGGACTGGTTTGTTTCTGCCTTCCGGGTAGGGTATGCTGTGGTGTAAAAGAACTGTGGCTGGTAATTTTGTCTTTTTCTGCATAGGAACTATAGTTGTTTACTTTTCGTGTACCATGGTTATTTGTACTGCGATTTAGTGCCCTATGTCCAGTGGGAGTGGTTGAGACAATTTGTGAATGGTCTCTATTTGTTGTAGTTTGTCTTAACGTTGACGTATCTACTTGTGCTACAATTGTGCCTCTATTTATCGTGGTAGTTTTTCCTGACATATTCAATATCATGATGGGGAAATCTCTGGACTTCGAGACTTCAGCTATTCTTTCTGTAATTTG
The DNA here is from genome assembly GCA_024509875.1 of Oreohelix idahoensis. Classification (NCBI taxonomy): domain Eukaryota; kingdom Metazoa; phylum Mollusca; class Gastropoda; order Stylommatophora; family Oreohelicidae; genus Oreohelix; species Oreohelix idahoensis. The sequence continues at coordinate 109,916 of JAMPIV010012934.1, forward strand.
CAACAATGGGTCATCGATAATGCTTTCTTCTGCTAGGGGCTGTATTTGGATTGATTGCCCTGGTGTGATGTACTCAGAATTTTTCACTCTGCCTTTTGCTATAACCAGGGAGTTTGGGGCCACCGTTATGGGAGCTGTGAGTCTTACCCAGGACGCGATATGGATATCGTCCTGGAGATCGATGTAAGTATTGTTGACTTTGATTTTCTGGAAGTCATAGTATATTCGAACTTTGTGTTTGTTAAAGAAATCCCTCCCTAGGATAAGATTTCTAGACTTTTGTAATAACAAATGGGTGTTCAAAATTTGTTTCTCCCAAGGTAAATTTTATCCATGCTGTCCCAACTGAATTTAGTCTTTGTCCCGTGACTGAAGCTAGGTGTGTTTTGGACGGTTGAAATCGTACTAAATGTTGGATCTTCTTGAACAGCTGGAACCTAATAAGGCTGATGGATGCTCCTGTATCTACCAGTGCTCTATACTGTTGGCCCTGTATAGACATGATGCAGGAACTGGGGTCCGGATGTATTTTGGTTCCATCATTCAGCATTTCTTCATAATGTTTTATTCTGGATGTGCTCACTTGACAATTTCTGCTCTGTGTTATTTCTTTTGTTTTGGACCATTTTCTATGATAGTTGCCCTCACTAACGGTCCTGTTTAGTGAGTGGCGCGGCCGTTTCTCTGACGCATTAGGGGTTGATGTGTGCCTCTGGTATACTGATTTCTGGTGTAATCCCGTCGGGGTGGTGCGGGTTGTTGTGGTTGGTAACCCCCCTCTCTTCTGCATGGTGTATTATTGTAATTTGCTTTGCAGGACTTGTAGCCATGTCCGAACCTACCGCATGTAAAGCATCCATTTGGATTGACGTTATTAACGTCATTTGGCCTCTGTGTGGGGGGTCTGTAGTTGCGGGGCCTATCATCGTGTTGTCGTGGGCGAGTCCATTGCCTCCTGGCATGATCAACTTCCATAGGCTCATGCTCAGTATAGTCCCTATGGTCTGGTCGGGGTTCCCTACCTACTCTTTGTTGGAACCTTCTGCGAACATTTTCTTCCTGTATTGCTGCTTGGATTGTTTCAGCAATAGTCTTCGTGTCTTTTCTAAAGAGATGCATTCTAATATTGTCTGCTCTAAGGCCATCGACAAATGTCCCCACTAGCTGTATTTCTACATCGGGTGTGGTAGGTATTTCTCCACAAAACGCCTCTTCTGCCATATTGAGGAATCTATCTCCAAGAAGTTGTACTGATTCCTCTCTTTCCTGTTTCATTCGTCTAAGGACTGACCAAGCGTGCATTTTGTCTATGATTTCTCCATATCTCTGGGTTAGTTCTTTTGTAAGGGAGACGTAGGTCTCTGCGGGATACTGCTGGAACCCCCTTCTTAAAAAAATCAGTCATTAATGATTCAGAGCTTAACAGAGCGATTTTCTTTTTCTCATCATCAGTTATTGCCCCTGCTATTGACGCAAATTTTTCCATGTCGGACAACCATCTTCTGAATTTTTTCTTGTCTCCATCGAACGGCTGAACGATGGATCTGACTTGAGTGAATTTCGCGTAGTTGTCAGTTTTCTGTAGGGTTTCAGTAATTTGTCGTAGCGCTATCATTGTGGGTCCTTCCATATTCTGTTTGTCCTGGGGCTGCAGTGGTTGTGCTTGAGCGGATCGGTTTTCCAGTTGCTGCTGTCGTTCTACCCGAGTTGCTGGAAATCTTCCATTAATTGGTCCATCTTTCGTGTGTTTTTCTGCTCGTTATAGAGGACTGGTCACACGGCACCATATATTGTATGTCTCCTCCTGATATGTTTTTGCTTTATTTGTACATTTGAAAAGAAAACCTTCAGCCATATTTCCTTTCTAAATCTGCGTCAATCATTCGATTTCGACATGTCAATAATTGTATATTAATTAGTTCCTACTTACTGACTTCGAATATAGGAATTGATTACACAGAAATACACTTTTGAAGAGAACATGCTATCATCCTTGGAATTTCTATTCTTCAGTTTGAATAAAACTTGCATGCAGTAAACCACTGCGTTATGAGCACAAACTTGCTTGTCTTCCTAGCTAGACGCGTCCTTTCTTACTAACTAGGCCGCTGGGGGAAAATCGCGTCTCCCCTACATTTCCTGAGCTCACGATTGGATAAGAACTAATCTATGCTATTGTCTGTTTCTACTATAAATTTACTGTTTAATTTTAAACCCATTTCTATCAACCAACTATAGTCTGTATATTTATTTATGATATTTCTTAAAGTGACACACTCACTGTCACATTACCATCACTATTTCTTTATGATCCACAAGCCTTGGGTGTCCTCCCTCAATGAATGTCCCTTAATATCTCCTTTTATGTTTTCCTTTCATTTGCTAACTACAGTGCTATTTTTATTGCTTAGTCTGTAAGATTATTCTAAGTTGTAAACAATCACATACAAACACAGATTATTCTAAGTTATAAACAATCACATACAATCATTAATTTTTCTAAGTTGTAAACAATCATATACAAACACAAATTATTCTAAGTTGTAAACAATCACATACAAACACACATTATTCTAAGTTGTAGACAATCATATACAAACAAAGATTATAAGTTGTAGACAATCATACACAAACAGGGATTATTCTAAGTTATAGACAATCACATGCAAACCTAAGATTATTCTAAGTTGTAGACAACCATACACAAACAAGGATTATTCTAAGCTAGCTGTAAATAATCACATACAAACCTAAAATTAGTCTAAGTTGTAGACAATCAGGTACAAACATGGATTATTCTAGGTTAAAGACAATCACATACAAACCAAGGACTACTCTATGTTGAAGACAATCACACAGAAACCAACACAAACTTCCAAATCACTGAATGCTACACTACAAACTGGTTATATGATAATGTCTATAATGAGTGCTGAGAGATAGAGCTGAATGCTACACTACAAACTGGTTATATGATAATGTCTATAATGAGTGTTGAGAGATAGAGCTGAATGCTACACTACAAACTGGTTATATGATAATGTCTATAAAGAGTGTTGATAGATAGAGCTGAATGCTACACTACAAACTGGTTATATGATAATGTCTATAATGAGTGTTGATAGATAGAGCTGAATGCTACACTACAAACTGGTTATATGATAATGTCTATAACGAGTGTTGATAGATAGAGCTGAATGCTACACTACAAACTGGTTATATGATAATGTCTATAATGAGTGTTGATAGATAGAGCTGAATGCTACACTACAAACTGGTTATATGATAATGTCTATAATGAGTGTTGATAGATAGAGCTAATGAGTGTTGATAGATAGAGCTGAATGCTACACTACAAACTGGTTATATGATAATGTCTATAATGAGTGTTGATAGATAGAGCTGAATACACAAATATAAGGTTTAAGCAGACGTGATTATGAATAGAAGAGTTGACAAAACAGGGTGTCCTCGGTGTTCTGTAGAATATCTACGACTGGGAACTTTACACATGCATCCTCCACTGACCTTGACCTGTTTCTGGTCAAGATATACATACTTTTTTTAAAAAATATTCACATTACATGGGAGTGGTTTTTCAAATTATTTTCAAAAATATATGTATTCTCTACTCTCCTTTAGAAGTGTGTGGACACACTGTGGTCACTACTGTGGTCACTACTGTGGTCACTGCTGTGGTCACTGCTGTGGTTACTACTGTGGTCATTGCTGTGGTCACTACTATGGTCACTACTGCGATCACTACTGTGTTCACTACTGTGGTCACTGCTGTGGTCACTACTGTGGTCACTACTGTGGTCACTGCTGTGGTCACTGATGTGGTCACTATTGTGGTCACTGCTGTGGTCACTACTGTGGTCACTATTGTGGACACTATTGTGGTCACTGCTGTGGTCACTGCTGTGGTCACTGCTGTGGTCACTACTGTGGTCACTACTGTGGTCACCGCTGTGGTCACCGCTGTGGTCACTGCTGTGGTCACTACTTTGGTCACTACTGTGGTCACTACTCTTCCTTCCAGGAAACTCCATTTACTCTTGCAGCAGTGGTTTCTTAAACAATTTATTTGATACCACGAGGCTGCCAGCCACGTCCACCTCACCTTAATCACCATTTAAGACATGACTGTTGGTTATATTCTATCTTTGCCCCATCAGAAACTCTCAAGACTCACTTAAGAACCTTTAAGATGCACTCTGAAACCCCTAAGTCACTCAGAAACCTCTAAAACTCACTCAGAAACCTGTAAGACTCACTCTCAAACCTCTAAGGCTCACTCACAAACCACTAAGACTCACAGAAACTTCTAAGACTCACTCACAAACTTTTATGACTCACTCAGAAACCTCTAAGACTCACTCATAAACTTATAAGACTCAATCACACACCTCTATGACTCACTTAGAAACCTCTAAGACTCGTTCACAAACTTCTGACTCACTCACTAACCTCCATGACTGACTCAGAAACCTATAAGACTTGCACAGAAACACATAAGACTAATTAAGACACCTCTAAGACTCACTCACCAACCCTGTATGTTTCATGTAGAAAGTAAGACTCACACAGAAACTCTAAGACTCACAAACCTCTAAGACTCCCTCACAAACCTCTAAGACTCACTCAGAAACTTCTAAGACTCACCCAGAAACCTCTAAGACTCACGCAGAAACTTCTAAGACTTATTCCCAAAACCTCTATGACTCACAAAGAAACGACTAAACTCACTCACAAACATGTAAGACTCACTCAGAAACCTGTAAGACTTGCACATAAACATATGACTCACTCAGAAACCTCTAAGGCTCACAAACCTCTAAGGCTCCCTCGCAAACCTCTAAGACTCACCCAGAAACCTCTAAGACTCATTCACAGAAACCTCTAAGACTCGCTCACAAACCTCTGACTCACTCAGAAACCTCTGACTCACTCGGAAACCTCTAAGACTCACTCAGAAACCTCTAAGACTTATTCACAAAACCTCTATGACTCACACAGAAAGCTCTAAGGCTCACTCCGAAAACTCTAATGCTCACTCTGAAACTTCTAAAGATTCACTCAGAAACCGCAAAGGCTCACTCTGAAACTTCTAAAGACTCACTCAGAAACCTGTAAGGCTCATTTTAAAACTTCTAAAAATCACTCTGTAACTTCTAAATATTCACTCAGAAGCCTCTAAGGCTCACTCTGAAAGACTCACTCAGAAACCTGTAAGACTCACTCAGAAAACTCTAAGACTTACTCATAAACCTCTACGGCTCACTAAGAAACCTCTAAGACTCATTCTGAAGCACTGAGTACTCGCACGAAAACCCTTCCTTTGAGCATGGGCTTCTTTCAGGGCACGCACATTTTCTTCCTTCTTCTTTGATCCTTAGCCGCCGACCGTCAAATCAGTCAGTGGCCATCTAGCCTGGTGGCGTCTTGTAGGGTGGCAACAAACTGCTTCCACTTCGCCTGGTCAGCAGTCATCCTTCGAGCAGTGCCCCAGCTCTGATTCACTCTTTGCATCTCGGCCTCCACAGTCCTCCGCCAAGTTGTTTTTGGTTGGCCTTTTTCATTTTCCTTCCGGGGTCCATAGCATTGCTGGTCTTGTAATGGCATCGGGGTCTCTTCTGAGGACATGGCCAACCCAACTCTAGCGTCTGCCAGCTATGATGATGTGCATGTCCTCTTGGTTGCTCCGAGTAAGCAGATCTTGTTTGGTGATTGTATTTGGCCAAAAGATTCGGAGAATTTTTCTTAGGCAGATTGTGTGGAAAGAGGACAATTTCAACATTTTCTTCTCTGTTACTCTCCAGCATTCCGCACCATAGACAAGCGCAGAAAGTACACAGCTCTCATATAATCTTAATTTTGTGCTTGTGCTGTACTGAGAGGACTTCCAGATGTTGTTTAGACTAACAAAGGCTGTTCTTGCTTTGTTAATTCTCTTGTTGGTCTTTGCTTGCTCTGCCGTCTGGTATTACAATACATCTTAGGTATGTAAAGGTGTCTGTCTGTTCCAGTTTCTGATTCCTTACTGTTGTGGGCTCGGGGTTGCTCACATTGAGTGTCATGAAATCTGTCTTCTTTAGATTGATGTTCAGGCCCATCTGCTGGCTATACTTATTAAGTCTATCCGTTTTGTCCTGGATGTGTTGATGTGAATGTGATAGTAGTGCAATGTCATATGCATATTTCAGATCTTCCAATGTAGAAAACATAGTCTATCTTACTCCTCTTAGACCGCCCTCTGTTGTCTGGCACATCACCAAGTCTGTGACTGTTAAAAATAAGGTGGTTGATAAGGGTCATCCCTGTCGTACTCCTGTTTTCACCTCAAAAGTTAGGTTGCTCTGCCCAACGCTACATGTAAAGTTGGCATAGAGGCTTTTTATGATGACACTACGCAGCTTGGAATTCCATTAGCCCTCATTATTTTCCATAGACTGTCCCTATGTATACTGTCAAAATCTTTCTCAAAATCAAAAAAAATTAATGTACAGCTGACTCTGCCATTCTGAGCACTGCTCTATAGTGTTCCTGAGGGTAAATATATGATCTGCACATCGTCTAATCTTTCTAAATCCTGCTTGTTCTTTCCTCAGTTTGTGGTCTACTGCTTTTGAAATTCTCTGTATAATTATCGTGCCTAGTATTTTGCTGGGAACTGAGAGAAGAGTGATTCCTCTCCAATTGTTGCAGTCTGCCAGGTCGCCCTTCTTGGGCAATTCCTTTGTTCCATTCCATTGGTGTTGTCCTTGTTTTCCAGACTTGTGCAAATAGTGGTTCTACTAGTTCTGCTGCTAGCTCAGGGTCTGTCTTAAATAGCTCTGCATTTAAGTTATCATGGCCAGGAGCTTTTCTATTCTTTAACCCTTTGATTGCTGTGATGATTTCTTCTTTTCATGGAATGTCTTTATTAACATCTAGATCATTTTCAGCCTAGGGACATTCAACTGTGTCTCTGGTGGTTCCTTGTTTAGAGTTTCTCTGAAATCCTCTGCCCATCTTGTTTCCTGTCCCTGTGCTGATGAGATTTCCTTGCTTATTTCTTACTAATGTAATATTGTTTGCACCTTGTTTTCCGCTGATGGTTTTAGTTATTTTGTATACTGTGCTTTGTTCATTTCTCAGTGCTGCCTCTTCTGCTTGTCTTGCAAAGTCATCCAGAAATGTCCTTTTGTTAGCATGTGTTTGAAATTTTACTTCCTTGTCCAGCTGACTGTACTGTTCACTATTTATTGCCTTTAACCTGGGAGACTTAGCTTCTGTTTGATGCCAACAATCCATAATGAATCATATCGCATGAATAGCGAATCAGATCAGTCAAACACACGTGGTAATAATCCAGAATGAAATTGGTTGCGGACACAGCAACTCACTATACATTGCATTAGCAAATATCCAAAGTTACAATGTCAAACATGCGGTAGTAATCCAGAATGAGATTGGTTGCATACACAGCAACTCACTATATATTGCATTAGCAAATATCCAAAGTTATAATGTCAAACATGTGCTAATAATCCATAATGAATCTGTTCCCTTCAAAACACACTCTGGACACACTAGCGAGACTATAAACCGTCTCGAAGCTCTGCCAGATACATACTGCCTGAGATTATAGTTTCTCAGTACAACTCAGTAAATCTTCGCTCAAGCGCCAACTAACAGCTTGAGATGTGAGCTCAGCTCACCCGTATCTCTCCCCCAACTACTACTAAGAACATTTGAACACTTTCATTATTTAAAAAAAAAACTAACACATACTCAGTTGAGCTATGTTCCAAAAATATCGTACACAAAGCACCCAAATAAAAAATCATCTCATAACTTAAAACGTGCTTACTACCGAGTCTATAAAAATCAGACCCGTAGGTAAGAATCCCAAACACCTAACTCCTACTCAAAAACATGACTTAACAGTTTCACAATCACATTTTGTTTTGCCATGAATTGATTTACAACCTCACATGTTATCCCTCCATCACTTGTTTTACAATCTCATATTTTATCCCTCCTCCACTGGTCCTACAATCTCACATTTCATGCTTCCATCAATTGTTTTACAATCTCACATTTCATCCTTCCCTCCCATGTTTTACAATCTCACATTTCATTCTTCCATCACTTGTTTTACAATCTTACATTTCATCCTTCCATCACTTCTTTTACAATCTCATATTTCATCCTTCCATCACTTGTTTTACAAACTCACAAGTCATTCTTCCATCACTTGTTTTACAATCTCACATTTCACCTTTCCATCACTTGTTTTACAATCTCACATTTTATCCCTCCATCACTTGTTTTACAATCTCACATTTTATCCTTTCATCACTTGTTTTACAATCTCACATTTCATCATTTTATCACTTGTTTTACAAACTCACATGTCATCCTTCCATCTCTTCATTTACAATCTCACATGTTATCCTATCATCTCTTGTTTTACAAACTCCCATGTCATCCTTCCATCACTTGTTTTACAATTTCACATGTCATCCTTCCATCACTTGTTTTACAATCTCACATTTCACTCTTCCAACATTTGTTTTACAATCTCACATGTCATCTTTCCATCACTTGTTTTACAAATTCACATGTCATCCTTGCATGACTTGTTTTACAATCTTACATGTCATCCTTCCATTACTTATTTTACAATTTCACGTTTTATCCTCCCATCTTAGATGGGCCATCACTTGTTTTAGAATCTCACATTTCAGTCTTCCAACACTTGTTTTACAATCTCACATGTTATCTTTCCATCACTTATTTTACAATCTCATTCTTTTATCACTTGTTTTGTTCAAGGACTTAGTACTGAGGACTCAAAAGTCACCCTAAAAGATGTACTGGACAAAAAACCATATACAACTCTCTTGTATGGTACTGGGCCAGGTTTTACAGTACCAAGAGAGAATCTAACCAATGTAGACACAGGTAGGTGCATCCACTGATGTCACATTGACATTGTGTACTCGTGTGTAGAGAGAGTATCTGCAGTAGAACATCCAGTTATGTGTGTAGTAATGTAGAGGGAGCTTTGAATGAGGGGATATCCTTTATTCAGTCATCAGGAAGCATGAGGCTAGCATGGCAGTTCGTCCTCAGACAGCACCAAAGTACTTTGTGTACTCTTGTTGTCATAGTTTCTCTAGCAGTATGTTTTGTATGATGAGATTGCAAGTACCATACAGTTATGTCATTCATTATGTGACAGCCAGTGGCATACTAAGGGGGGCAAGCAAGGGTGACAGCCAGAAGAGGGGTGTCATTGGATGTTAGCATGACAGTACTGTGCTGTTAAAAAAATCTACTTGCAAGTATAATTTTTTTCTGATGTTTTATGTGAAAAGGTGGAGGGGGCAAAGAAATGATTTGCCCCGGGTGCCTGAGAAATGATCCCCCTGTGTATCTGCTAATATTTGTTACTGCAGTGTTACAGTTAAGTTTTTGTGTATCTGCTAACATTTGTGTTGTTACAGTTAACAGTTTTTGTGTATCTGCTAACATTTGTGTTGTTACAGTTAACAGTTTTTGTGTATCTGCTAACATTTGTTACTGTATTTTTATAGTTTTTTTTGTATCTTCTAACATTTGTATTGTTACAGCGAATGTTTGTGCTAATATTTATTACTACATTGTTTCAGCTAACACTTTTTATATATCTTCTAACGTTTGATACTGTATTGTTACAGTTAACTGTTTTTGTCTTCCTGTAACCACTAACATTTTTTGTCTTTCTATTTCAGCTAACAAAAGTTACGTGTTTCAGTTATCAGTTCCCATGTCATCAGAGACACATGGAGGAGGAGATGTTACAATTTTTGCAAGTGGTAGGTGATGATGAGGATGATGATGATGGCGATGATGGTGGTGGTTAGGCAGTGGTAGTGGCAGTAGAGTAGATATCCAATGTGAGTCTCAAGCGACTGACTAATCCGTGATGTTGCGGTTGGTTATTTTATTCATTTCTTCTATTGACGTTGATTAAATGTTCTGTTGATGATTGTTTTTCTAGGTTTTGTAGCCAGGAAAAGTTTTTGAAACAGTTATCCAGACTGGAATTCTATATTAGAGTTTTAATGATAATGATGACACTATTATCATAGTGACAATATTAGTATGATGACAGTATAATATTGATGACAGTATTATCATGATGACAATATTATAATTATGACAATATTATCATGATGACAATATTATAATGATAACAATATTATCATAGTGACAATATTATTATGATGACAGTATAATATTGATGACAGTATTATCATGATGACAATATTATAATGATGACAATATTATCATGATGACAATATTATAATGATGACAATATTATAATGATGACAATATTATCATGATGACAATATTATAATGATGACAATATTATCATGATGACAATATTATAATGATAACAATATTATCATAGTGACAATATTATTATGATGACAGTATAATTGATGACAGTATTATCATGATGACAATATTATAATGATGACAATATTATCGTGATGACAATATGATTATGACCACAATAAGATGATATAAATAATGACATCTTAGAGTAGACGTTAAAAATAACAGTGTTGTTGATGTTGAAGATTACAATGCATTTTTAAAAGAAAGCATAGTCATAGTGAATGATGAAAACTTATAAAGTTTAATCTCCATGGAGGCTTAGTGACATGATAAATAACATATTCATACCAGCTCTTCATTAACATCGAGAGTATGTGGAAAAAATATGACAGCATGTGAATATATCTCTTACAGACTTTCATAAATGAGTGCTTGGATAGAATAGAACGATTGAAGTTGAATGACAAGATGGCTAATGTGGAACTGATGACAAGAACTAGACAAGTGCCAGTGGAACAGAAGATGAGAAGAAGACACTGGAGATGGAAAGGACACACATTGAGGAAACTTCTTGATAGCCATCACAAGGCAGCCCTTGTTCTGGAATCCTCAGGGTATGAGAAGCAGAGGTAGACTGAAAATACACATGGAGAAGACAACTGAAAATACACATGGAGAAGACAACTGGAGATAGACATGGAGAAGACAACTGGAGATAGACATGGAGAAGACAACTGGAGATAGACATGGAGAAGACAACTGGAGATAGACATGGAGAAGACAACTGGAGATAGACATGGAGAAGACAACTGGAGATAGACATGGAGAAGACAACTGGAGATAGACATGGAGAAGACAACTGGAGATAGACATGGAGAAGACAACTGGAGATAGACATGGAGAAGACAACTGGAGATAGACATGGAAAAGACAACTGGAGATAGACATGGAGAAGACAACTGGAGATAGACATGGAGAAGACAACTAGAGATAGACATGGAGAAGACAACTGGAGATAGACATGGAGAAGACAACTGGAGATAGACATGGAGAAGATAACTGGAGATAGACATGGAGAAGACAACTGGAGATAGACATGGAGAAGACAACTGGAGATAGACATGGAGAAGACAACTGGAGATAGACATGGAGAAGACAACTGGAGATAGACATGGAGAAGACAACTGGAGATAGACATGGAGAAGACAACTGGAGATAGACATGGAGAAGAGAACTGGAGATAGACATGGAGAAGACAACTGGAGATAGACATGGAGAAGACAACTGGAGATAGACTGATGACAACTTGAGACAGGAAAACTTTGATGGCTTGGCGTAAGATTGTTGAAGTCTATGCTCTGTGAGAAGCTGAATGGTGATGATAATGAATATATCCTAGAAAAGCTGCAAATGCCAGCATAAAAGACAAGAAACACAAGGTTAGAAAGTTGCTGGAACAACACTGTCTATATGGTACATAGAGAGACAGAAAATTAAATGGTATGAACACCTCATCAGAATCTGGTCAGATAAGGTACCATCACAAGCCTTCAATGGGAAAAGAGCTGGTTACAGGCAATGGGACGCCTACAACGAAGGTGGATAGACAATATTAAAGAAATCTTAAACAGAACAAGGTATAACACTAGCTAGATCAATACAACTGGCCTAGAAGTGAAAATTGAGAGTCCTCATGATGCTTAACAGCACAAGTAGACAGAAAATGTGAAAACTGAGAGTCCCCATGATGCTTAACAGCCCAAGTAGACAGAAGATGAGAAACAGAATGACGATAATCGTCACTGCTCATAATGACATTATTTCGTCTTTGTCGTCTACGTCATCTGCTGTGAAAACCTGCAGGTAGAACAGATTATGTGCTTCCTGTCTATTAGGCCTTAACTTGCTGTCATGTTTTACTTCTTTCACCTCAGTGAGGTCCATCTTCTCCAGGGACATCTTATACTTGCCTTTCTTTGTTATTCTTTTTCCAATTGCCTTTGGTGCACTGATGTTTAACTAATTCAAACCTATCTCTTCTATCCTACAGTCAGTTATGACTGAAGGAGCTACAACTACTATCCTACAGTCAGTTATGACTGAAGGAGCTACAACTACTATCCTACAGTCAGTTATGACTGAAGGAGCTACAACTACTATCCTACAGTCAGTTATGACTGAAGGAGCTACAACTACTATCCTACAGTCAGTTATGACTGAAGGAGCTACACATTATCCTACAGTCAGTAATGACTGAAGGAGCTACACACTATCCTACAGTCAGTTATGAATGAAGGAGGCTACGTCTACTATGTTCTTGCAAATGACTTCCATGTGTTCTTATGTCTCCCTGTATTTCTTGTACTCTGCACATTCCAGGACACATACTGTCTTGTGATGCTCTAGTACGTACAACCAAGGTAATATTTTTCACCTCGTGCTCCACTAATTATTTCTTGTTTGCATCAGTTTTACATTTCTGATCCTGTCATTACCATCTTAGTCGTCCTATTCAGTGCTAGCATTCATTTATAAATGTGTGTACTGTACAATACTTATTTTTGTAAACCTCAGAAACTTTCACTAAAAATACAAATTTGTTCTCTAAACCACACAATTTGTATATGCCAGGTCCTCAGTCCTTCCTCTATACTGGATTTCATGAACAAAACTATATACCCATGGTCATGGCTTATGCATCCTGTGTGGGACCTTATGCTAGCGGAGGGAAGCCTTGTGCCCGGGACCAAATGTCAGATGTCCCAAGACAGTCTTTAAGTTATGTAAGTGTGTGATAAAGTTGATAATGTTGGATTTTTATTCCCGTTAATGATATCCACCAAAAGATAGATATAAGTGGATGGAAGCAGACATCATCATCATCATCATCAGTTGATAAGATCTCTATGGTGTTGCTTGCTCCACTGTAGTGTATGGAATGTCAACTTGACCTACGCAGTGGTGTGTAGACATGGATTGAGTGTACAATGTGCGAATGATGATAAGGGTTCGTGTTGTTGACAAATGTTCTTTTCTCACACTCATGTATGACTGGAAGTCATCGACACCAACGACTGTGTACCTTTTCTAAAGTTTAATTGGACGTACACACTCGACAGCACAGATAGTGACAAATCACAGGTTGGCATAATACATCATGGTACAGTGGATAACTGGTCTTGCAATGTTATGTTACATGGGCACTCATGTAGATTAATATTATAATGGACTGTCAGTAGCCAAGCCCTCAGCATCGCCCATACATATAAATCATCTGACTTCACTGACTGAGCACGTCAGCTTATAAACAATATTTCAGATGGCTTCTAAACCTAATCTCGTTTAGCGACGATTCTCCCACATAATGTTCAGCACATATTTTTTTCATATAATAATATTGAACCGCTGATAAAGGGTTCTCATGTGTAGCAGTGATCTCTGGACTAAACAAGCGATAATACGGGCATCCCCTTTTCTCTTCTTGAAAGTCACTACATGTTTGGATCCAAGATGGCTTCACTCGTGAGCTGTCACTCACGTTTGGATACAGATAATGAATCTGTCCTAAAGTTAGTCATTCATAAAACATTGCATTACTCTGTAGATTTGATCATGAACAATTGACTGCATTCTACAGAATATAGTGCTGCTAGGAATCGAAGTCGTTTTCATCGAGTCAAATATATTCTCTTATCGAAAATGGTGGCTTCGTACGAGAGTTCATAAAAGTATCTTGGATTACCTTGGTATAAGAAATATGAAACTGCCATTCCTTGGCAATACGCATAAACACTGGGGTAAAGCATACACGATAGGTCTAGACGACTATCACTTTCCCCACAAATACTGAGATCACTTTTTCCCCGGCGACAGGCCGACATAGGAAACACAGTCCCTATCAGGACGAAGCCAAAATCACACCACACTCTAGCGACACATCCGCCGAATAGCCTTCGACCTCTCTAGAGACAACAGAACATATAGTTCGACTTAGATATGTAAAGATATACAGATATAAGACAGACTCGTCCTACTCAGACAAACAATACACATAAATTCAGGCCATAGATATTCTGAAACAAGAACAATCTATTATTACCCAAACAACGAATAAATCGCAGTAAAATGGATTTATCCGCGGAGTTTGATCGAAAGAGCCGACACAACTTTCAAGGGAAGTAACTCAATAATGACTTTCCCTTAAGCACTATTTTGCTTTCAAAATATTTGCGAAGATAACAAGAATACCAATGTATAATATTGACTGTCCTTGTAGAAAGCCTCATTGCGTGTGTCTTCATTGAAAGTCTCATTGACTAAGTCTTCATTGAAAGTCTCATTGACTAAGTCTTCATTGAAAGTCTCATTGACTAAATCTTCATTGAAAGTCTCATTGACTAAATCTTCATTGAAAGTCTCAGTGACTAAGTCTTCATTGAAAGTCTCATTGACTAAGTCTTCATTGAAAATCTCATTGAGTGTGTCTTCATTGAAAGTCTCATTGACTAAGTCTTCATTGAAAGTCTCATTGACTAAGTCTTCATTGAAAGTCTCATTGACTAAGTCTTCATTGAAAGTCTCATTGACTAAGTCTTCATTGACTAAGTCTTCATTGAAAGTTTCAATGACTAAGTCTTCATTGAAAGTCTCATTGACTAAGTCTTCAATGAAAGACTCATAGGCTGTCTCCAACTTGAACTAATGATCCAGTTCACGGCGGATTTGGAGAGATCACATCAGTTTAGGATTTAGCACTATTTCAAAAGATTGTGAATAAGACCTTTAATCAAAATATTGTGAATAAGACCTTTAATCAAAATATTGTGAATAAGACCTTTAATAAAAAAACTGATGAAAGACTGTGATGTTAACACGCTCCATGTATGGTATTTTCAAGTCCTTGAAGCATTAATAACTACATTTAATGTTACAACCATTCTCACTGTGTCATATTAGATTCTAATGAAGTTTTTTGTATTTGCAGCACAACATCAGCCCACATTCTGGTGTGTCATTCCACCCTTGTCTTGCTGTGATTGTCCTCAACATTCTTCTTCACCTCATCTTGAAGTAAATTAATAAAGTCCAGCTGGGTCTACACTTGCAGGGAGGATGAAGTGAGACAAGGTTTTAGCAGTGTGGGATGGAATGGAGTAGGACTGGAGGCTAAGAGCAGAAGCCCAAGGAATACCATGATTGAGAGAAAGTATAATAAATGGGAAGAATGAAGGATTTAATTCAGAAGAGAAATAATGATACAGAAATAAGTTGAATGGAAGCATATCTTAATAGTTCTAGGCACACATGGTAGCTATAGATATTGATTACATTGTCAATTGAATGCTTGTTGTTATAATGTTAAACAGTTTTTGACGTATATCATAATGTGTGTTACAAACACTTTTGTTGCATATTGTTTAATGGTCAGTAAATTTATTTTTGAACTTATTTTGTATCGTATCTCTAAATAAGTTTCATTTTGAAATTATTCTCTCTAACCATGTTGTATTTTAAAATTGTCTCTGAAAAAGTTATAATTCTAAATTATAGTATCATTTTTAAGCTATAGACTAAATAAATTTTCAAATGGTTTTCAACTTATAAAAATATCTGATGCACTGAAGTGAAGACAGTCTATATTTTGTGAGTCAGAACAGATGTTTGTAGAACTGTTCCTAATAGATCAGTGAACACGTAACATATTTGGGGACAATTGAACAAGTGACAGGCATTTTCTTTCCCACCTGATTTTTCTGGCTGCGCAGATTGCCTTTTCTCATCATTTTAATCTCATAGTTAATAAAGTTATGTGTATAATGTTTTACCATGACAAACAGAAACAGCACATTATAAGCTTGTTCAGTATATCATTATTACTGTGTGGTGGATATGTCACCGTAGGGTTTGGATGAACAGTGATTTAGTTTTGATAGGACAAAAGAGTATGAGAAAACGGTTTGGGAGATTTAAATAATCTAGGAAACTGGCTATTTGTCTTAAAGATGGGAGATAAAATGTTGTACAGTGATGCTTTAGTGGAAAGGGAGGGAACCCTTTAATTTAAAGCTATTGAAAACGTTGTTGTTGTTGTTGTTTTAATGAGTTGATGGGTGGAGATCGGGCACTCAACATCTGATCATTGTTGCCTCTTCTCGTTCCATCTTGTTCTACCCTGTTCAACCTGAAAGTTGGTTATAATTGGGGTATTTAGTGTCATTTTATTTACTAATTTTGTACTCAATTTAAATAACTGTTGTCTTTTGCAGTTGCTGATTTTTTTTTTTTTTTTTTTTTTTTTTTTTTATATTAGTATTTGTCAATTTTATTTTCTCTTTTGTATTGTTTCTAGATAACTATTGTCCTTTACACTTGGTTTTAATTTGTATTAGTATTTGTTCTTTTTGAGTTGTTGTCCCTTTTTTTTAATACCTTGTCTTTCCTTGTCCTATGAGTAGTTATTTTTTTTTGTTAATGCTTTGTTATAGCACGTTTCACTAGCTTCGCCCAACTTCAAATGTAATTATCTGATTAACCGTCTAACGTATTAATGCCATTTTTTGCATACGATGTTATATTGGGTTAGACCCAACAAATATATACTTTATATCTGTGCATCTTGTCCAGTTCCCACAAACGGATGAAATCCTTTGATCTTTGTCGGCATACTAATTATTGTGTATCGAAAAAAGAAATTTTACCACTTCAGTCACAGATTCTGTGAATTGAATAGGCATAGGCGTGTCTACTATTACAATAATGTGGCCATCACGTTTGCATATGAATACCTGTTGAAGATGATTTCTTAAATGATCTGCATGGGAGATACTCGTGACATTGTTTGTCATTGACATTTAATGCGCTACCAAACTGGACCTTCATTGATCTAATTATTTCAATAGGTATCACCACTTTGCGTTTCATAAATATCATAATGGAAAGTTTCTCCTCTACTGTGCTTGTAAATAACGGTAAGGTCATATTTAAAGAAATTAAACTTCATCCGAATCATAATCAGATGTCTCTGAGAAATTGATAATCAATCTCGGCTGAATGAAGGACAAACCATCATTCGTCCAATATTCCTCTTCCTCTTGTAACACATGGTTCTCACATTTCTTCCAATAATCCCTGGCTATGTTCGAGATGGCGGCTTTTGTAAGTATTTCAACATCTTTTAATTTGAACGTCCTATTGTCTGTTGCTACCTGTTCCTTAATTTTAGCCCAGACTAATTCTACTGGGTTTAAGTGAGAATGGTAAGGAGGCAATCTTAAACATCTGTGACCATGTTCATGGATTGCCTTGTCTATGTGAAATATCTTTGTATGCTGTGTATTTTTTACAATTTCAAGTAATTCAGGCTTCAGGGACATTTCGTTGAAAGGAATGTTGTTTTTGGTCAGCCAAATCTTTATTACATCTTTAGTACTTGATGAATTAGGAACTTTATCTTCTGGTGCCACAACGTTGTGATATGAAGCATTGTCCATTATCAAACACAACGGTCTATCCAATGAAGGAAGTACATGATTCACAATCCAATCTTGAAATATCTTGCCATTCATCTCTGTATGATAATCCCTATTATCTGTGGATTTTGAAACAAATATGAGTTCAGTATTATTTAGAAGCCCATGATGGCTGCTTCCTGCATGTGCAATTATTAGGCGCTGTCCTTTGCTGCTTGGTACTAGTCTCTTAGTTGTTCCATCAGATGATTGCCATTCTCGTTCATTACTGTGGTGCGCATTGATCCAAGTTTCATCTAAATACACAAAATCATAACAATCTCTTCTCATTTCTCTGACCTCGCGTAAATATTTGCTTCTCATTGCAACTATATGAGGCTTCTCACAAATAAGGTTTCTACCACCAACATATTTTCTAAAAGTGAAGCCCAAACTCCTAATAGTCCTCCATAGCGTAGATTTGGAAATATCAATGTCATTATTCTTTCTTAACCAAATTTTCAATTTCCTTAAAGTCACTGCCTCATTATTGTGAAACATATTGCAAATTTCTCTGCGGATCAATTCTCTGTCAAAATTATCCACCACTCTTGGCCTAATTTTCGTGTGTAAAACACTGGAATTAGACATTTCAGATGTCGCTATCCAGCGGTGCAATGATCGTTTGCTTATCCCCAAGGCGTGAATAGTCCTCTTTTGTGGGTTTGAAATAGACTGATATAGTTTTCCTCGAGTAGCTTCATTGCAGAAATACTTAAAAATCCTATTTGTGATTTGCTGTAATGTCATAAAATGTACTCGCAGACTCATTTTTCCTGCTTAATCACACACTAATTGTTGTAGACACACCTCTGATTGACAATGTGTGCGTTGCACCGGATATAAACTGTTTTATGTTCAAGAAGTGCGATTTCACGCAACTTCACTCAAAAATCATGCCAATTGCTTGATAAACCAAAAATGTGCAAATGAGGTCGTATAATTTACTGTAGACATTTCAATATGTGTGCGTGTGATGTGTGTTGGCAAGTAGGATTTTATATTATATCGCAAAGAAACGAAAATTGAAACCAATGGCCGCATTTTAATGAAAAATTTAATTCATAGGGTCTATACCATTTCAAATTCACACACTAAATTTCACTTATATGCGTTATATATTCGCTGAGATATAGCATTTTGAAGTTGGGCAAAGCTAGTGAAACGTGCTATAGTTCTTGCTGCTTAATTTCTATTTAGTTGGATGATTTTCCTGAAGTTCTAACCTTATATTTTTTCCTTTGTTTTATGTATATATCTTTTAAGTATTGATTGGGCATCTCTTGGGGCATCTATACTTAAAACCTTATCACCTGTTAAGTCTATATTGTGATTTCTATAGTAAGTTTTTAATTCAAGCCTTTGTTGTTCATACTTTTTACAGTTGATCAGGTAGTGGTCTATGTCATTCTCTTCCTGACATTCTTGGCAGTGTGGTTCCTCTACCATGAAGTATGCTGCACCGAGTCGGAGACGCCACAGTTTTTTGTTTGATGGTATCTTTAATTCTTCTCTGACCTGGCATGTCCTCGTTGGTTCTTTCAGCAGTTTGAACGCGTGTCTGCCTTTTCTACTTTCCTTCCATGTTGTCTTCCATTCCTCGTTTATAGTTTCCTTCACTTGGCTCTTGATCTCTGACCTCCCCAGTCCTGCTTCTATATGTAATATGAATACATTAAAGTACGAACCACACATTGTAATATAATGCGAATCTTGACATGTACGATATTCTGTAAATAAACATGGCTACGAACTGAACATGCTTTTACTGAGTGCTTTCTGAAACATGTGTGTGCTTGTGTAGATGACGAGGTAATGCTTATATACATACATCATAACATTACATGGTGGCAGCGGTCGATACCGGACTGACGCAAAACAGCTACACGATAACACGTGAGTACAGTATTCGGCTAATTTTCGTCATCGAAGTCAGCCATGGCGGCGAAACAATATCGCAACGCACCGCAAATGAGATTCGCCGGTCAAGACGATAAGAGTGAAGCTTTCTTGTTATGGCGCCAACGCATAGATCTATATTCCAAGACCACTGGTCTGGAAGGACAAACCCTAACTCCATATATCCTAGAAGCATTGGACGATGAAGGTTTGAAAATTTACAACAGTTTTGCTACCGCCATGCCTGTGGAGTCGGCGACAGACCCCGCAGCCATATTGGACGAATTTGAAAAACGTCTGATAATAAAGCACACGAACTTTAGAGCGGCAAGATTAGAACTTCACCACCTGCGACAGAAACCTGGTGAAAGTCTAGATGATTTTTTCACTCGCATCAAGGAGAAAACAAGTGTATGCAAATTTAACAAAGAAGAAGAAAAAGAGCGAATTATCGAACAGATCCTTCTCAGCACACCAATGCCAGAGTTCCAGAAATGGATACTGAGCCAGAGTGATACACTAACTTTACAACAACTTCTGGATGAAGGCAGGAAACACGAGGCACAAGCACTAAACATTAAACAAATTCAGCAAGGTACAGTAACAGCCCAGGTGGATGCAGTAAAAAGCTATAAACCCAAACAAAACAAAGCAACCGGTTCGAAGCAACAAGAAAAACACAACACAAGCAGAGGTGCTATGTGTAAATGTTGTGGCCTAAACCACATACAAAACCACTGTCCAGCTAAAGACTCTACATGTCATTACTGCAGAAAGAGGGGCCACTGGATAAAATTATGTTTCAAGAGGAAACAAGACAGTGCTCAACACAACTTTCACAGCAGAGAGTCATCAAAACAAACACACTTTATGATGACTGAGGACCTTGACTCCAGTGAAGAAAGTGATCCTTCCACATTTGATACTGTGAAGATACTAACTTTCAGTAATGAACCAAAGAGAACGCAGGCTTTCTGCAAGGTACAATTCCGAATACCAGGAATTAAAAGGCACAAAGAAAGATATATTCGGTTCAAGATAGACACAGGTGCCCAAGGTAACACTCTACCCTTAAGAATATTCAGACAGATCATGCCTGACAAGGTGGATAAGCAAGGATTTCCCACAAGGGATGTAAAAAGTAGGAGTGGCAGGACAAAGCTAAGAGCTTACAATGGAACAAGTACAGACTGTTTCGGAGCAGTAACACTTGAATGTTTATACAGAGACTCTGAATGGACATCGTCAACATTTTACTTGGTAGATGTTGAAGGACCTGCAATTTTGGGTTTACCAATGTGCGAAAAGCTGAGTGTGGTAACTATTAACAACATTAAAGCTGACAAAAAAGAACATCTTACTCTACACGTCACTGGAGTAGATGACCTTAAACAGCGATTCCCAGAACAGTTCGACAGAATAGGCAAACTTCCAGGAAAGGCAAGATTCTTTTTAAAAGACAACGCTGAGCCAAAGATAGACCCACCTAGAAAGTATCCTATACATGTTAAACAGAAACTTGCCACAGAACTAGAAAAGATGGTGCAGAATGATGTTATTAGAAAGGTTGAAGAGCATTCTGATTGGTGTAGTAGTATCACAACCGTTCTGAAGCAGGATGGTTCTCTTCGGGTTTGCCTTGACCCAAAACACTTAAACAACAGTCTAAAGCGCTGTCCACACAAAATGCATACAGTGGAAGAGATAACTCACAGATTCCACAATGCCAAATATTTTTCTAAACTAGATGCTGTACACGGATACTGGAGTGTTGAGATAGCAGAGGAAAGTCAACTCCTTACAACTTTTCGAACACCATTCGGCAGATATTGTTTCAAGAGACTCCCATTTGGTTTGAATGTATCACAAGACATCTTCCAACAGAAGATTGACAACATTGTTGAGCAATGTTCTGGTACAGTGGCTATTGCGGATGACATTGTAGTCTGCGGCAGGTCAGAACAAGAACACGACCGTAACTTGATTAACTTGATGCATGTAGCACAGGCCAATGGGCTAACATTCAACAGCAAAAAGTGTACAATTAAGGCAACGGAGATACAATTTTTTGGATTGCTGTACACCCAGAATGGTGTAAAACCAGACCCTAAAAAGGTTGAAGATATTCATGACATGCCAACACCAGCTACAAAGAAGGAACTGCAACAATTCTTAGGTGCTGTCAATTTCCTAGCACAATTCATACCAAATTTGTCAGCTGCTGCAGAACCTTTGCGATCTCTACTACAGAATGAAACTCCGTATGAATGGTCAGAAGACTACCAACACATATTCAACCACTTGAAGACCCTCATATCATCTGATGCATGCTTGAAATACTATGACATGCAAGCACCCACTTTTCTCATGGTTGATTCCAGTCTGAAAGGCCTAGGAGCAGCACTTTTGCAACCAGACAAAAATCCTGAAGGACACTATGCCAAAGAACTTCGTCCTGTAGCTTACGCAAGCAAATCATTAAGTTCTGGCGAAAAGAAACTTGCAAACATTGAAAGAGAAATGCTAGCTGTACGTTTTGGAATCAAACGCTTCCACACATTTCTTTTCAACCGCCCATTTACAATTCTCTCAGATCATAAGCCACTTGAGATGATTCATAAAAAACCAATAGCTTCAGCACCACCACGACTACAAGCTCTGTTATTGGAAACACAAGGTTATGATTTTAATATTCAGTATATCCCAGGAGAGGATATAGGTCTTGCAGATGCTCTCAGCAGATTACCAAACCCCAACAAGACAGCAGATCTTACCCCAAACATCAAAGTTGATTTTGTCAAGTTTAGCGATAATCGGCTTGAACACATCAGAGAAGACACAATGAGAGACCCTATCCTTAACTCTCTCAAAGAACTGATATACCATGGATGGCCAAGCTCTATCAGGGAAGTTCCAACACACATCCGTCCATACTACTCGATGAGGGACGAGTTAAGCATCGAAGATGGTCTGATCCTTAAAGGAGATCGCATTGTTGTACCAGAAACACAACGCGATATCATCCTTAAACAGCTCCATAATAGTCACCTTGGTATTGTGAAGACACAACTGAGAGCAAAGAAAGATGTTTACTGGCCACAGATAAACAAGGACATAGAAACACTATGTAAAAACTGTTCAATTTGCCAAGAACATGCAAATAGGCAATGCAGAGAACCTCTCATACCATCAGACATACCATTGAGCCCTTGGAGCATTATAGGAACTGATATTTTCTCAATCGACAATAATGACTATCTTATTATTGCTGATTACTACAGCAAATTTCCCATCATTGAGAAACTTCCACAACCCTCACCATCAGCTGTTATTGCAGACATTACAAAGAAGTATTGCAGCATGTTTGGCATCCCAGATGAAATTAGATCAGACAACGGTCCACATTTCTCAGGTCAAGCATACAGAAACTTCACTAAGGACTGGAAGATCAAACACACAACATCATCACCTAGATACCCTAAATCTAATGGTTTCATTGAGAGACAGATACAAACTATCAAGTCAATCATGAAGAAAACAAGAACAGAGGATGTACACCTAGCACTCTTGAGATGGAGAACAACACCGGTAGACAGTAAGATCGACAGTCCAGCAGAACTTATGTTTGATAGAAGAATTAAAGACCTCCTACCATCTAAGGTCCACTTCCGTCCACAACATAGAGACAGCACATATGATCAATTTCAGCATCGTCAGCAAGTTCAGAAATCCAACTATGACAAATGTGCTAAAGACTTACCACCATTATATCCTGGTCAGCATGTGACTACCTACAACCACAACAATGACACATGGTCAAAAGCAACAATCATTTCCAGAAACCCTGAACCCAGGAGCTATACTTTAAGACCAGACAGCAGCAGCAACCTCCTGAGGCGAAACAGAGTGGACATAAGAGAAATCCCACAGAATACAACAGAACAGAGAATTCCCATGCTTTCAACAGACAATGCAGTAACTCCAGACTTTGGTGCCCCACAAAACCAACAAGCGCCAAGGCCGAAATCACAACCAACTCAAGCTAAACCAGGGACTTCCGCAGAACCACCAGCACTTTACACCACTCATTCTGGCCGTACAGTGACACCTCCCAGCCGATACAGACAGTGACATATATACTCACACTGAGCATTACACATACTTATCCTTTCTCACATGAAACATTTCGTTGGAAATGTTTGCACACATTTTTTTTTCAAAAAAAGGGGGATGTAATATGAATACATTAAAGTACGAACCACACATTGTAATATAATGCGAATCTTGACATGTACGATATTCTGTAAATAAACATGGCTACGAACTGAACATGCTTTTACTGAGTGCTTTCTGAAACATGTGTGTGCTTGTGTAGATGACGAGGTAATGCTTATATACATACATCATAACATTACACTATATTGTTTTTACTTGTTCTTCCCTTCTTGGCGTTCTGGTCTGCCAACTCGTTGCCAGCTATACCTATGTGTGCTGGAACCCACACTAGCCTCACACTACATCCTCTGTTCTCTAGTGATGTATTAATTGCTAGAATTTCTTTCTTTATGTCTGGCCGGCTACATTTACCTGGGTGTTCTAGTGCTTGTAGTGATGATAGTGAGTCTGTAAATATCGTAACAGCTTCTGGTGGGTTATCTTCGATTATTTCTAGACTTTTAAGAATTGCTACCATCTCTGCAGTAAAAATCGATGCCCCTTCCGTTACACTGTAGCTCTTTTTTATTCCCCATTGTGGTATTACAACTCCGGCACCTAGTTGCCCACTATCACCCTTGGATCCATCAGTGTAGACGGCCAGACTTTGTTTAATTAGTTGCTCTATGAACTTTCTACTTATCATTTTGGCTTCCTTATCTTCTATGTTTTGTTTGATCTTTTCAGTAAGTGAGTAGTCTATGATTGGTGTTTTTAGTTCCCATGGTGGTATTTTGCTTCTGTATTTATTACTATTTTCAATTGTGTTTGATAGTTCTTTGAACAGCATTAGGTCTTCTATAGTTCTCCACCCTGTTGGATATCTATCTTTATTTAAGGGGATGTCCCATACACTTGGTTGGTTTTTGACAAATGCTTTATGTGCTGGGTGGGTCACTTCTTGTGCTACTTTACTCCAATAATTTAATCTCAGTTCTTTCCGTCTTAGACCAAGGGGAGGTATGCCTAGAGCTACTTCTAGAGCTTCTACTGGTGTCGATATAAATGCACCTGTAATTGTTCTCATGGCTGCATTTTGAACCCTGTCCAGTTTTGCTTTGTTAGAAGCTGCAGCTGAGTCATAGACTATGCTGGCATAATCCAGTTTCCCCCTGATGAAGGACTTGTAGAACATAAGCATTATTTTATTGCTGGCCCCCCATCCATTACCTTTTACAATCCTTAGTATATTTAGGGGTCCCCTACAGCTTTCTACCAAATTGTCTATATGTTTATTATAATTTAGTTGTTTATCTAAAGTTATGCCCAGAAATCTTGTTGTTGAGGAGGTACATATTTTCTGTCCTTTAATGGTTATATTGATTTTGTTATTTTTTTTTTAATTTCCTTTGCTGAAAATCATACCTACTGTTTTGTTTACATTAATTTGGAAGCCCCAACTTTTCATCCACTCTGAAACTTTGTCTATTTGATTTTGAAGTTTTTTGTAAACATGGTCCAAGTTTTTTCCAGATCGCCAAATGGCACAGTCATCTGCAAATTGTGATACTGCATTCTTTATGTCATTAAATTCATCTGCTAAATCATTTACAGCTATAGTGAAAATTGAAGGAGAGATCACTGATCCTTGAGGAATCCCATTCTGTTGTTCATATATTTCTGACCTATCATTATTAACCTGTACAGCAAAATACCTGTCCTGTAAAAAGTTTTCTAGATATCTATAGGTTTTACCAGTAATGCCAATCTTTTTCATTTTGTAAAGAGCTCCATCTCGCCAGCATTCATCATATGCTCTAGCTACATCTAGAAAGACTGTCACTGTTTTCTCTTTCCTCTTGAACCCTAGCTTTACATCATGTTCTAATCTTACAAGCTGGTCTACTGTACTTCTGTCTGCTCTAAACCCTGACTGGTTTGGGCTATATAACTGGTTTTTTTCTAGGTAGAATTTAACTCTTTTATTCACAACAGTTTCCAGTATTTTACCTAGTTGTGATGTTAAGGAGATAGGCCTATATGAACTTACATCATGGGCTTCCTTATTGGGTTTTAGAATGGGTACTATCATAGCTACTTTCCATGCTTTTGGTATCTTTCCTAAGTTCCAGATTTTGTTATAAAGTGAAGTTATTATGTTTATAGTTCTTTTGGGTACTTTCTTAAGGATTTCATAACTAAGGCAGTATTAGATTTATCTTTTATTGCATTAGTTACTTCTTCCTCTGTTATATCAGCATCTAAATAGTTTGTTTCATCTATCTGGTCTGGTAGTTCTTTTAAAAAATGTATCCTAAGTCTTTCTCTTCTCTCATTTTCTTCCTGTCCAAGGCTACTTTTTGCACTGACTTTATAGAAATACTCGGCAAGGGCATTAGCTTTTTCTTTATCTGTTTCTGCTCTCTTTGGTAGTTTGATTGTTGGCATTATTGTTTTCTTATTGTTCCCTTTGATTGCCTTAAGCTTTTTCCATACTTCTCTAATTTGAGTGCTAGGTTTAAGTGACTGACAAAACTCCTTCCAGTTAGTTTCTTTGGCTTTGAATATTATTCTGTTAGATTCATTCCTAATAAGTTTATACTTATCATAGTTTTCTTCTGTTCTGTTATTTCTATATTTTTGTAAGGCCCTTTTTCTTCTTCTCTCATGAATTTCTGCACAGCTTTTATTCCACCAGGCAACTGGTTC
The DNA here is from genome assembly GCA_024509875.1 of Oreohelix idahoensis. Classification (NCBI taxonomy): domain Eukaryota; kingdom Metazoa; phylum Mollusca; class Gastropoda; order Stylommatophora; family Oreohelicidae; genus Oreohelix; species Oreohelix idahoensis. The sequence continues at coordinate 136,564 of JAMPIV010012934.1, forward strand.
TTTATTCCATTGAGTTTCTCTTTTCTTATTAATGTTATTTATTGGTTTAAGGTGTTGTGGCATATTTTTATTTGGTATATACTTTATTGCTATTTTCAGAATTTCATTGGTCAGTGTTTCTGCCCACAAGTCATTATCATCTGATTCCATGTCTTTATATTCCATCACCTCCAGCTCTGATTGGAAAGCTTCCCAGTTTGCTTTTTTATAGTTGAAGGTAGGTTTCTCTGGTTCTGGGTTTGGAATGACATTTTCATGCATGGTTATTACAATGGGCAGATGATCTGAGTTTGTGTCTTGTAACTCTTCCCAATTTACATTCGCTAGGTTGTTAGTTGCTATACTTATGTCTATTGCTGAGTCTGCCCTATTAGCTTGTGGATTAATTCTTGTTGCAGATCCATCATTTAGTATTAGTAGTTCATTGTTTTCTATGAAGTCAAGTAGGCATTTTCCTGCATTATCTGCATGTTGTCCACCCCAAGCACAATGATGGGAATTAAAATCGCCTACTATGATTGTTTTGGGGCCTAGTCTGGTGCTTATGGCTAGTATTTCTTCATCTTTAATTGTGCCATCTTTAGCATATACATTTAGAATTGTTAGATTGTTTGGTTCAGCTGCTATAGTAACCTGGATACCTTTTATATTGGTTGTGTTAAATACTTCCCAGTCTATGATTTTAAATTTTTCGCTAACTAATACTGCGACACCTCCTCCTCTACCTTCTTTCCTATCGTGTCTAAGTATCTTAAAGCCCTTACAACTATATCTATTATTTGGGTTTAAATGGGTCTCTTGAAGAGCATATATATCAGTATTTCCTCCAGTCTCTGATAGTAGGGGTGTAAAATGTTTTTTAATACCCCTACAATTCCACTGGATAATTCTAAATCTTTCTAAATTGAATTTTAACATCATCTAGTGTACTTTTTATTTTGGTTAACTATCAAATTTGCTCTTATTCTGCATTTCCTGTACTTGTGGACCCACTGTCCATCAAGTTCTCAAGAAAAACCTTATTTAAACTTATCATTTTATTCCTAACTTTTTCCACTATGTATGGTAAAAGTGCCTCAACGTGACCTTTGATATTTTCTTCTAGGTTGACCACTTTCCTATTTTCATCCAATGCTACATTCCCTTCTCTCCCTATGTTAATCTCCTGCCTTTCACTTTCCATTCTTTTTAGTATTATTTCACTTTCTTCTTTTTGTTCAGACAGTTTGACTAGTATCATTTCATTTTCTTCTTTCAGTACAGTCAGTTTAGCTATATCCTGGGAAATTTGGTGTTGTATGGCTTTCACTTCTTGAAGCAATGCCTCTACACTTTTCAGTGCACTTGTGTCATCCGAGGATGTAGTTGAATCATCTGACTGGTTTTTTGGTACTCTATTACTTTCTAACTTGTTCTTACTTTCTTTTGCCATCTGTGACTTAAGCATTTTGACATCTTCTTGCACACTCTTAATTTCTGTTATAACTTTATTGTTCGTATAAGTATCATTTTCTTTTAATTCTTTAATGACCGTTTTGAAAGGGGTTTGGGTCGTTATAGCTACCCTCAATGCTTTTTGGTCTGCTGATATACTGGGCAGCCCTGGAATCTGGCGCTATGGCTTCCTTTGCAATTAATGCATTTTCTGTTTGCATTATCCTTTTTATAGTCAGTATCTGACTTTGCCTTTTCGCATTGCGTGAAAGGGTGTGCCCCCGCACAAAACCTACATACTGCCTTCCCCCTGCAAGTGTGGCGCCCATGACCAAACTTCATGCAGTTGGAGCACTGCAACACTGGGGGAATGAATGCTTCTGTGTTTTTTTTGTGTTTTCCCAAATAGTACCGTCTTGGGGGGTTCCCTACCTTCTGTTGTTATCACTACCACTGGATTAACGATACTCCCTTTCACCATTATTTATTCCACGTGTACCAGCTTTATGTCTGGGTTATGTTTTGCGAGGATGTTCATAACTTCCTCGCTTGAAAGGGTAGTGTTTATTCCTTTTAACACACATCTACTGGTCACTTTTGCTAGCTCTATCTTTACTTCTATGTCGTGTGCAAGAGTCACTGTTTTTGCTTCTACTTTGAGTTCCTCTATCATCTCTTTTATTCTGTCACTCTGATTTGGGATAATTATTATGCCAAAATGGGTTTTTGAAATTTTGGCTATCGCCTTTTTGCCTAACACAGGATCAAGGATGTTTATAATTTTGTCTTCATCTAATGCCTTGATCTTGACAGCCTCACCAGCTACTTGCGTTATCTTTAAACGACATATGTTTACTACATCTTTATTTTTGGGAGCTGCCTGGGTTGCTAGATGTCTTGAGTCTTTTTTGGTACTTTCATTGCTATTTTTTTGGTTAGTATTTTCTTCTAGTTTATCATGCCTGGTGTCCCTACCTTGGTTTTTAACTGCTTCTGCCCACGTTTTGCCTTCCTTTGTTGTTTTTACTTCTGAGCCTCCTTTCAGTTTATCCCCTCTGGTTTCATGACTTGTTTTGTCCGCGTTTACCTGGCTGTCCTGATTATCCTTTTCCCTGGGTCCTTTCTTTCCGTTCGCTGTGCTGGTTCCTGATCTTTCTCCTTTGTTGATTCTGCTTTTTGTTGTTTTTCCTTCCGCGCCTCCTTCCCGATTTTCCATTATTGTTTTACTCGTGTCCTTTAGTTCTGTTTTTCTGATTTCAGGGTTCGTGGTCCTGTTTCTTTCTGTCCGGTTTAAAGTTTTGTCTTTTTCTGGAGTTTTGGCCATCGCTTTCCCTTCCTCGGACTGTTTTCTGGTGAATACTACCATTGGTTATTTTCCCTGTCTTTTAGTATGCTACTATTTGTTGTCTTTGAATTATATTCTGATGATTGAATATTATATGTAATCTTTGGCTTTTGGTTTATTTTGTTATATATATCTTTACCCCACTACGATTCTTAAATTAAATAGTCCCCTAATACTTAACCTTAACTACAGTAGGCCTACTCTAATACTATCAACAAAAGTATAAATTATTCACCACTTAAATATGTCTTTCAAGATGGCTGCCTGATCTCACTCAAAGAATTGCCACGTTGCGCTATTTAATTTCTATTATTTTAATTTCTAAAATTAACTGCAATACGCTAACACTGAGGATGGATAAAAATATCAACTTATCTGATAACTTGTGTAGTTCTAAGGATGTCTTCACTGTGTCTCGTCCTAAAAAGAACGTATCAAGCTTGTGTGGTTTGAGGTAAGCAAAAATGCGTGTTACCCCTGTAGTAGACGGAAGTGGAATGAGTCTCTATTGAAAACAAGTCTGATTTAGACTTAAATAGTTTTTCGTGAGTATACAGTTATGGTAAAGGAAATTTGCATATCATGATTGTTCTAGTAAGACGTAGAAAAGGGACTGTAATATTAAGGTAAAAACCTCAAAAGGGAGACAACAAATAATTAACGCCCCTTGCAGGCTTAGTGAGCGGGGAAGAAAAACAAATGCACGAGGAAAGGATGGTGAGCACAGTTCACTGAGTTGCCTGCGTGGAAAAAGCGTGAGCTTGTTGTCGGTGAGTAGGAAGAGGACAGACCAATCAGAATGACTGATAAACAAGAACGGATCATGGGACAATGATTTGAAGGACAAAAGAAATTAATCCTGGCTGAGATTTCAACGTGGCAAGACGTATTGCCGGGCTCTCAAGAAGTGAAATCTGTGGGTGACAGAAGTTTGCACAGATCAAGTAGATAGACTTAGACAAATTAGCAGTATAAATTCTGGAGACTAGAATGAACTGTGTCTTAAGCATAGGGCTAGCTCATAGGTGTGATTAGTAGGAAATGTGATAAGTATTTGGATTCATTTGATTACGGTAAGATAACTTTTGACTTTTATTGTACAAGCTATATAAAGAGAGACATGTTTCAGAAATACGGTCAACCTATTATCAGAGGTTAATGCCGCTTGCAGTTAAAGGAGTGTACTACAAAAGAGAACATTTGAAGCAAAGGCACGATTTAAAATGCAGAGTGGATAACTTTTATTATCAGATAGCCAAGATGGGCTGTTATATAAAGAAGATGAGGCACTGTCATTAGACAAGAATAATGAGCAAGGGTTTTGCAACACTGACATTTATGAGATAAGTTATGCGCTCTCTCACGTCAGCGTAAGTATCGAAGCCACTACAGAAGCACTAGCCGACATTGGATTTACAATGTATAAATTTTGATTTGATTGTGATGCCTTTAATAGAGTATAAGGCTGACCAGGCTGATATAAGAGAGAGGAAAGAAGAGTTAATGGTGAATTTGAGAACTATGAAACAACTCATGCGCTCTCTCATTAAAGAGTAAGTATGAGGATGCCACAACAGCTTGTCGTGGTTTTTGATGTTATTGTATGGTTGTTATGTTTCCTAGTGTACTGTATGAGGTCAGTTGTGAAGGCTCCTGATGATAAAGGTTATTTGAGTACAGGAGGCATTTCTGCTACCACTTACGACCTCACACAGACCTATTTTTCTATAATGTATGTTAGCTACGTTAAAAAGTCTAAGGTACTGTAATGTAATGTGTAGGTAATAGACTACACACACACACATATATATTTAATAAGTCTAAGAATAAATAACTCTGGGATACACTGAACTAACACTGGTTGTTAGAGTTTAAGTTAGAAATTAATTTTTTAAAATGTATTTGTTCTGAACCAATAGTTTCTTTGGACAGAACATATGAAATGATATGTAATTTCAATAACATGCATAAATACTTTGCATAATCAAATGAAGTTGTTTGTACAGAGATATATTATCACAATAGGTAATATTAATAATGTCTACAAAGTCCTGGGAAAATCTAGCACGGGATGTTTAATTGGGGTGGCGTCATCACTCCAAATCTGTGGTTATAAAGTTATTCGTCCGTGACATATGGACTGTTATTTATATACACAAATGTTATTTGGTATTAATAGTGGAGATGTTGATGAATTTACAGCAGGCCAGGTTAGTAGTTATCTGGCCTGTGTCGATGAAGTATAGATGTCTTGTGGCCCACTCCTCTCAATAGCTTGAGTATAATTCTTAGGCTTCACATGCACCAGCTTTTATAATTCGATAAGCATCTAACACAATAGTAGTGCCAGACCCGAACTCTGAAATAAAATTTGTGCTATGTGTCAGTACTCTATTCACTGAGCCACTCGTACACACAACACCACAAAACAACATTACGCAGATTTGGTCAGATCTATCTGACCAACTTAGCACATCTCACCCAGTTGTTATCAAGTTGCGCCAGTTTTCCCAAGACTGCATTGCATCCAAAATATGTTCAATAGTTTTCTCTCCCTTTCAATAAGGTGGGTGTTATGTTCCCATTGATCTCAAATGTAGATCTGTCTTCTATGGCTGTAGATATGTGGTTATGCATTATTAGTTGTCTCTAGACCCTGGTCTGTCGCTGGGGACCTAGAGCAAGCACTTACTTGTCGTAATCATTTTGCATGATATGGCAGTATCAATCACTCAAATATTAAAATAAAACAAGATAAATGCTTTCTTTTTTACCACAATTCAGAATTGAGACACAGTTTTATAGTACTAGCAAAACTCAGCTGAGCTGCTGGCTATAACAAGGCGTTCCACTGAAATATTTAATTTTCCTGGAAATTTCACCTCTAACAGTAGCGAACTGTGTCACTGGACAGTCTATCAAAAAAATGGCACAAGCGTGCGTCTCTTATTCAATAATATATATGGTTGTGTCCAATCAGCGGACTTCCCCTCTATTTTTTTTCAAATATTTAAACCAAAAGTCAATTTCAGTCAAATCTCAGTCAAGTGTGTATTATTTTCTGTTAGTCCGTCTGTCTCTACTTGGCTTTTCACAAAAACATACTTGTTTCTTGGACCAACTACACGTAAAAACTGCCTCCTAAGTTATTTTTAGCTTCTATTTCCCGACTTTGCCCCGCTAGTTCATTGCAGTTGATTTTTGCATTTTCTTGTCTCAAGGACGCAAAATTGAGACTTTAGTGAAAGTATGCACTTATAAATGTTTGCCAGTCTGATGTGAACAACACAGTCTTTCGTCAATATCTTCCGTGTTATCTGTCCGTCTGTATATTTAAAAGTATATTATTTCTCTGCTGAAGATGGGCTATCAAACTAGCTAGGTTTTATTTTCATAACTTTATTATTAAAGAAAAACCTACTTTTCTCAAGGTTAGTTTTTTTTTGAAATTTGTTTTTGAAACCTTCGTTCACGCGTTTGCGCTAGATTCAAATAAAAAGCCTAATTACCGTAAAACGTCAAAGATACGTCTGTTTCTAACAAGAGCTAAAGTCATTTACGTCTCAAATTTCTTACATTGTGTCACTAGTGGCGTAATTTTTTCCTTTAAACCACAAATTACGTCTTTTTGCATTAGATTCAGACACGTGTTCCGACCGTCATAATTTTTTTTCTTTTATCTCCGTTTCTACCCCGCTTAAAAAAGATAGTATATTTAGACTGCAGGTTATAATCGGTTAGTTTGAAATGGCGTTAGAAAACGCGGGCATGGGCGAGCATGTATTATCGTACCTTACTTAGATTTTTATCCTTACATGTTATTTTACCTATTATCGGTATAATTGGAGATATTTTAACGTTGTATCACTGCATTTTTCACCACACAGCTGTACCTGACATTATTTGATTTTATATGTGAACTATGAATAGATATTGATGCTTGTATTTGAGTTAGGCCTGACAGGTTAAATACCAGAGATAAGGTTGAGAGGAAGAAAATGAGGATAAATTGTGGGCAGACTATATATGTATAAGCAAGAGTCTGTAGAAGAGGCAATAATAATAATGCCTTTGAAATATAGATGGAATCAAAGTCTGGAAGCATGGAATTGAAACATACACTTTATTGGAAAATGATTGAACTTATATTTTGTAAATAAAGCTGCTGTAATTGAAATTTCACCACGTAAGTTGGTTTGAGTTATAAAAGGTGGTGGAGTGGGTGTGTGTGAATAAGGAGTAACTGCAATTAAATAATATCAAAACGTACCACTATACGAAGTAGTCGTCACATAACAACAAGGAGGGAAGAACGAAGCCTGGTTAAAAGAAACGAACCATATCTCATCCAAGAATCGCTACCTCTGGCGGTGATGGCCAGTCAATAGGAGAAACTCTTACTTGGAAGATGAGTCATTAGTATAAGTTGACAACTTGAATAAACAACAACTAGGACAGCCTATGTCACCTAGTTTACTTTAGCAAAAAAGAAGATCACCACCACTGTCAAAGAGAAACATGGACAATAAACAAACAGCAAGAAGAAAAGTGAGGTTCTGGAAATGTGAATATGTAGAAGAATCCAGTGCATCTCATGGAACCAGAAGAAAACAAATCAAAAGGTGTTAGAAAAACTAGAAATAACATGAAAATTAAAGAAAAGGATATAAGAATTAGACGAATAAGAAATTTTGGGCACATTGAAAATGTAAAACTTTGTTGAGAAGTGAAACACAAGGAAAAGTTGAAGGCAAATGTAAGACAACCCTGTAAGTAGCCTTAACAGGAAATAGTATGCCAGACTGTATCACTAAGACACATGACAAAGAAAATAGTTTACCAAAGTGTTAAATCAACACAAGAGACAAAGAGACTAGGCTATCATAAAGACAAGAGACAAATAAAAAAGTCTTTCAAAGAGAAACACAATGAGTGCCATATACAATGTCATTTTGGCTCTCTGGTGGAGTTTGACCTGCTTGGGTATTTCTGTGACCTTTATACTTAGCACTACCACTATCGTATTCTTCTGCTCTGTGGTTTTTATTCTTTCTACTTTTTCTATCTTTGTTTGTAGGTTTTCTTTTGTTAAGTTAGTGCGGATCTCCTCTTCTGTTAGATTTGAATCGACCCCTTTGATGATGAATCTTCGAATCTCCTTGATCAACTCAATCTGTACCTTTATCCCATGTGCGAGTTGTATTTCTTTTGGGTTACTCTTTAATTCATGTAGTAGTGCCTTGCCTTTTTCTGTGTTGTTTACAGTGATCGTTAATCCATTTTTATGTTTTTGCAATTTGTCAATAGATTTTTTTCTATTATTATTCCCAGGATGACCAGGATTTTGTCATCCAGGACAGCTCTCAGTGTGGTATCTGTTCCAGCTATCTGCATTATTTTAATTCTGTTTTTTGTTTCTTCGTTTTCTGCTCCTCTGGTTTCCTGACTGTTTTTGCTTGTTGTTTCATGGTGTCATCTTTCCTGTGTCCTGTCTGTTTGTTAACTGTCCGGGTTTCTGCGTCTTTGTTATTTCTGCTTATTGCAGTTTTAATTTCTGGGCCTCCTTTCAGATGTCAGATAAAAGATGAACTAAAAATACCAATTAATAAAAAATTGCTGAGGCTCAAGCTTGGAACTGGATATTGTATGATAGAAGAACCCACATGTGAAGAGTGTATATAACCAAACACAATTAGGCACTTTCTGTTGGACTGCAAAAAATATGACCAGCAGAGGCAAAACATTAAGACTTACTGTATTAACCACAAGGTAGAAATGATTGTAGAAAATCTCATAGGCACTAAGACCCCATGAGAAATACAAAAGTTAATAAAACATTTTATTACAAAAACAAAAGCTAACATATAAAACATAAATAAACAAGGATGCAAGCCAGTAGTCTACATTGGTGAAAGACTCCCCCCAGATAAATACAGATTGACCAAAAACCCTCCAGTGAAACATAAAAACATATCAGTTTATTTAGACAATATCATAATTGGGTAATAAAACAATATTGAACTATAACTACAAAATTTAAACAAAAAACAAACAAACAAACCCTACTAGAGATAATATAGTGTAAGTTAAATACTAACAAAAGCATATTATAATAAATGAAACACGTCCTGATATAACCAACAACTCCATGTATATGGTAGATGGTTGAAAGGAAGTTGCTACTAAGAAAAGTAGCAAGCTCCTATTAAAAAAAAGTGGGAGTTATTTAAATTGAATACAAAATAAGTAAATAAAATGACAATACCCCAATTATAACCAATTTTCAGGTTGAACAGGTAGACCAAGATGGATCAAGAAGAGGCAATAATGGTCAGCTGTTAAGTGGTCGCTCTCCCCCATCACTTCTTCAAAACAACAACAACAACAACAACAACAACAACAACAACCAACAACAGTGGGAGGACCTAAGGATCTTTTATATTTGGACATGCGCACTAATGAACTTAGATGACAATGACGGTTCTGCTCTTTCTTATGGGTTGGTTCTTTTCACTCTGCTCACTCTCGTCCTGGTGAAGGTGTAGCAGTATAGACTACTACGTCGCTACAACTGTTGGCCTTATAGTAAAATACTTATGAATGACTAGTTAGAGATAAATAAACCCCTAGTCAAGAATCAATGACATCATCAGTCATGACACACATGAACCCATGATGTCATCAAACCTTGTGTGGCCTCCATACAAGTCAGACGGGAAAACATTTAGATTAGAGAGAACTTTAAACAATGGTTGGTCATCATCACATAGAAACAATAATTTTAGACTAGAGGATTCGTAGTTAGTTAGGTTAAAGATTATTTCAACAGTCCACTAGCCCCCAAGACCAATCATTAGAAGGTTTCCGGTCTTAACTCCAATGAGAAATACTTCCTCTGGCAAGCCATAGCACCAGACAAGTATAAAGACTGATGCATCTTAGTAACCATCAGAGCTTGAGACAGTTATCTCAAAGCTAGAGTCAAACCAACATAGGGCATTCTTTAGTCGAGGTGTGGAGCACCCTGGCGCATCCCCTACTACTGAACGAAAAAGCCCTTGACTCATACGGTTTGGATATTAATATAACCGTCTAGAGATCTCCTACCAACCAGGAAAGTTAGTGACCCAGCACTAACCCCTGCCACGATTATGTTTGTGGTTCATTCCACATGAAGTAAGTTCGATCTAGTTTTAATTGAAGTCTCGAATCGAATTTTTATTTCGCTAGGATTTCCACAGATGTCACAAAACGACTACAGTATTGAGGAGCCGTAAGCCTTTCACCTTAGAGGCTAAAGCTGGCAGTTTTACTTTCCCCCACCAGAAATTCTTATCGAACTGCCACATTTTCCTCATTTTGAAACGAAACAAAATAAAGGATATCTTTTAAATCTACTGGACTATTTAAGTAATCTGCTCTATTGAAGTTTCTTTTGACTGTTCAAGTTACTGATTATATACCACCTCTTCAAGATCAATATTAAAACCGTAAAGGCACTTACGAGTTCTCTTAATTACCTGGGTTGTTCCTCTCTTCTGGAAGCAACATCTCTGGTGCATAACCAGTTTTTCGCCAATGGCTTATTAACATTGACAAGTTTGTATCTTTGATCCCTTCGGCAACCGATGAGGACCGAAAGCGTGTTGCATTCCTTTCTTCACAGTCATTAGTAACTGATTTTCTGCGTCGTCGTGCACAACTTTTTCCTAATGAAACTTTCGCTTCACTAAAGAGGGCACTGGTCAGCCGTTATTCTTCCATAACTGACTGTCAACACGCGTGGACTCTTCTTCGTGGAACACGCCACGATAGACAGGAACCTGTCCAATTCTATGCGGACAGACTATTGAACGTGGCTGAGGATGCCTTCATTGATTCTTCGTCCACATCTGCGGATATTGATCGGCAGCTTGTCGGTATTTTCATTGATGGGTTATCATCCGACACATTAAAATTGCATTTGATCCGCACGGATCCTCAGACTGTCACGGATGCGATTCAACGGGCCATCACAGAGGACAATGTAAAGAGACGCTTTACCAACCGTCTCGGTCGTGAGCATCGCCTTGATCACAGAGTTGATGAAGAACCGATGGACGTTAGCCATTGCCGCCACTCTTGGCAGCAACCTTCGAGATTACCACAGCCCCCTCTAATGATTGTCACCATCAGAGCCAACCTCGACGCCTTCATCATCCACCAGCGCCACAGGTCCATCAAGCAACTTCAGTAATATGTTACACTTTTGGGCAACGGGGACACGTCTCGCGCAGCTGTTTTCAGCGGCCACAATACAGCTCACAGACTCAAAATAATCCCGTGCCACAGCCACAACATTACCAGAACAGGTAGCAACGACGTCACCAACCTTCATGGCTCCCCACCGCTCCTGTGCCCTCCCCCAAGGTCATCCGCGCTCCTTTTCACGTAGACAGTTCCGTCCTACATCCTTAATAAATCAGGGAAACTCTTGGGTTTGCTCAGTAGCTAGGGCCATACCGGGTAATCTGCAACCTTCCTCACATCGGTCCTTCCGTAATAATTGTTTTCTTTCCTACCAACCTTCAGTGTCCTCCGCCTCTCTTTCTTATGTCTCTCCTCCTTCTGTCACTCCGGATCCTTCATCGTGCCTTATCTCCATCAACATGAAAAGCTACCGTGCTCTTGTTGATACTGGAGTAACTGTTAGCCTCATCCGTGAACAGTTGTTTCGTCAGATTCGTAGGCACGTAAAATTTTTTCCTTCCTCTACTCCTTTAGCCTCCGTTACTGGCCAATCTTTACGTTCCATTGGAACTGCTATGATAAGCTTCAAGATTGGTTCTCAATCTGTTGTCCATCCATTTATCATCACAAGAGGCATGTCCCGCAACTTTATTATTGGCCGTGACTTCCTCCTTCGTCATCACGCCCGAATCTAGATTGACTTGCGACAGATTCGCGTCAATGGCGAATTCATCCCTCTTCAGGATGATATCCACATTGCTACCCTTGTCCGCCTCATTGCTCCTGTAACCTTAAAGCCTTACTCTTTGACTATAGCTACTGGTCGGGTCAAACGATCTGACTATGTCTCTTCTGGCCACTCTGTCATGGTGGAACCATTGCATGATACTGACATCAATGGTGACCACTACATCAATGTTGTTGATGGCGTTGTTCAGATTTCCACTAAGCGTGATTTTTCCGTCAAGATATTAAATACTTCTGGAAAGCCTGTGACTATCAAACGTGGTACAGTGATTGCTCACTTAGCATCACATTCCCTGCCTCATCGTACCTCTGTTCCTCCCTCCACAGTGTGTTATACACGCCCCTCCGCTACTCCTTCCCATTTATTTACTTACCCTCCCTACTCATACCCCACCACCATTGGTGCTGTTACTAATCCGCGTGCATCGTTTAGTAACTACCCTCCTCGGCGCCGTTCACTTTCTTCTCCTACCTTTACAACCTTCTCCTGTACTTCTGGTTATCGTACTTCTCCTCCTAAGCCTCTTTTCCCGCAACTTTCTCATTCTCCCTCCTCATCCTCGTATGTACCACCTAAATGCCCAAACACTGTCCCTCCTCCTCCTCTTCCGTCTGGCCGCCCCGTGCGAAAAGCTACCCTCCAGTATAACCCTTCATCCTCTCCATCCATGTCTGAACTTTCGTTTTGTCCTACATCAGACGACATCGGATCTGCCCCCGTCTCCCTTAACACTCCTCCTGATCCGCTTACACCTGTTCAGCCCCATGATTATGATACTTCCTCATCAGACTCTGATAATCCTCCCAGTGATGATGTTTTACACAAACTCCGGTCTAGAGTAGTCCGTCGAGCTGCTGTTCCCTCCGCCTCCTCGGTGCCTTCTCCTTCTTCTCCCTCCCATATAGTTGATCGAACCAGACGTTATCGTTCCTGTTCCGCCTCTGAAGGTCCTATCCCTCCTCCTGAACTGTACTCCCGTATCCACTCCCGTGACGCGCGTTTGGCTGAGTTACTCTCCATTACTCCGGGCCCCTCTCATGCTTCACTTCAGCATGATGTTATTGTACCTCCTCTTACAGCAACAACTCCTGTCGTTACTTCCCCCTCCTTCTGTACAACTCCCCTCTGATCCCGCTCCTCCTCCCTCTGGTTATTTTCCTCCGCTTCCCTCCGACCTTGATACCGCCCCTGATTCCGACTCTCTGGATGTTGAACCTGCTCTTCCAACCTCTGATTATTTTCCTCCCCCTCACTCAGACCTTGACAGTCCCCCCGATTCTGCTTCTTCTGATACTGAACCTGATCTTCCTCCTCCCCCAGCTCGTTTTCCTTCTAAACGTCGTCATTCGACATCATCTGGCGATTCTGCTCCCCTTCCTAAGTACCTTCTCCAACAGGCCGCCCATGTGCGTACCCGGTTTCGTAACTCCCGTGGTTCTGTTCATTCTCCTCACCGTAGTCCCTCTCCTCCGCCTCCGCCCCATCTGTCACACCTCCGTCCCGTAGATTACGCATTCCCCGCCATTGTCCTCCTGCCATTGCTCAGCCTCCACCCCGAAACTCCCGCTATGTCCCGTCCACTCCTGTTGTCCATGCCATTGTTCCTACATCCCAACCTATACAGTACGATCCTCGCCTGTCATCCCAAACCATTGAAAGATTAGAAGCAATGAACATTTTAGCGAAGTTGTTTACGACTTGAACTTTACATACCTCCAGATGCCAACTCCTGTCATGATGACATTTCCTGCCCTGGTGCCATTTTCAAGCATGGTGTCAAAACATATTTCTCGTGTATTACGAAGCAAGTCTCTTACACTGTGCTCCCACTGCTGAGTTGGTTGATCCCGATGCTACAGTAAAGACCAACCGTTACGCATCCCTGAACATCTCGGTTGTAGACTTTATCAATTTGCAAGTTATGCTATGAAGTCCAAGAATCGCTATTTATGGAGAACTATTACATTTTAGTCTGCAAGTAGAACATTGCTGAATCTACCAGTACATGAACAAGTACCCTTGCGGCCTCCTTTTACACATTGATGATGGAGATATCCCGACTCAAAAGAACTGTGTAGTCCTCATATATTGCTAATATATTTCCTTTCACACGCGTATTGTCATTAAGTCACGTTAGTTTTGACTAATTTAATATTTGACTAGCTTTTATCTCCCTTTGGTCTTTTTCCCTATGCTTTTGACCATCTTTTATGTCCCTTTGTTTTTGTTTTTTTGCTATGCTTCTGAAGTAAGATTTTGCTCAGATTTGAGTGTTCTGTTCGTTCTGTTGTACCTAATAAAAGTGTTTAACTAAAATACATTTTCACCAGCCACTAATGTTGGCATCATTCATGACTTATTAGGATAATGACTCCATTTTGCGTTATGATTGTTTGAAGTTCCAGTTATTGCTCCACTAACATATGTGATTTAACTATTTGCCATTTCTCCATTGAGTACCTTAATCCGTTGATTACCATGTTTTCAATCCTTGCATTACTTCCGGTTATTGTTATACCGGTGCAGTCATTTTTATCATTGAGACTTACCCATGTTTCCCATACCTTGCCACCAAGTTTTGTGGTTCCATTTCCATTTGTTCCATTAATTTTATTTCATCACCCACTTCAGTTGAAGTGTGGGATGACGGTCATTTTGTAAGTCCGCCATATTTTATGGGCACCCGCCATTTTTGTTCCCAGTTTTCTTTTGCGACGTAAACTCGCTTGTCATGTTGTATTATGTTTTATAATATATTTGAGAGATATTTGATAACTATCAAAACATAAAAGCGGTTTGCTAGTTGGTTAATGATTGTTCCATTACTGCTATATTTTTGCCCATTATTAGTGCTACTTGTTTATACTATGTCCTCCAATGTTCTCCTATAAGTCCCTTAACTATGTCCATCAGTCCCTACTTAAGTACCTTGACTATGTCCATCAGTCCCCACCCCTACATAATTACTTCTTGAAATGTTAATAGAATTGATTCATCCATCATTCCCATATATTGATTGTTGTATTCCATCCGACATGATTTCTCGTGGGATATATGAACCCCGATATTTTTAGGGATTAGTCAATTTTTTAAGGGACTAAAGTGTCTCCCTACGGGATACACTTTGGCGGCCCCCGGGCGTATGTAGCAGTATAGACTACTACGTCGCTACAACTGTTGGCCTTATAGTAAAATACTTATGAATGACTAGTTAGAGATAAATAAACCCCTAGTCAAGAATCAATGACATCATCAGTCATGACACACATGAACCCATGATGTCATCAAACCTTGTGTGGCCTCCATACAAGTCAGACCGGAAAACATTTAGATTTGAGAGAACTTTAAACAATGGTTGGTCATCATCACATAGAAACAATAATTTTAGACTAGAGGATTCGTAGTTAGTTAGGTTAAAGATTATTTCAACAGTCCACTAGCCCCTAAGACCAATCATTAGAAGGTTTCCGGTCTTAACTCCAATGAGAAATACTTCCTCTGGCAAGCCATAGCACCAGACAAGTATAAAGACTGATGCATCTTAGTAACCATCAGAGCTTGAGACAGTTATCTCAAAGCTAGTTGTCAAACCGAAGGCGTTACTTCTCTTGAGGTTACTGTGTGTGCTGTGGTGTAGCTTTTCAGCTAACAGCTTCGTTTTGTTTCCATATTTGGTTTTTTCCAACCAAGAGGAATAATTATTATAAGATGGCAGCGCCAGCAGTTCCGATTTTCCATGTCAACATGGAGGAAGACATTGAAGTTTGAGCTTTCCATAAACCAGGTACTTTGATTATTACTGTTACCGGCCCACAGGCAAATAGGGCTTCATATTCTCTGATAGTGTTGCCGCGCTAAAGCGAACTGGTTACGGCATCAAGTAGTAAAGTGTGACCGTGCAGCTAATTGGGCGCAGGTCGCGGCATCAATGAAAAGAATGTGTGTGTGTCTGTCAGCTGACCGGGTAAGTTTCAGTTAATGGTGACCGCAGGTAAATATTTTTGAAGAGCGCTAACTCTTGTACGCTGGGTTCAAGTCGGGTGTCACTGCTCTGCGCGGACCTTGTTTACCGAGGCGGCGTCCGAGCTCGTATGGTGAAAATATGGTTGCATTATCTTCAAAATAGCCCTGTCTTTCCTGCCATCCTGCAACTTTGAGTTAGGGAGTTCTGAGCACCAGTCTCTTTCCCAGGCATTTTATCCTGGCCTGGCACGCATACAGAGGACCCCACTTCTGGTTCTAAGTTAGCAGTTGGGGACAGGTGGGGTAGCACACTGTGCATTCCCCGTCATCCAGGGGGCTCTCCAACTATGCAGAGCTTGCACAATGCTGTGCTCTGGTTCTGGGCTCACCCAAGGAATCCTCACGTCCTGCACAGAGCCACTTCCAGATACCCACCACCTGCCAACCCCCCATTGTAGAAATCTCCTGCATGCGGCCATCCAGTCAAGAGCCAGTATTAAGTCTGGTGCCCAAGTGATTCCCCCCAAGCTCAGTGTGCAATTCTGGGTTCTCATCATGCTGCAACACAGGGGGGATTGTGATGCTCAGCCATCTCTCTCAACTCTGCACCGATAAATGACATCGGGGACTTAACTGTGTCTCAGTACGGGGAGGCCCCGTTTCCGGGTACACCACACACAGCCAGTTGAGGCAACGGTCGCCGTGGGCGTGTCTTCAGTGGGGAAGTTGTAGAGTCTTCCTGTCCATGTTCTTGCACATCCTAACACTGCCCGCAAGACATCGGAAGTTTGGAGAGTGGCCTTCTCTGCTTTTTTGAGCCGGGGTGGGCTCCCCGGGCAAGTCTCGATGGGGATCGGGACGTGTCCACGCGCCAGTGGGCCCAGCATCGGCCGCATCTGTTGGAGGACTTGCTCTGCCAGGTTTGAGTTAGTAAATTCCAACTTTGTCATCTTCTTGGCATTGTGATGCTGGGGTGCCTGTGGATTTCCTAACGCCCCGGGTAGAAGCCAGAAGTGTACTGTGCCAGCTCTGGGGGAGATAAAGGGGGTGTTTCTGCGTCTCCTTGTGATACGTAGCCAAGGTAGGGCTCACAGTGCTCTTTCCCCGCCACCAAATTGCCTGCTGGTTACGCCGAGTTCTCCGAGGCTCTAGGCATGTGACCAAGAGTTGAAGGCAATAGGATCGTCACGTCCTGAGTCTCTGTGCCTGTACGATGGGTTCCGATCTTCAGGGAGCAGTCCACACTCGTTCCCACTCCCAAGACTTGTTCAGTATCCATCTGGCTCCTTCCCACCCACAGAGGGCGTGTACGGTGTAGTGCACCGGTTTTATTATCGAGGTTTGCTCCTCTAGATCCGTTGTGTTTAGCCTGAGGATTCGCACCCTCAGTTACCAGGACTACCTCGAGGAGGGTGTGGCTCTTCACCACGCACAACGATCTTGGGGTATGAGAGGTTTTGCTAGGCCAAGAGACTAACACCGCAATGGTCGCTCCTTTCATGAACAGAATTCACTAGGCCTAGGGTGAAGCAAGGGGGGAAACCCACTACCCACAACACCAGCACATCATACCCCCTGTCTGTAGACTTTGCCCCCCCAAAGTAGTGAATATCCAAAACAAAATGAAAATTATATCTGACAGGGTAAAATACAAACTGTCTACTTTAACATACTAGGCTCACTTGAAAAAACTTGTCAAGTTAAAAACAACTTGTCTTGATAATCTCAAAGACGAAGTTCTGTAAAAATCCTCTCGCCTAACGACTCCTAAAATCTGTACAAGTCCTGGATCCTGTCAAATCGCCCAAGTCTCCTCTTTATATACTGCCCACACTTTTTTCCCGCCAATTTTCACACGATGCTTTATTTTTCACTCGGCACCAAACATCAACATTTGCACACGCTCTTCTCAGCTTTTCGACTTTTATGCACTCGACTTTCTGTTATTTCGATTTTAGCAACGGAAAAACCCATGACTTGCAACTTCTCTCACATTTTTCCCAAAATTTTCCACTCAATAAACAGGCACTTATTACTTTGTTGTTCTGGGACAACTTTCCCGAAGCCGTGAACTTGTCGTGACACTGTATTTTGTGCACAAATGTCTTAACTGCTTTTAACGTTGTTATTCTCATTATATGTAGTTTTTAACACGTATTAATTGCAGTGTATGCCAAGCGGTCACAATAGCGAGCATTCTCGCAGGGCCTGTAGGGGTGGGCACAGGTGGGATTGTCACCCTATATCGCTCTGCAGGACCTTTCAAATGGTATGCCACATTGACAGCTGCGGCCCAGCTCAAGCATTATAAAGGCCTTCATGGGAAGCGACTGGAATGGACCAACCCACAAATTTCGGTGTATATTGAGCACCAAGATAAAGAAAAAGCCAAGGGGATCCTGAATTGGATTCCACCAACTATGAAGGTTGAGACGGTGCAACGACTGGCGGCAGCAGCTACCGGAGATAAGGACGCCGAGATAACCAGAAAAAAAACGGCCTCTTATAAATGGAATGAATATCATGTATAAACCATCGACATGCCAGGTCCCTCATTTTATGCATTTAAAAATAGCGGGACAAGAAGAAAAATTCCAGCGCATATGGGTGTCATTGCCTGGCAGGAAAACTCAATGTGCAATCTGCGGGTTAGACACCCATTGGGTGAACCAATGCCCCAAGAAGCGAGCGCCACACCCCCAGGTCAAGAAAATGAGGGAAAAAGAGACAGCTGTCGATAAATCACCGGCAGAGCAGAGCAGGACAGACGAGCTCCCTACCTCAGATTGCCCAGATGCCAGTGAGGGCGATGGATATAGCAAAGTTGTTAATAACAAGAAAGAAAAGAAAGAAATAAATAGAAAGAGATTCCTGCTCCAGTCAACAGAGCCTGTGAGATCAAAAGAAGTAAAGCGTAGTGAAAGCAGGTCGCCGGGCAAGCGCTCCCCTAGCCGGAGAGACTTGCCACCATCACCCAGGGCGCCTACGCTGGTGCCCTCCCCGAGAGGGAACTCGTCGACACCTGTCGCCGACGAGCGTGTGATGTCAGCACCTAACAGCAGAAGATCATCACCAACAAGACATGAGGTTCTAGAGGCGCCGACGCCGTTCAATACGCAAGCCTCCTCCTGTTGGGCGGCAACTACAGAAGAGGACGACATGGAGGCCATGTTGTTCCAAGCAGATATCTTCATAGATGGGCAAGCCTTTTGAACATGTGAGTGAATGAGTTTACTACTAGAAGTTCTTTCCCCGTGCACTGAGGCCCAGTGCAAACAGACCTGTCCAGTTCCCAAGTATAGGAAAGCCTTGGTTGCACCTACAACAAGAACAGACAGTGAGCTGCCGGTATCCGGAGAAATGAACTTTTTTCCTTTATTTCATAGTGATGTAATTTTAAAAGTAAAACGTGTAAACACCTATAGTTTAGGGAGTGTGTATTATTATTATTATTATTTAAGAGTTGTGTTTAATGTAAGTAGTTCTTTTATGTTTTTGTTTTTATAAATAAACACACACTGCACGCACCCTTAAATGCGCACAGTTGTAATTAAGCAGTCAACTCTCCCCCCTACTGGGGTGGGAGTGCTAGGCGGAGCGGTTACATCTGCGCTTAGCTATAATTATCAGTGCAGAACGGATAGCCAGACCTTAGTCACTATTCCGTCAAGCAGTCATGTAATTAGGCCAACCGGTCAGCCCTTAAGCACAACCTTGCCAAGCAATGTAAACATGAACGTGTAAGTGGCCTAGTTATAACAGAAAGCGGTCAGCCTACAGTCACCGCTCTGTTGTGTAAGCCATGTGTAACAAGTGACCAGCCTATCACTTTGCCTGGTACAATCATTACAACACATGATAAACCGTCAACTAGCGCTTTGTTGAGAAATTTACCTGTGGCGGGTAGCCAGCCTCAGACCACTACTTTGCCTTGTAATTCAAGAAAGGCGGACGGTCTGCACTCAGTCCCCATTCCGTCAGATAATTTAGATATGGCAAGTGACCACTCTGCCACTTTGCCAGGGAGACAGCTTACAACGGGTGGCCAACCTCTGCTTACCACTCAGTCATGCAGTCTAGTGATAATATCTCTCAATATCAATGGTTTAAGAAATAAGCTAGACCATGTAATTAAACTGATTAAAAAAGATAAACCTGATTTCTTGTTTTTGCAACAGACAGGGATTACTTCTGACTTTTCTGCCAGTCAGATTGTAACTAAGTTAGGACTTAAACATGGCTGGTTTGCCTTAGGCACCTGCCATGGTGGTGCTGCCATCCTTCAAATAAATGAAGATTGGAAAACAGTACATTATAGAACAGACGGTTGTGGCAGAACCGTCATAATTCAAATACAAAACAAACACAACAAACAAGACACGCACACACTAGTCAACATATACGCACCGGCGACGGAAATTGACAGGCCTAAGTTTTATGACGGACTGTATGACACTATAGATAGGTATTACAAAGGAACCAAAATAGTGTTAGGAGGAGACTTCAATTGCGTTTTGACCAATTTAGATAAGAGTTCCTTTGGCCCCGATTTACAAAGAAAGAAAATTGACATACCTTTATCAATACGACACCTACAATCTATGCTTGACAAACATGACTTAGTGGACGTTTACAGAAAACTACAACCGCAAACACAAGCTTTCACATTCCACGACAAGACAAACCCATATCTTAGACGAGCTTCTAGACTGGACAGAATATACGCAACAAACAGTTACAACATACACAAAGCTTATCACATTAAAAATACGCTTAAATACACAGATCATCAGGCAGTATATACAGTTGTAAGTACGGGACACACATACAGAATTAAAGAGATCCCCGCATTGGAAATTCAACAATAACTTGCTAAAAAATACTTTCTTCACGAATAATATAACACAACTCATTCAAGGTTACACACAGGATATTCCCAATAACAACATTGCAGAATATTGGGACCTGTTAAAAAACACAATAAGGGACAGAACGCAGATTTTAGCAACAACAATACACAGGGCTTTTAAGAGAGAACAAAATATATTAGAAGATGCAATAAGCTTAACTAAACAAATAGATAAATCTAACTAACACATTTACACTTTAGAGGGGCAGTTAGACCTTTACAAACAACACACATACCAAGGGGCTCTACTTAGGACAAAATTAAATACTATTACACAAGAAATACCCAGTAGACAATATTTAGCGATAGAACAAAATGTACAAAGCAGTAGACAGATACATGAAATAGTTGATATGAACGGACAACAAGAGACAGAGGATAGTAGTATAAGACACGCCTTTTTAGAATACTACACTAAATTATACACTAAGGAAGAAACTAATGTGAACACACAGGATAGATTTCTACACTATACAAAGCGTTTGAGTGAAGATGAGAGCAAGAAATTAGATGAAATTTTAAATTTGGAAAATTTAAGGGAAGCTGTCAGTACTTTCCAAAAAAATAAATCATCCGGGCCAGATGGTTTAACTGCCGAATTTTATGGCTTCTTTTTCCCCATCTTAGGCCCCTGTTAATTAAAGTGTTTGATGAAGCCTTCCAGAAAGGAGAGCTTCCCAACAG
The DNA here is from genome assembly GCA_024509875.1 of Oreohelix idahoensis. Lineage (NCBI taxonomy): Eukaryota > Metazoa > Mollusca > Gastropoda > Stylommatophora > Oreohelicidae > Oreohelix > Oreohelix idahoensis. The sequence continues at coordinate 157,876 of JAMPIV010012934.1, forward strand.
CCTAAATGAATCCTTTATTACTTTAATACCTAAAGAAAATGCTGACAAAAAGTCAATAAAAAATTACAGGCCCATTTCTCTTCTAAATACTGACTATAAAATTCTGGCCAAGGCTCTCACTCTGAAGCTCAAACCGTTTATGGCACGCATGATACAAGAAGATCAACAATGCAGTGTAAACGGTAGAAATATTTGTAGACATACACCTTTTATAAGAGACCTGATTACATACACGCATGATAGACAGTGTCAAAGTGCAATGCTATCATTAGATCAGGAGAAAGCCTTTGACAGAGTATCGCATTCTTTTTTACATAAAACTTTACAAGCAAACAACATTGGTTAATATTTTAGAACATGGGTGGAAACTTTATACAAAAAACCCCACAGTAAAATTTTAATTAATCACAGTTTAACTGACCCTGTTAGACTGACAAGGTCAGTAAGACAAGGGTGTCCTTCATCGCCCCTGTTATACGTATTAACATTAGAACCAGTTCTGGAAAGAATAAGACAAGATGTAAACATCACGGGAACTTTTGTTCCCGGTAAAGGAGAAAGAAAATCTTTAGCGTATGCTGATGATACAATATTCCTTCCAGCAACAGTGGATTCTATAAAAAACATATTTTTCGTAGATTTAGATAGGAGAATTAAGACTTGGGTTGGTCCCTTCTGAATAGGTTAGAATAAGTGATAGTCACAGTGTGAGATAGAAATACAAAAATAGATTTCCACGAGTGAGGTGGTAGAATAGTGATAGAGGCTGTCTCTGAGAGCGGGAAATCTTCTCTCTCTCTCTCACCTATCTTCTACGACAGATCTAAAGTAGTCAGACAGTCTAACACATATACATTAAATATATATTTATAACCACTCACGTGCACGCACATTCAGGTGACGACAGGTAGACACACAGACGTGGGAAACTATAACAAATGATTATATGGATATTATGGGAACGAACTGACCACCACACTGAAATAAATATAGGTATAGTTTATTTATCATAGTAAACTTACATCACAACATATAAAATACATCAAAAGCATACACATAGTCATAAAAATCAAGGAATGCTACAATAGTGATAGACCCGTTTGTATGGTCCTCCCCTGGATATATAGCTTACAATCTCGTTAGAAGAAAGTGTTAACCCCAAGGAGTTACAGATGCGTAGGATTGAGTCTATGGTTTCCCCCTTTTAAGATATGGACAGACTTGATACTCTGGGTTTCTAAGGGTAACTATTGTTAGCAATAACTTGCATTAAGGAAATTACAACGTGGGTGACTCAAGCAAAGAACATCCTTCAGTCTACTTTCACTCGGTTCTTTCATCAGGGCCCTGATATACTTACAATCGTGCTGTGGTTCGCCGTCTGGCGCAAACTTTGGGACACTCACACTTTTTATCTGTTACTGTCGTTTAATGAAACAGATCCCAGCTCTGCAGATTTGTTTTGTTGGTTTTTTTTAATTTATCTTGCTTTCCACTGTAATTTGTCGACTAAAGAATATAACAAACTTATACTTTAATCACTCTGCACAAAAGAACTAGTAGGATAAAATAGGCGATTAAACACTTTAAACACTTCACAAAATACTAGATAATAATATTATTTTACCTCACACAGAACTACTAAGAAGCTTAAGCCACTTAAACCCAGCTAAATTCCATCTCTATTAACAGAGATTCTTAGAAATCGAACGAAGGCTTGTTCTTGTCTTGACTGCGAGGTTACTGAGTGATAATGAAATCTAACTCTCTCTAGTATATATGAAAAACCAGACAAAGATGTATACTATTTCCATAGCCCCGATCTCTCCCCTTCTCATTAACACCTACGTCTCTTAAACGCATGTCCTAACTGACACTTCCCATCTTCGCACCTCACGCCGATTATGACCAACAGTGAGTGCCGTGTCAGATGGAATGCGTACGTTTCATAACACCTGGCACTGAGTATCTACCGTGGAACTTTATGTCAGATGCGAACTCCCAGACAAATGTCTGAAACTGCGCCGTAGAGGTGTCAGTTATCGCGCTATTCCTGAGCGCTCACCGAGAAACTACGATTTGACAGGTGAGAAGGCAGACTGTAGGTCGGCCCTATATCTGAGATGGACTGCAACATAATCGCACCTCTCGTCAAACTGCGCGAACGACATCTGACGCAATAAGGTTACTAGTCAGTATGAGAAAGAAAACGGTAAATTGAGAATGGGAAAGAAAATATTTTTCGCAAACGAATGGATGCGAAAAATACAGAAAAAGGTAAAGATTTATAAAAGAATAGAGGATGCGGGTGAAAGAAAAAGAAGATGATATGGCAATTTATAGATCATAAATGTCTACGTGACAGAACGTCCCCCCTTTAAGATATGGAAGCACTCCATGTCTACGTTATGGAAATAAATTTCCTATATCCGTAGCTTCCGGGTGTCTGTCCTCTTCGCTCTCATCTCCCCCCTCTATCTCTCTCCAATTAATATTCAAGTCCCCTCCCAAAGTTTCCTTTCTCTGGAATGTCTCCCATGGGTTTTTGAAAGAGAGTCGCCGCTTCTGACATTTTTCAAAGATTTCCTGTGATTGCAGTGGAGTTTCCCTGCCACTATCGTCATCTTCGTCAGTTTTGGCGATCGTCAGGAGATGGTCGGAGGTCGGCACTGATCTTTCCAAGTATCTCTTTAAGAGATTTAAATGGAAAACCTTCTCCTTTCCTTGAATAGAGATCTGGTAGTTAGCCTTAGAAATCTTTTTCAGAACGGTAAACGGCCCTTGCCATCCGATCCTCAGTTGGTTGTTCTCGGTAGGGAGTAACAAAAAACTTTCTATGCTGCTTCTAATTCTCTCTCTTTCGCGACTTTCCTGTATCGGTTAGCGTGCTTTGTGCGTGCTCGCTTAAAGTTAGTCGTTGCTAGGTCCCATCCTAGTTTCAACCTTTCTTTTAAATCCGACACATATTTACTGGCCGAGACAACTGTCTCATCAGCCTTCTGGTCTGTCAGCTACCAAAGTAAGGCTTCAAGCGGGCCCTTAATGGGTCTGCCGAACAAAAGCGTAGCTGGCGAAAATCCTGTGGAAGTATGAGGAGATTTTCTGTAGCCAAATAAAGCTGCGGGAATACAAAGATCCCAATCTTCAGGTTTCACTTGTGCCAGTTTACTTAGCATCATGTTGAGGTTTCCGTTAACACGTTCTACGAGCCCATTTCCGGCCGGAGCATAAGGCTTTGTGTAGATGTGTTTGGTCCTCAAGATCTTAACGATCTCATCCATCAACAGGTTTCGTTATGGAGATCCGTTATCCGTCAACACTTGCTGAGGGAATCCCAACCGAGTGAAAATCTGCACGAGGGCTTCTGCGACATGCTTGGCATCTGCGCATGTTAGCGGGATAGCTTCTGCCCATAAAGTGCATGTGTCGACTAAGGTCAGGATAAACCTGTTCCTTCTTTTAGTCCTTTCGAAAGGCCCTAAAATGTCGATCACAACCCGTTCGAATGGTGTACCCACTATTGGCATTTCACCCAAAGAGACTGGGGGTGCCCGTTGCTTGGGTGGCACACGTTGGGACTGGGCACAGGATTTGACATATCTGATAACATCAGTATTTACTCCTGGCCACCAATAATGAGTAGTTATCCGTTGGTTTGTGGCGTTCTGTCCCATATGTCCGCTGAAGGGAAGAGAGTGCCCCATTTCTAGGATTTAGCTTCTGTACTGTTTCGTTACTAGGAGCTGGTTGTATCCTTGGTCAGGCTTGCCCGTTCTGCGATAAAGTACGCCATCCTTAGAAAAAATGTCCCCGTGCTGTCAGGGTTCCTTAGCCATGGGCAGTTTCCTAAAGCAGGGTGCCAAAGTAGGGTCCTTTTGTTGCGCTTCTTTAAGTACCATGGGTAACAAATTAGGCGCAGGCTCCCGTTCCTTCTTGGTTTGCCCTCTTGTAGTTACTGCTGCCACAATCGGCTCTTCCGGTTTCCCAATACACACATATCTACCGCCAAGTATGACTGGGTAGATGGGATCATCCATAACAGCCACTTTGATCACGTCTCTGACAAAGTCAGAGTGTATCTCCACCAATGCGATGGGAAGCGCTGTAGGTGCATCACTCTTACGAACTCCACAAAGTTGGACGGTCTCTCCTTCTCTTGACCGGGTTTAGCCAGGTTTCTGGCGACTATGCAATCATAAGAAAGCCCCGTGTCAAATAAACAAAAAGTTTGAGAACCGTTCAAAGTAACAGTACCTCGCGTTGAGTGTGAATCCCCAACAGGTTTTGGGTTTCACTGGCTCCAGTAACGCTTTCTTCAACACATCATAGTTGTCTT
>JAMPIV010012935.1:0-162211 GCA_024509875.1 Oreohelix idahoensis
CAATGTGGAAATTATATGATTCGTATTTTGCTTACGAATGCGAGTACATTTATGGCCAGTAATAACATTCATACTGAAACCACCCTGTATCAGTTGGTGGTTTTCAGTTAACAGGATCTGACATCTACGACTATTCGCGTCGATAGCCTAAGTGGCGTAGTTTTCGTATCATTGGATATGATTTAAGATGTGCCTGAGTGGCGTATACGATTAAGAAATTGTTACCTCTACAGTGATATGTACTTGAAGCAAGAGGATAAAGTGAATCAAATTTTGTCCACCAGACCATAACATATCTAGAGGATCAGTCACTACAAGTTGGAAATAATACATATGACTTGCACGTGACAAGAGTGTAGAACACTTGACTTTGTTATAATTAGCCTTATGTAGGCGTGGCTTGAATCTCCTGTACTTCAGAACTGTGACCTAGTTATTATCTGCGTGGGTGGCGCATTTGAGAAACAACACACGCTTTATTTGGTAGAAGGCAACTTTACACCAGTAGCAATTGACGTCCTATTTCGTGCCTATAGACTACAACAACGTCTGCAGTGGTCAAGGAAGTTCAATTAGACTTGGACAGTATTTGTACCAGCATTTGTACGGGTTGTCACAGATTTCTGCAATATTCGAGTTACCTGTGCCAGTTATCACCATCACAAGTTCAAGATGTTATGATACACGGAGTTGCCGTGTACATTTCAGACTACAGAAGAGTCAAGAGTTGCAGTGTGTGCTGTATTATGGTTCCTGTCAACTTGTGCATTGTTAAGCACATATCATATTGACGAAATTACCTGAAGAGAAACGAATCAAGTTCCAGTGCTTTCCCGCAGTGGAGGTTTTAGCAGTCTATGTGATATCCAGTGTCGTGGCGGAAAAGAAGCGGGATCATTGACAGATAAGTGATTGTGTCTTGTGTAAATTGTGTCACTTCATATATGTCGCTAGGCCTCCCTAATTGCTCATTTTGTTATTATTGTTGTTTATGTCTAATTTGACATATGATTAAGATTTGATGCATAGGTGTTAATGGCTGTTGACATATGTCGATTTTCCTGATAATGATGTGACTTGATAAAGGTGCTATAAAAAGGATTGGTGATACAGAATTGAGGAATAAGCTCATTTCTTGACAAATAGTTAACTTTGTGAGCTGGAAGGGTAATTGTCAAACCTTTTGCGACAGTAATTTGTCATAACTATAAGTTATTACTATATATAGTTGATTAAGTAAGTGAATCACCATGGATCGTGATATGTGCCCTACAGATATAAGGCCTATGTTGGAGTCTGCATTGGTGGTAGGTAGAGATGGTAAGGGATTGAGAGGTGCACGACTTGGAGAATGGATAATGGATGATTTTTTGATTAATGTGTCAACATCCCTTGAGTTATTTGCGAAACATAACTTTAAGTTTGTTTGCAATTTGGTAATGGCCAAGGATTTGGTGAATTTGCTACGGCACCTTCGTGTGTTTTTGCAACAGAATATTGAGCTTGAACACGGACATATAGTGCAAAGCATGTTCAAAATAATCCATAACCATACTTCTGATGAGCAGGAAAGGGAATTGAGAATTGAGAAACAAGCAAAAGTAAACAAACAAAGTGCTCTACAGCAAAGAGAGAATTTCCTAGAAGGTGTTGCTAAAGAGAACGAACTACAGGCAACTGTGTATAGGCTTAAAAGTGAGATACTTGAATCAAACTCAGAACTTTCTAGTGCACAAGCTACATTAAATTCAGCTTTAAGCAAAGTCCAAGACTTGGAAACTCAGATAGGTAATTTCACGCGGGAACTTCAAGAACAGAAAGAGATGTATGAGAAATTGAAGGTTGAGAGAAATGTCTGTGAGAAGACTTACATAGAAATGCTTCATGAGGTGATGAATGATAATGCGATGCTCAGTGATCAAATTAGGGAGATGAATATTGTACCCCCCAAGAAGAGTAATGAGATTATGAAAAACAATGATGATGTCCAGACTGAAACACTTCAGATAGAGTTGACTCAGTTGAGGGCAAATAAAGAACAGTACGAGAAAGAGACTTTAGTGGAGTTGACGGCTGAGAAAGAGAAGGTCGCTAAAATTGAAAATTTGCTAGCAGAAGAAAGCGACAAAGTTTTGGCTGTTAAGGAGTTAAATAAAAGGTTAAGTGAAACGATTTCACTTAAAGATAATGAAATTGCGGAAGCAAGGGAAAGAATATTTGGCTTACTAGATATGGTTTTGAAAAACAATACGAAGTCTTCTGTCAATGTTGACAATGATAGACAGAAAGTTGCGAAAAGTCAGCACCATATACTTTTTGCTCAGAGAGATGTCATTCATGGTAAAGACAGATCTTATCGTGGGAAATACAACTTTCCTAGTTCTAATATTACTGATAGTTCCAGTAATAATTCTTGGCGTCAGAACAACAAAGATTCTTGTGTAACAACCAGTTCTGTTGGTCAGGAAAAGAAAGGTGATATATTTCAGGTCAAGACTCATAAGAGCAAATATTTGTCTACTACTGGAAATACTCAGAAATTAATAGCGGGTGTTGAGACTATTACTACTTGTTCCAAAGATGAAACCCATATGCGGAACAATAGAGATACTATTGTTTCTGGCAGTTATCAAACTCAGCACAGTCAGTTTGAAACAATTGGTAAATATATTCCCATAAGGGAGAAGAAAAACAGTTCTAGAAAGAGAGATAACCCCAAGATTAAACAGTACCAAGGGAGATCAGTAAATAATAATTTTCCTTCTCCTAGATACTGTAGACAATTTAACAAATCTCAAAGTTTTGATTGTAAAAATGTTGGAAAGTATGATAGAGATAATAGCTTTTCAAATGTTGCTTTACATCACCAGAATAATGTTCCTCAACAAAAGACTAAAGTGATTATTTGTAAACAAGGCAACGGTAATAATAAGTATTTTGATCATAGATCAAATAATAAGCGCAATTGTGCTAATTTTGTTCAACATGAGCCCAGAGTCATTTATAATCAAAGTAAACAGAGTAAAAATAACAGTGGATGCTTGAATACTATTGCCTGCTCTGGTTGTTGTTGTGAATATAACACTTTGTTTCAGCGTAAGGCAGCGGCGACATTCAAGGTCGGTCATGTTGTCCCCAAGAATTCTATGATATCTACATGTGATAGAGAGAGCTAGTGACATTGTGAAGAGACCGGGTTTTTACACAAGCCGTTACTGGGTAATTGTAAACGTGATTTCTACGTTTTTTTCATTAAATTTCACTATTGAGTAAAATGGAAATTTTCATTTGTATTTGTTGACAGAAGCTACGTTGCGATAAGGGTCAAGGCTTCTGTGACATATTGACGGTCAGAAATGTGAGTCAACTTTCCGCTCGAGTAGTCAACCGAAACCTGTCAGCGTCAAACTAAAATCTGAGGTGTTGCTTTCTGAAGGTCAAGCATGTTTACAAGAGAGTGGGAGACTTCGCGTCTGATTTATTTTTTTTTATGTGAAGATAGTAAATATTTTTGTATTCTATATTAGTACATGACATGTTGTTGTTTTGAAATAACATATAATTTTGTTGTAATGATTATTTCTATGCATCATTTGATTGCCATAATTTTTTATTGTTATTTATATGTCTGTATTTTGATGATGTATTAATACATTTTTATGCTATTTATATATTATTGTGTTGATAATGTGTAGTATGTAATTATTATCCTTTATACTATTCTGTTCAACTTAGAATTTTTGCAACTGTGTTGTTTAGGATAGTTTTGTACATGATGAGATTGCACAAACTCATTTATTGTGTTGATGTAGTGGTTACTTTTAGATAGTCCTGAGTGTTCGTTATTCACTTAATTTATATTTTTCTTATGTTTTGGTGTCATGATTAATTAATATATAGAACATACAGAGAAGATGTGTATTATCTGGTATGTTGTGAAATGTAATTTTGAAAATAGCTTGCATGTATCATACATGATCTTGTATTTGGATTTGTTAACTTTTTGTGAAACTTCGATTTTTCCAGAACTTGATTTTCTTGCCAGTCAGGCATGCAGATTATTTTCCTAGCAGATTATTTTTTAAAAAAAAACTTATTTTTTGTAGATATTTTTATAGAACCTTTTTTATATTTCATAGTAACAACAAAGTGTAGATTTATTTATAATGTATATCTTATCGATTTGAGTAAGAGATAGAGTTATAGCTAAATAGCATTTTACGGAGCTGAACGTAATTGTCAGCAGAAAGAACTTAAAGGATAAATTAAATTTACATGTGTTGATTTAAAGGTTTCTTCGAGATAGGATTTTTGTTTTATATTTCACTCATTTTGTTAAAATATTGATTTCATTATTAGGTTTTAGTGGTCTTGAATTACTTAAAAATTAAATACTGTTTTTATGTAACTTATCGTAAAAAAATATGTTTGTATGGTACTGTTGAAAAAAATGATTTTTTTTTTTTTTGGCATTGTAATTTTTTGTTGGGTGTGCCCAGCATTTGACTTCGTGATATCATTGATATGTAGTTTGATTAGTTCTTGTAAAAAGTTGTTTTTTATTATGATGTATTTTTTATTTTTAGCGCTTGATTGTGCGTTGGTCGTATTAGTTATAGTAATGCTATTACTTGTTTGTTCGATGCCTATAATTTATTTATGTTAGTTTTGTATAACTCTTATAACTTAGTTAAATTACTTATTAGGTTTTGTTTAGTTATAAATTATTTTTGGTGGTATTAGTATAGATATACTTTGATATTTTGTGTTCGTGCCTTTGCTTTCTATCTGTCTTTGGTAACTATTCTTCATTTCATTCCTTCTTTTCTGTTGTCTTTTCGGTATGGATTTCATATCTTGTTTATACTTTCGTACCTCATCTTCGTTTTACTTGATTCTATTTGTATACTTTGTCCTTTCAACACTTATACCTCTATTCTTTGTATTGTTGGAGTGGTTATATGACTTGATATAACATATCTACTTATGATAGTTGTATTTATTTTACATGTAATTGTCCAACTTAATTATGAGTATATGGTATTGTTGAGTTCTTACTTTCCTTTTTTACAGATCATTCTTCTTTTGATTGATCTTGTGTTTTCTCTTTCGATCGGTTGTTTTCGGTTTGATTTGTACTAAATATACGTAACTTAATTTTGGAACTGATCATATTTGTATATTTAGCTAATTTCTTTTTATACTTAGCTGATTATGCTGTATGCTTTAATTGCCACTTTTCACTTTAATGCTGATATTTCTTGTAAATATCTAATTTTGATTTAAAATAAGATATTTTTGTAGGCATATGTTAGAGCTTAATTGTCTTCTAAATTTTTCGTTTTTGGGAGTTGATTTTTTCAAAAAAAAATGATAGAATCATTTTTTTTCCCGGAGCGGGTGGTAACTGTTGCAAGTGGAACTTATGGAAGGGGAAGTAATCTTTAGAATGTTTTGAACAAATTAAATTTCGAGTTGCAACGCTTGATTAAGCGGATACTTGTTTGACTTTAGGATAGAATTATCTTTTCCTATTTTTCGGGTGACAGAGTACAGATAAGCGTGTGAGCGCTGTTTAATCTCAAGTGTTGAGATGTGTTTATTCTGTACTGTTTTGAGTCATGTGAATAGCCCGCAGCTAGTCTGCATGTGTTATCGAGAGCGGTGTTCAAGACAACCGAATCTCGTGACGGGTTTTTTGGCGGGACTAGTGTGTGATTTGGGAGTTGTGTTTTGGGCGTGGACCGTGTAGGTCGAGTCCCAGTGTTTTTGGATAATGTATGCCTACGTAGGATTTGAGAAAATGTCGACTTATATATTTCGCTGTGTGTACAGCCTATGTGATACACTGCAGTGAAGATTTGTTTAGGCCATATGAACCTTATTATAGCTGCCGTGTGATGCAGGCTTTGCTGTGTATTAAGGTACTTTTGTAGGCCATATTTTGAAGATTATTGAAGCTGCCGTGTGATGCAGGCTTTGCTATGTATTGAAGTACTTTTGTCGGCCATATTGTGAAGATTAATGAAGCTGCCGGGTGATGCAGGCTTTGCTGTGTATTAAGGTACTTTTGTAGGCCATATTTTGAAGATTATTGAAGCTGCCGTGTGATGCAGGCTTTGCTATGTATTGAAGTACTTTTGTCGGCCATATTGTGAAGATTAATGAAGCTGCCGGGTGATGCAGGCTTCGCTGTGTATTAAGGTACTTTTGTAGGCCATATTTTGAAGATTATTGAAGCTGCCGTGTGATGCAGGCTTTGCTATGTATTGAAGTACTTTTGTAGGCCATATTGTGAAGATTAATGAAGCTGCCGGGTGATGCAGGCTTCACTGTGTATTAAGGTACTTTTGTAGGCCATATTGTGAAGATTAATGAAGCTGCCGGGTGATGCAGGCTTTAGTGAGTGTTGAAGTACCCAGGATGTGGACAGGCCGTATTATATATATTTAATGCAATGTGGAAATTATATGATTCATGTTTTGCTGTCGAATGTGTGTCATTTATGTCATCGTGTCTGTGTTGTACGGAATAAACAGTATCGAACTGTTCTAGACGTTTGCAACCCTTTTTGACTCCTGCATGTACTCTTATGTACGTACCGTGGTGTGCGAACATATCAACACACACCCAGGTCAACATTCCAGACACAGTGACAGGACAGCAGCACACATATATTGAATTAGCCTGTGTGGCGATGATATAGACCAAACCACTACACTCGCAACAGTGGGTGTAAACAGAGACTATAACATTTAGACTTAGCGCCGTTATCAGCGGTGGTTTCAAAGACATAATAACACTAACGTTATGCATATAACATTCAGACAGAACCATCAGCAAACCTAGTTTGTATCAGTTGGTGGTTTACAGTCAAGTTGGAACCAATACAGAAGAGGTTACTGCTAAAATAAGCGGTTACAACATCTAAACAACATGAGACAAATATTGACATCTAAACAACATGAGACAAATACTGACATCTAAACAACATGAGACAAATACTGACATCTAAACAACATGAGACAAATACTGACATCTAAACAACATGAGACAAATACTGACATCTAAACAACATGAGACAAATACTGACATCTAAACAACATGAGACAAATACTGACATCTAAACAACATGAGAAACAAATACTGACATCTAAACAACATGAGAAACAAATACTGACATCTAAACAACATGAGACAAATACTGACATCTAAACAACATGAGACAAATACTGACATCTAAACAACATGAGACAAATACTGACATCTAAACAACATGAGACAAATACTGACATCTAAACAACATGAGACAAATATTGACATCTAAACAACATGAGACAAATATTGACATCTAAACAACATGAGACAAATACTGACATCTAAACAACATGAGACAAATACTGACATCTAAACAACATGAGACAAATACTGACATCTAAACAACATGAGACAAATACTGACATCTAAACAACATGAGACAAATACTGACATCTAAACAACATGAGACAAATACTGACATCTAAACAACATGAGACAAATACTGACATCTAAACAACATGAGACAAATACTGACATCTAAACAACATGAGACAAATACTGACATCTAAACAACATGAGACAAATACTGACATCTAAACAACATGAGACAAATACTGACATCTAAACAACATGAGACAAATACTGACATCTAAACAACATGAGACAAATACTGACATCTAAACAACATGAGACAAATACTGACATCTAAACAACATGAGACAAATACTGACATCTAAACAACATGAGACAAATACTGACATCTAAACAACATGAGACAAATACTGACATCTAAACAACATGAGACAAATACTGACATCTAAACAACATGAGACAAATACTGACATCTAAACAACATGAGACAAATACTGACATCTAAACAACATGAGACAAATACTGACATCTAAACAACATGAGACAAATACTGACATCTAAACAACATGAGACAAATACTGACATCTAAACAACATGAGACAAATACTGACATCTAAACAACATGAGACAAATATTGACATCTAAACAACATGAGACAAATATTGACATCTAAACAACATGAAACAAATATTGACATCTAAACAACATGAGACAAATACTGACATCTAAACAACATGAGACAAATACTGACATCTAAACAACATGAGACAAATACTGACATCTAAACAACATGAGACAAATATTGACATCTAAACAACATGAAACAAATATTGACATCTAAACAACATGAGACAAATACTGACATCTAAACAACATGAGACAAATACTGACATCTAAACAACATGAGACAAATACTGACATCTAAACTATTAACTTAGAACCATCAAATGTTATTTATATTATTCATTACTGTGTGGTGATGACACATGGACAATGAACGAGCACTTAGAAGAAAGAATTAAGGCTCTCGAGGTGTGAATATATAGAAGAATGGGGCACGTCTCATGGAAAGAGAAGAAAACAAATAAAGAGGTCACAGAAAACCTAAGAATGAAAAGAGAATTAATGAAGGAGATCAAAATTAGACAGCGAAAATATTTTGGTTACGTAAAAAGACATAACACCGGACACTGAAGACCATAATAGAAGGCACAGTTAAAGGCAAATGTGCAAGAGGAAGACAGCGCTGTAAGTGGGAAGATGGCATCAGCAGACGGACATGAAAAACTCTATCAGAGTGCACCATCAAGACAAGACACAAAAAAGCTGGAGATGCAGTGCAGCCAACTTTTGTTGTGGACATGGCAGCTGAGGATGATGAGACCACACTATGCCTAAGAGTTGAAATTCAGGTAAAGCAAGTTACGGTTGGTGCTGTCATGATTCTCCTAATCAGGTGAGTGCTTTCAAAAGCTTAAATAAATTTGAGCATCGCTTAAAGAAACTTTAAAAAAAATATAAAATGTGAGAATATTAATCCAGAAAGCTCGACAATAAAAGTTAAAGTAAAGTCATGAAACAATTAATTCAAGAAGCTTGGGTATCATTTACAAAAACGTCTTACTTAATAAGAAAACTGCCCACCCTACCTAAACTTGTCCAGTTTGTCCAGGGCTGGTGGAGCATCACATTTATCATAAGCCTCCAGAATGGCTCTAGGCACCGTGCTCCGTGACAGCACTTGCTGCTCTTTGATGATAGAGCTCTTGAATGGTTTCTGCAAGTGAATGTCCTGGAGATTCACTGAAAATATTCACAAAAGTTTTAAAAAAGGAATGTGATGTCACCAATGGTGTGGAAATACTGCAATGTCAAGACAAAGGAATGTGATATCACCAATGGTGTGGAAATACTGCAATGTCAAGACAAAGAAATACAAAGGATAACAAATGCTGAAAGCTGCTCTTTAAGTTCTCATGGGTCTTATGAAGGGACAAAGAAAGAACTACTGCACCCTCAGGCATAAGGTGACTAACATGAGGTTGTGCATAGGGCTGGCAGCCTCATCATATAAAACAAAATGCCACAGCTGCAACTGCTTGCAACTACTTAGTACATGATTCCTACAGGACCAGCTGCAGCCATGGCTCCATGCTCTGTAAGAAGCACAAAGGAAAAATTAATAAAACGCTGACAGCAAAAATAAAAAAATAAAAAACACACACACACACACAATTTAGAGACATCACCAAAAGAAAGATGGAAGCAACCAAACTAACCATCAACACTCGTCTCCTTCATTCCTCATTGACCATTTTGTTCCTTATGCAGCACGGAGCCCACCGCTGTAGCTGGTCACTTCTGCATGAAGCCTGCATCCAACATTAATGTGCTCTTGTAGTGATGGTTTCTGTAGCCACTAATTTGACATAATGAGGTTGTCAGCCTCATACACAACCACATATTAGCTGCTACTCCTGTTCTTTCCACTTTTATATAAACAATAAAGAAAAATTACCAAACTCTCCCCTTATGATTCCACAAACCATTTTGTGTATTTTAACAGTTTCATATGACCTACATAACTGATTTTACACTCTAATTTAGTGGTTCTCAACGTGGACCACATGCCTCCCCCCCTTCCCCTCAGGAGGCCATGCCATATTTCTAGGGGGCCACAGTAAGATGGTAAAGTGCCTGTTTTCAAGCTAACAGCAACTATGATAGGGGGCCCACAGAGGTAAATGAGGCTCAGAAGGGGGCCATGAGCAAAAAAATGGTTGAGAACCCCTGCTCTAATTAAATTATATGATCTTGTTAAGAGTATTTATGTTCTAAAACAGGGGGCGAGTAATAAGATTTTTAGCCAAGCCACAGGTGTGGTGAGTTTCTGATTGATTTCCTGCATCAAATATTTTTAAAAAGTTCCTGCTTTGATTAAAGGAGAAAATCTAAAATTCCCTTAAATGACTTTATATTCTTGCTTACAGAGTCCAACACAAATCAAGGAAGTTCAATGCTTTTAAAAATATCAATGTGAAACCTTGTATTATTTCTGCCTGACCAACTGGTCCAAATTTGGTTCATTGCCTGAACTCAACCACATCTCAAGAACATCATTCGAGATCTGTATTTCAACTTTATCAAAGTGACTGAGGAAAACGTTCGTTCACAGAGCCACGTTGAGTCAACTACCCAAAAAAAAATTTTGCAACAGCCAGTTTCAAAGTATAACGCTTCTCATTTTTCAGAAGATATTTCCAACTGAACAACCCTTGAGATCAACTTCAGAGTGGACCCAGAAGCTTTGCAACATGAGCATAGCAGCTTCAAATCTACATTTTTCCAAGCACACCATAAGTGTTAAGTTCTTGTGTTGAATTTTCAATGGTGACGTGCAATGGATCTTTCAAGAATTCAAATGCCAAGTCAACAGAATAAAATCAGAAAAGTCCTACTCACATTTCTTAATAAAATTGTCCAACCAGTTAACATACTGATATATTTTCTGAAAATGACAATCAAACTCTTCATCTGTGTCTAACTAACTAACTCAGCCGTTCCTCTTCTACTGTGAGATGTAGAGGTTTGGAAGAGAGAGAGCCATACTATCTTATCGGGTGTCTTCCTCCTAGCCTGGTTCCATTCTAGTCGTCAGTCCTTTAGTGAGGAATCCTCGATTTATGGCGTGAAAAAGTCTCCAAACTGCTGCCCTCCTAGTGTTGCCAACTCTTCTTTGATGCCTTTTATCTGCGTCACGATAAGGATTCAGTTTTGGCAAGTGCTTGAAATCTTCCTTTTGCACTTGAACCATACGAAGATTCAGTTTCAACTTCAACTCTCAAATGTGTTGTGCTTGATCACTGATCAGTTTTCCTTTCCACTGAAGCTTCATACTGAGTTTATTCTAATGTCAAATTATATGGAAAGGGAAGAACCTTCTGAGTTTTCAGGACAGGCCAAAAATTTCAGTGTACATATTTTCAGTGTACAATTTTTTTAATGAAATTTTTGTTCAGTATCATACTTACGTACTTAGTCGTTCCTCCTCTACCTTGAGTTGTAGAGGTTTGGAAGAGAGAGCGCCATACTATCCTATCAGCTGTCTTCCTTCTGGCCTGTTCAGTATTATGCAAGAGCTAACACTCCAAATCACCACATTTTTGTTGCCTGTTCACCACATGTCTTGACTAGCGAACCAATTGCCCACCCCTGCTCTAAATTAAATGCTTTAAGTGGCCAAGTTATATGATCTAGTTAACTGTTTTTAATGCTCTAAGTTACTTTACATGATCTAGTTTTGTATACTTTAACAGATAAATATGATCTACATAAACAATTTTATGCCCTAATTAAATGTATTATACGACCAAGTTAAGAGTATATATGCTCTAAATCAAGGTTTCTCAATTGGGGTTTCACGGAACCCTAGGGTTAAGCAACAGGTTGCTATGGGTTAAACGAGAAATCGTAACTGAAAAAATAAATCATTTTTTTTAAACTTTGGGCGCATGGTGATGTTAGCGCTCGCAGTGGTGGGCATTGACCAAGCAGCCACTGTGTTCACTCTTGCACATTCCATAATTCATCAGCATCTTGTAGATGTAGAAATTTGTGATAAGATTTTTAGGCCTACTTGGGTAAGGTTTAAAAAAATCAAGTGGGAAATTTAAAAATAGGAAATGCTGGTTTTTTTCTGCCTACACAACTGACTTGCATTAGAGTTGATATCCTTTGTGGGGAGGGGGAACCACACAACTGACTTGCATTAGAGTTGATATCCTTTGTGGGGAGGGGGAACCACACAACTGACTTGCATTAGAGTTGATATCCTTTGTGGGGAGGGGGAACCACACAACTGACTTGTATTAGAGTTGATATCCTTTGTGGGCAGGGGGAACCACACAACTAACTTGCATTAGAGTTTATATCCTATGTGGGCAGGGAGAACCACACAACTAACATGTATTAGAGTTGATATCCTTTGTGGGGAGGGGGAACCACACAACTGACTTGCATTAGAGTTGATATCCTTTGTGGGGAAGGGGAACCACACAACTGACTTGTATTAGAGTTGATATCCTTTGTGGGGAGGGGGAACCACACAACTGACTTGTATTAGAGTTGATATCCTTTGTGGGGAGGGGGAACCACACAACTGACTTGCTTTAGAGTTGATATCCTTTGTGGGGAAGGGGAACCACACAACTGACTTGCTTTAGAGTTGATATCCTTTGTGGGGAGGGGGAACCACACAACTGACTTGCATTAGAGTTGATATCCTTTGTGGGGAGGGGGAACCACACAACTGACTTGCATTAGAGTTGATATCCTTTGTGGGGAGGGGGAACCACACAACTGACTTGCATTAGAGTTGATATCCTTTGTGGGGAGGGGGACCACACAACTGACTTGCATTAGAGTTGATATCCTTTGTGGGGAGGGGGAACCACACAACTGACTTGCATTAGAGTTGATATCCTTTGTGGGGAGGGGGAACCACACAACTGACTTGCATTAGAGTTGATATCCTTTGTGGAGAGGGGGAACCACACAACTGACTTGCATTAGAGTTGATATCCTTTGTGGGGAGGGGGAACCACACAACTGACTTGCATTAGAGTTGGTATCCTTTGTGAAAAGGGGGAACCACACAAAAATAGTAGGCAAATAGGGTGGCTAAAAAACAAAACAAAAAACAGATCTGCAGAAAAAAACCATTCTCTACTCAAAACAGCACTGAAAATTGTTATTGGATTATTATATTTATAAAAAACTTACAGATCACGCTAAGGTACCCTGCAGGGTTTCCATGACACATGAAAATTATTTCAAGGGTTCCTCATGGACAAAAAGTATGGGAAAGGCTGCTCTAAATAAATGCTTTAAGAGACCAAGTGACTGTTTTTGTGTGTGCCCTAAACAATTTATATGATGACGTTTAATGTTTTCATCCTCTAAATCAGTGTTTCTCAAACTTTTTTGGGTCAACTCTCAGAGAACATCTCCAGTGCCCCCTTCATTTCTTACCTTTCATATCTCGTCCATGCCAAATTGATGATGTCTCTCAATTCCACAACATTTTATTCGCTAACACTGCCAAGCAATATTTGAATAAGATAATGCAGTTAATTCCCAAATATTCCCAGTACCCCTTGAGAAGCTTCTCATTCCCCCTGAAACCTCTGCTATATGGTGTCTAAAAAACTGGGATAAGCAACATTAGGGAGTAGCTGTGGGTTAGGGTTTGTTCAGGCTACATTCTCCTTTTAAGCGCTCAAGCAAGGACTCTGTATAATCAAACCGCTTTTATCAAACAAGGATTTATCACTTTCCTGCATGGAAATAATGGACTCAAATTGTGTAGTGGTAGACTTCAATAGTCACTCTGAAAGATGGGGATACCCAGATACAGACAGCAGAGGAGACGAAGTGGTGGACTGGGAGATAGATACAAATCTTCACCTAATCAACAGTCCCGATGACAACCCCAGTTTTTACTCCAGAAGATGGCACACTACTTCCACTCCAGATCTAGCCTTTTCCACAGGCGACATCATACACAAAATTGGCAGACATGTGCTTGATCAGCTAGCAGGTAGTGACCACAAACTAATATTATAAAGCTGGTCATAAATATGGAATTTGTTCTGCAGGAAATAAAACTACTCCCTCCATGGAAATACAAACGAGCTGACTGGGACAAGTTTACAATGTTGACAGACAGGTTTTGTGAAACCATTAACATGGGACACACCAATACAAAACGGTGGTCCAAAGCCTAAACAAAACCATACTTCAAGCAGCCACTGAATCCATTCCCAGAGGGGCAAAAAAAAATTACAAACCTTACTGGACTAAAGAATTTAAAGGCTCGAAGATGAAGTAACAGAGGTCAGAAACAGCAGAAAGAGAACAAACAACTGAAGCAAACATCTTACTCAAAGCTACCACTGCAAAATACCGAAGAACATTAAATAAAACAACAAGAGACTGCTGGAAAGAAAAAACAGAAAATCTAAACTTAGATAAAGACGGCAATAAGCTAGGGAAACTGGTTAGAGCCTTGAACAACGAAGGATTTCATTACAAACAAATCGCACTCAAACAAGGCGACAACATGCTCACAAGCAAAAAAGCTGCAAATGCATTTATAGAACACTTTGCTTGTGCATATCACATTGATGTCCCTGCTGACCGGAAGAAAATCATCTCAGATGAACAGTTTATTCACGACAGCACAAAGAATGCACCAGAAGAGCACATGATGACAAATTTGACAATGACAGAAATGGAAGAGGCAATAAGGTCACTAAAGAAAAAGAAGTCACCTGGAAAAGATGGAATAACCAATGAAATGTTAATAGGTCTCGGCACAAAGGCAAAAAAGAAGCTTCTGGCAGTACTAAACTACAACTGGAAAAGAGGAATTGTTCCACAGGCATGGAAGCTATACTGATACTTATACCACAGAAAGACAAGGACCTGAAAGAACCACATTCTTACAGACTGATCAGCCTACTAAGCTGTGTAGGAAAACTGATGGAGCGCATGATTAATACCAGATTGATGTGGTACCTGGAAAACAAACACATATTAACCCCTCAACAAGCAGGATTCAGACAACACAGATCCACTGAAGGTCAGATCACATATATAGCTCAACAAACCAAGGAGGCAAAGAGTTTTATCCGAATCAGATAGAGAAACAAATGGGATATAGAACATCCACGTCACATACAAAATGATGCATACTGTAGTGAAATTGACAGAGATACAACGGTAAAATCCCTCCAAAGATAACATTTAAGGATAAAAACATAATGCGTAGGCTGCTGATGTACATGATCGCCTAGACCGCGGGTCATCATCCTCCATAATAATTGACTTGCTAGACAGGAGGGGAACGGCGGATCAAAAAGAAAAAAAAATATGACTGGAAAGGCTAAGGAGACGCAATTGGGGGGGAAACGGAGAAAAGTCACGTTTCCCAAGTTGACATAAAAAGTAAGCAACTCCACAGAAGGGACCCTAGATATGTTACGCCACAGTCATTTATTGGACGCTTTTGCGATACCAAGCTTTTGATTTGAATGGAGCGGTAAAACGCAGATGTTAGGAATATTACAAAAATTAAAAAGTAATTTTTTCTTAATATTAATGTTAGGAATATAAAAATTAGCTGGCCGGATGGCCTATTCTGAGCAGTGAACTAATATGGTCTTAATTTTACAAACGGATAGATAATATTGAAGATAATGACAAAAGACAGTGTAGTTCACATCATCGACAGACTGTGATGAATAAAAAAGTGTCGCAATTTGCACACAAAAACACGACCTTGGACGCAGGTGTTCAAATTTACTTAGTATGGAGGAGAGGGTTTTTGAGCGGTAGCTGTGTCTAAATATAACTTTTCACGACAAAATTTTGGAGGGGAGAGAAAGGTTGGTTCAAAAATCAAGCACATTTTTTTTAGAAACACAAGTAGAGACGGACAGACTAACAGATAAACATCCATACTTGACTGAAGCATGACTGAAATGACTTTAGTGTAGGAAATTTGAAATTTAAAATAAACCTAGGCAGTGATTGGCCACAGACAATCATATCATTAGCGCTCAGACGCGAAAGTGGGGCCATTCTTCAATAGTTGTTCAGTGATAGACACAGATTTTAAAGTGTGGTGATTTCCATATGAAAGAAAGTGAAATAAATTTAGGGACGCCATACTATAGCCAGCAGCTCAGCTGAGTTTTGCTAGCAATTCTGTGTTATTTATTCATAATCTGGTAAGATTGAAATTATTTCCTTATATATTTTGAATATTGTTTCATGTTCGAGTGATTTGATACTGCCATATCGAAATCTAGCCTTACAAACAAGTAGGGATTTGCTCTAGACCCCCCGCCCTAGTCAGGGTCTAGGGACCAACAATGTACATAAACTCCAGCAAGGATTATGCAAGACAGATCAAGTGTTGAGAATAATGAAACATATTACCTATCCTCTTTTAGGGCAGAAAACTAATAAATATTTTTCAGAATCTATAGTCTGGGAGGATCTATCTGATGTAAAACCACCATGGTAAATGTGCTGTTTGGTCAGAGAGATCTGACCTGTCTGTATGATGTGGTTGTTGTGTCAGTGTTGTGTCCAGACGTGGGTAGAGAATAGATTTTGACACATGGCCCATACTTTGATTGCAGAGCTGTGAGTTTCTGTTGTCAACAAAGCAGTGTCTATTCAGTTGGTGACTTTACTCGAGTGTATCTGTGCAGTACTTGTGACAGAGACCACCATTATTGCCCGCCAGCACGGAGAGGTGGGACCACCTGATTTCAGCACCAGAGCTACAACTACAGATGAGTGAGCCTCTGGTCTGCTGGACATTCACCAACGCCTTTAGTTACTAATACCCCATAAAAATTCCCACCATTTTCTGGACACTGTGTAGTCAATATAGACAGGTGTGATGAGGCCACCCCAACAGCACAAACATTAACTATCCTCCCAAGTAGATGACTACTAGAACATTTTAATAAAACTAACTAGTATAGTACATATATATGTACACTATTGCATTTATGATATAATATTCCATGCATTTCTTTCATAATCTCTAAATCCTTTTAAGTTCTGGTCAACCTAAAAAATTGATCCAGAACAAAATAAATGTAATATAATTCTATCAAAAAATTTTACACACGTGAGTTAGTTCAGTGTATTTTAACATTTATTAATATTATTAGTCTTGTTAAATATCTGTGGGTATATCTATAACCTATACACCACACTACATATCATAACCCTAGACACTTTACGTAGCCACATTCATTAAAAAAAAATTAAGTGTGAGGTCGTAGTGGTAGCAAGAAAGGCCTTCTGACAATTCACAACTACATTTTATCTCAGGAGCCTTCACAGCTGGCCTCATACAATTACATTTAGTAATATCACCATCATACAATACCATCAAACACCACTACATATATTGGGGTCTTGTCCAGGGATAATTAGCCCAACAGTAATATTAGGATCTCCTGGTGGGAGAAATAAAAGTAGGGAAATAAATTGTAAAATTCCCTTAAAATTAAAAGTGTCCCTGCAGATAAAAGTTGGTGAATCTTCACAGCCAGTAATAATTAATTAGTTAACTGGTTAGTTAGAATTAGTTAGACTATAGTCATAAGAAGTACTTAGTGTATTTACTGGTTAGAGATTTAGCTTGTATATTATTATATTGTCTAAAAAGTATGGCGGAGCTGGCAAAATTTAGATCAGCTGCTGTGCTCACCGCGAAGGAGATGGGAATGGATGGTCAAATTTTAATTCAATACGTAACGGCTGAATGTGATAAATATATTGAAAGGGAAGATAGAAAGGTAGCTGAAGAGAAGAGGTTACAAATTGAGGCTGATAGAGAAATTAAGAGGCTGCAGATTGAGGCAGAAGAAAAACGACAGCAAAGGGAGGCAGAAGAAAAACGACAGCAAAGGGAGGCAGAAGAAAAATGACAGCAAAGGGAGGCAGAAGATAGAAGGTTGCAGAGGGAGCACGAATTACGACTAAGGGAGCTGGAATTACAAGGCCCGGCTCCTGAAAATGGTGCCAGCCCTTTTGCCTCAGATGCTACGCCCAGTCTGGGAGCCTCAAACTCAGCTATGGGGTTTCATTTAGACCATTTTGTTGAAAAAGACGATGACATAGAGGGGTACCTAGGACGTTTTGAGTTATTAGCTACTACATATGGGTTAGAGAGAGAGAGGTGGAGTTTAAAGCTATCACAGGGATTGAGAGGTACTTCTTATGAAGTATTTGCCAAAATGAACAGGGAAGACCAAGACAATTATGACATGTTAAAGCAGGCTTTGTTATTAAGGTACGAGAAGAATGGTGAATTTTATCGTAAGAAATTTAGAAATGCCAAACTGTTGTCTGGGGAGACATACCACCAATTCTCTGCTAGACTAGAAACCTATTTGGAGAAATGGACGGCTCTGGGGAAGACCCAAGATCTTAAAGAAATGATCATGATTGAGCAATTGAGAGAGTCCATGGCTCCAGACATGAGAAAATTTCTCATGGAACAAGGTGCAGAGAAGTTGGGGGAAATTTTAAATGTTGCTGAGAGGTATCAGGCAGCCCAGGCAGAGGTAAGTGGTGCTAAAAAGAAGCACATAGACAATTTTAAAGCTCCACAGCAATTTAATAAATTTGATAATAGAGAGCAGGGAAATAAAGGTAGGACAAACTTTGAGCGGCCAAGAAATGACTATCGCGACAGAAACTCACAGTTCAATGACCAAAAGTTCAATGAAAGAAAACCGTTGAACCAAGGAAAAAGATGGTGTAAATGGTGCAAGAAGGATAACCATAACACCGAATTTTGTAGAAGGAAACCTTCAAACATTGCTGCAATGAAGTCGGGGACGCAAAGATTAAAGGTTAATCCTAAGGGACAACAGGAACCTTATCACCCCCCAGTTTGTGAGGATGTTATTTGTAATGGGGTCACCATAAGGTGCCTTTATGATACAGGTTTGGATTATGATTCAGTTGTGAAGTCTAGCCTAGTGGACCCAAGTCAGTATACCACAGAAACAGTGGAAATACAAGGGGCGACTAAGGACATACCACTCATGACACTTCCCATCGCAAGGATAACGGTGAAAACTCGCTATGTGGAAGGAGAAATCAGAGCAGCAGTGATAGATGAACCAATCTACCCTCTGATATTGGGGTGTAGATACGTCTTCTTGGGGAATCCCGAGAAACCTGTGATCATGGCGACAGTGCAGACCAGGTCACAGAAGAAGGAGGAAGAAGGTGAACCTATAAATGCTCATCCAGAGGAGATGAGGAAGGCGCAGGCTGAGGATAGGACACTCAAGCCCTGTTTTAAAAAATTGCCCAAATGCCACACACCTCCGAGCAAGGGGGAATATTTCATGAAGAACAAACTCTTATACAGGAAGGCCGGAACTGGAACAAATGGTCACAACCAGCTGGTTCTTCCCACTTCATATAGAGATAAAGTGATGGAACTCGGGCATGCGATTCCCTTCAGTGGTCACATGGGGATCAGCGCCACAGGACAGCGTATAGCTTGTCATTACTTCTGGCCAGGGATAACGGAGGATATAAAAAGATATGTCAAATCCTGCCCAGAATGTCAAAGGGTAGCTCCAAAGCACTGGACTGCTCCTGCAACTCTAGGGGAAATGCCCATAGTGGGAACACCTTTTGAGAGGGTTGCAGTGGATATTGTAGGACCTCTCACTCGGACCAAGAGGAGGAACAGTTACATCCTTACTCTGGTGGACACTTGTTCTATGTGGGGAGAGGCGGTAGCCCTGCCATCAATTGATTCAAAACATGTAGCAGAGGCACTACTTACAATATTTACCCGATTAGGATTCCCGCATCAAATCTTGACGGATAATGGTTCTCAGTTCAAGGGGAAACTAACGGAAGAAGTTTTTAAGCTATTTCAAGCCAGACACTTTCATTGTAGTCCGTACCATCCACAAGGGAACGGCCAGGTAGAGAGGTTCAACGGGACTCTCATTTCTATCCTGAGAAAGCTGGCACACGAAAAACCGGATCTGTGGGATCAATTCCTGCCCGCCGCATTGTGTGCTTACCGGGAGGTACCACATAGTTCAACCGGGATGGCTCCCGCAACTCTGCTATTTGGGAGGCCAATAAAAGGTCCATTAGAAGCTTTATTAAGGACCTGGACAGATGAGAAGGCGGAAGAGACTGTTACCTCATCGTATCAATATGTGAACGAACTGACCACTCGTTTGAAAGCTGGATGGAAACTGGCAAATGATAATTTGAAACAAGCCAGGAAGAAACATGCAGCATATTTTAATAGGAAGGCAAAGGACAGGGAACTGGCAGTCGGAGAGAAGGTGCTGCTTCTACTACCCGGAAGCCAGAATAAATTACAAATTGGTTGGCAAGGTCCATATACGGTTCTAGAGAAGGTGTCTAGAACAAACTATAAAATTGACAAAAAGGGGAAGGAAAAAGTTTATCATGTAAACCTGTTAAAGAAGTATCTGGACAGACCACTCCAGGAAAGCACCCCCTTATTGACCTTGGCTATTGCAACCCAGATGCAAAAAGAACCACTCACCTCACATGAATACCCATTACATCCTTGTGAAACAGCAGCACAGGTAAAAGTCAGTAAGCACCTGACTAAAAACCAGAGGGAGAGAGTTCAACAGGTTCTGGAGGAACATACAGATGTATTAACAGATAAACCAGGCCATACAAATTTGCTACAGTATGACATGAAACTGGTAGACTCAAACCCAATCTGTATGAGAGCCTATTCTATTCCGTTCGCGAAGGAGAAGGCATTGAAGGAAGAAATAGAGTATTTGTTGAAGGAGGGGATTATTTCGCACAGTGAATCATCTTTTAGTTCTAGTGTCGTTTTGTTGAGAAAACCGTCTGGGGAACACAGACTGTGCATAGATTACAGGAAACTGAATGCTGTCACAGAAGGACAAGTGGATCCATTACCAGACACAAAACAGTTATTTGCCAGACTGAACAAGGCAAAATACTTTTCAAAGGTGGATCTTAGTAAAGGCTATTACCAGATCCCAGTGAAGCCTGAAGTGAGACCTTATTTGGCTTTTAGCACTTCGGATGGACATTATGAATTCAATATGCTACCATTCGGACTGAAAAATGCTCCGAGTGTGTTTTCAAGGATGATGCGAAAATTGTTGGATCCCCTGAATAACCCATGTATCACGAATTTCATGGATGATATTCTCGTCGCCACAGAGACATTTGAAGAACACATTGAAGCTCTGGAGATGTTGTTTGATAGACTTCGGGAGGCGAACTTAACTGCTAGGCCAACAAAATGTTGTATTGGATGCAAAGAGTTGGAATTCTTGGGACACACTGTATATCAGGGTAATATGACCCCTGATCCTAAGAACTTGGAAAAACTGCAGAGAGCACCTAGGCCGCAAACAAAAAAGGACGTGCGATCATTTGTGTCGTTATGCGGATTTTATCAGAAATACATCAAAAATTTTAACGCTATTTGTGCTCCTCTGACTGATCTGACTCGCAAGGGACTTCCAGATAAAATTATTTGGACTGCACAATGTGAACTAGCGTTCCAAGAGTTAAAGGAAAAACTCACTAGCAAGCCTATTCTCAAACTGCCTGATTTGACACAGGACTTTGTCTTAAGAACCGATGCAAGTAATGTAGGACTCGGAGGGGCTTTGTTGCAAAGATCATCTTCACCTGATGGGGAACTGAAACCAGTCGCTTATGCAAGCCGCAAATTGAATAAGGCGGAACAAGGATACTCCACAAGCGAAAAAGAATGTTTAGCATTAATCTGGGCAATAAAGAAGTTTCAAATCTATCTGTATGGTAGGACTTTTGTGGTGGAGACGGACCATCAGCCTCTCGTGTTCTTGTCTCAGGCTAAGCATGAAAACGCAAGATTGCTGAGGTGGTCTTTATTGCTTCAACCTTATCAGTTTAGTATCCAATATATCCCAGGCAAATTGAATGTCGGTGCAGATTTCCTCAGTCGGCACCCCTGTGATCAAAATTAGAGTAGTGGCAGACGTGAGGAGTAATTTTACCTATGTGTATCGCTGGTTTTGGAACTTGCCATAGGCATGTTTTCAAGTGGGGAGATGTGTAGTGAAATTGACAGAGATACAACGGTAAAATCCCTCCAAAGATAACATTTAAGGATAAAAACATAATGCGTAGGCTGCTGATGTACATGATCGCCTAGACCGCGGGTCATCATCCTCCATAATAATTGACTTGCTAGACAGGAGGGGAACGGCGGATCAAAAAGAAAAAAAATATGACTGGAAAGGCTAAGGAGACGCAATTGGGGGGGGAAACGGAGAAAAGTCACGTTTCCCAAGTTGACATAAAAAGTAAGCAACTCGACAGAAGGGACCCTAGATATGTTACGCCACAGTCATTTATTGGACGCTTTTGCAATACCAAGCCCTTGATTTGAATTCAGCGGTAAAACGCAGATGTTAGGAATATTACAAAAATTAAAAAGTAATTTTTTCTTAATATTAATGTTAGGAATATAAAAATTAGCTGGCCGGATGGCCTATTCTGAGCAGTGAACTAATATGGTCTTAATTTTACAAACGGATAGATAATATTGAAGATAATGACAAAAGACAGTGTTGTTCACATCATCGACAGACTGTGTTGAATAAAAAAGTGTCGCAATTTGCACACAAAAACACGACCTTGGACGCAGGTGTTCAAATTTACTTAGTATGGAGGAGAGGGTTTTTGAGCGGGAGCTGTGTCTAAATATAACTTTTAACGACAAAATTTTGGAGGGGAGAGAAAGGTTGGTTCAAAAACCAAGCACATTTTTTTAGAAACACAAGTAGAGACGGACAGACTAACAGATAAACATCCATACTTGACTGAAGCATGACTGAAATGACTTTAGTGTAGGAAATTTGAAATTAAAATAAACCTAGGCAGTGATTGGCCACAGACAATCATATCATTAGCGCTCAGACGCGAAAGTGGGGCCATTCTTCAATAGTTGTTCAGTGATAGACACAGATTTTAAAGTGTGGTGATTCCATATGAAAGAAAGTGAAATAAATTTAGGGACGCCATACTATAGCCAGCAGCTCAGCTGAGTTTTGCTAGCAATTCTGTGTTATTTATTCATAATCTGGTAAGATTGAAATTATTTCCTTATATATTTTGAATATTGTTTCATGTTCGAGTGATTTGATACTGCCATATCGAAATCTAGCCTTACAAACAAGTAGGGATTTGCTCTAGACCCCCCGCCCTAGTCAGGGTCTAGGGACCAACAATGTACATAAACTCCAGCAAGGATTATGCAAGACAGATCAAGTGTTGAGAATAATGAAACATATTACCTATCCTCTTTTAGGGCCGAAAACTAATAAATATTTTTCAGAATCTATAGTCTGGGAGGATCTATCTGATGTAAAACCACCATGGTAAATGTGCTGTTTGGTCAGAGAGATCTGACCTGTCTGTATGATGTGGTTGTTGTGTCAGTGTTGTGTCCAGACGTGGGTAGAGAATAGATTTTGACACATGGCCCATACTTTGATTGCAGAGCTGCGAGTTTCTGTCGTCAACAAAGCAGTGTCTATTCAGTTGGTGACTTTACTCGAGTGTATCTGTGCAGTATTTGTGACAGAGACCACCATTATTGCCCGCCAGCACGGAGAGGTGGGACCACCTGATTTCAGCACCAGAGCGACAACTACCAGATGAGTGAGCCTCTGGTCTGCTGGACTTTCACCAACGCCCTTTAGTTACTAAGAACCCCATAAAAATTCCCACCATTTTCTGGACACTGTGTAGTCAATATAGACAGGTGTGATGAGGCCACCCCAACAGCACAAACAGTACTATCCTCCCAAGTAGATGAATACTAGAACATTTTAATAAAACTAACTAGTCTAGTACATATATATGTACACTATTGCATTTATGATATAATATTCCATGCATTTCTTTCATAATCTCTAAATCCTTTTAAGTTCTGGTCAACCTAAAAAATTGATCCAGAACAAAATAAATGTAATATAATTCTATCAAAAAATTTTACACACGTGAGTTAGTTCAGTGTATTTTAACATTTATTAATATTATTAGTCTTGTTAAATATCTGTGGGTATATCTATAACCTATTACACCACACTACATAACAGTACCCTAGACACTTTACGTAGCCACATTCATTAAAAAAAAATTAAGTGTGAGGTCGTAGTGGTAGCAAGAAAGGCCTTCTGACAATTCACCACTACATTTTATCTCAGGAGCCTTCACAGCTGGCCTCATACAATTTACATTTAGTAATAACACCATCATACAATACCATCAAACACCACTACACATACTACCAGCTCAACAGAAGAGAACAAGTGGTTATCTTCAGCCTCCGCACTGGCCATAACAAATTCAGATACCATCTATTCAACAAGCTAAAGATAGGAACTACCGATGAATGTTGAATGTAACTGTGGCACTGATAAAATGACTGCTGAACATCTGCTTCAAAGTTGCCTGATATATGCGTAACAGAGAAAGTGCTTATGGCTGACACCAATACCATTTGTGGAAAAGCTCTACGGAGATTCAAATAGTCTCTAACTGACTACTGCTTTCTTTGAAAACATTCAAGTAGACGTCTGAGAGTGTACAAAGAAGAAGAAAACCCCTTTTACATGTACGCATTATATTAAGTTATATTGTTGAATTTAGCTTGACAAGTCCTCAACCACTCCCTTACTACTATATGCCCCCCTCCCCCCCCTTCCCTTATCGCCCCCTTAGGTCTTCCAAAAGCCCCTCGGGTACTGCCCCCTTTGGGAACCACAGCTCTAAATAAATATGTTACATGAAATAACTAAACAACAGTTTACTCTAAATAAATGTGTTTTATGATCTAGTTAACTGTTGTTATGCTCCAAAGTGTTTGACATGATCTAGTTAACTGTTGTTATGCTCCAAAGTGTTTTACATGATCTAGTTAACTGTTGTTATGCTCTAAAGTGTTTGACATGATCTAGTTAATTGTTGTTATGCTCCAAAGTGTTTACATGATCTAGTTAATTGTTGTTATGCTCCAAAGTGTTTTACATGATCTAGTTAACTGTTGTTATGCTCCAAAGTGTTTGACATGATCTAGTTAATTGTTGTTATGCTCCAAAGTGTTTTACATGATCTAGTTAACTGTTGTTATGCTCCAAAGTGTTTGACATGATCTAGTTAATTGTTGTTATGCTCCAAAGTGTTTGACATGATCTAGTTAATTGTTGTTATGCTCCAAAGTGTTTTACATGATCTAGTTAACTGTTGTTATGCTCCAAAGTGTTTTACATGATCTAGTTAACTGTTGTTATGCTCCAAAGTGTTTGACATGATCTAGTTAATTGTTGTTATGCTCCAAAGTGTTTGACATGATCTAGTTAATTGTTGTTATGCTCCAAAGTGTTTTACATGATCTAGTTAACTGTTGTTATGCTCCAAAGTGTTTTACATGATCTAGTTAACTGTTGTTATGCTCCAAAGTGTTTGACATGATCTAGTTAACTGTTGTTATGCTCCAAAGTGTTTTACATGATCTAGTTAACTGTTGTTATGCTCCAAAGTGTTTTACATGATCTAGTTAACTGTTGTTATGCTCCAAAGTGTTTTACATGATCTAGTTAACTGTTGTTATGCTCCAAAGTGTTTTACATGATCTAGTTAACTGTTGTTATGCTCCAAAGTGTTTTACATGATCTAGTTAATTGTACTGTATACTTTGAATGAATGCTTTATATTAATTCACTCATTATTTATCTTTGACCTCCCTGATGAACATAGGTCATCCATAGATACCTTCTAAGCCTTTCTGTCCTGTGTCATAGGTTCAAGGTTCTTCCATGTTTTCTTTATCCCCTTCCTGCCTGTCTCCATCTCTCTTCTCCTGGTTTTTTTTTTTTCTCTCCCTTTATTTCACTTACACTGTGGGTCCAAAGTAGGAACTACTCTGTAAAGCTATCAACAGGTTTTCTCAGTATGTGCTCTATCCATCATCAGCGTCTTCTCTTTGCATCTTGTTCCACTATTTGTCTGGTTCTTTCCATCAGTTCCACGCTGAAGACCTTGTCATACCATGTCAATCCTTCTATTCTAAGCAAGAACCCACTTATAAAAGTCTGTAACTTTTTTTGGTTGTTGTTTTTGTTGTTCTCCATGTTTCAGAGCCATACAATAGGACTGACTTGACATTTGAGTTGAAGATTCTGATTTTTGTGTTGGACTTGATTTCTCCTGATCTCCATACATTTCCCAATGCAATGATAGCTCCTCTTCCCTTTAGTATTCTTATTTTTATACCACTGTCTGCCCCACTAACTTTGTCCTTATTGCTGCCAAATTATGTGAATGATTCTTTTGAAGAGATGTTGCAATGAGTTCAATCTTGTTATCTTTTCCTGCATTCATTCTCATTATCTTTATCTTTTCCATGTGTATTTTCAGACACTCTTGTTGTGACCTCTCATTGAGTATCTTCATTTTGTCTTGCATGTGATTATGGCTATGAACAGCCAATTCATCAGCAAAATCTAGATCAAGCTGTTTAGTCACATTAAACCGGATTTGATTAGTTTGGGTGACATCGATGTGTTCATAACCCAACCTATAGCCAATAAGACGAGAAATGGAGATAAGTGGCATACCTACCACACTCCAGTTCTTATCTCAAATGGTTCTGTAAGTTGTCATTCGTGAAACATTCTGCATTTCATTTGTTCATATGTTCACTTTCTCAAGTCAATAATCTTCAGGGGGCCTCCATAATGCCTCATCAGTTTCCAAAGCAATTCTTATCATAATGCTTTGTCATTGTCCACAAATCCAATGTAAAGAGGTGAGTTCAATTCTTAACACTGTTTAACTATTATTCGCAAAGTGGCTATTTGATCTGTACAGGATCTGCTTTGTAGAAAACCTGCTTGTTCATCTCTCAGTTGTCTGTCTATGGACTCTTTTTAATCTCTCAAGGATAATCCTGCTTTATATCTTCTCTGGTACTGATAATAACAATATTCATCTGTAATTTGTGCACTCTAATACAAACAACTAAATAATTTATTATGTGTGTATGTGTATTTTTTAAATAGTCTAATTGAGTTTTTTTTTTTCTAACTGGCAACATTTGCATACCATTATGTTTCACTTCTTGTTAGTGGAATAACTGCTACCATACATAAATTATGACCCATGAAAAGCTGGTATTCATTGTGAATTCACAATTCGTAATATAATCATGCCTCTCAGTGTTACAAGCTTTTCATGGTTCTATGTGTTTGTGTGCGCAATATTTCTTTTAGGGTATTGCTGGAGTACTGTAGCATTACTCAGGATGCCAATATTTTAGCTTCTGCTGTTTAAATTATTAATGATCTACTATGGGTCATTTAATTTCTGTTATCTATCCTCAGAAACCATTTCATGCTGCTATGCAACATAACTCTGGGAAACGATGCACTCAGTTATGTTATGATCATGTTATTCATTACCCTTTAGCTCACCAAGGAGCACAGGCCTTCAACAAAGCCATGCCAACTCATCCTGCCCTGAGCCATCAGGTCAAGGTCTTTACATGTCTTCATCATCCAATCATTTCTCTCTCAGTTCTCTTCTCCATTTGTTACTGGGACCCAAAAGAGGAGCATAGAACAGTAACAATGTAACCTACCAAGCATGTCATAACAGGTGACTAAGGAGAGTTGGGCATGGTGCTCTTAACCAGTTGAAATAAAGAACAGAGGGCCATCTGTTCCATACGGCCTTTAAAAAAAAATCAGAGATGGAGTAAAAAGGGGTATGGGTTAGAGTTAGATTTAGATATCTTAAACCTAACCCTAAACTTAACCCTAATGATTTCCACAACATATTTGTATGACCTCAAAGAACAAGACCCACTGTGCTTCATGGCAACCCCCTCAACCTCACCCTTCAGAAACTTTAAGCCACTAAAACTTCAACACTATCATAAACAAGTCAACTCAACAACATAATTTATGTCATATACAAATTAGCTTTTCAACTTATTTATTCCTTATAAATGTTACTACCTTACTCTTAAAGAAAAGAAAGTGGGTGGTCATAATGACAAACTGAACAACCACGTGTTACAATTAATAGTAACCCCCTTCCGTCATAACTGACTATGGGAATGCACCCCTGGTGTGATAGTCCTGAGGTGATAGTCCTCAGTTGCTTTTTTTTTCCTGGTGTTCCTTTTGGTGTGATCTTTTCTCTTCTGCTTGTGTTATTATTACTGAGACAGATAAATAATTAGACATTCTGAATTTATCGAAGAAGGATGCATGGAGGCGTATCTGGATTCATCCATATATGATCACCAGCTATGCACAATGCTACAATATACATATGTAGAAGTGAACCTCTGTCTGTGAGGCTAATTACACCCTCACTGACTCTTGAAATCATCCACACACTTCCAGGGATTCCCCCTGTGGTGAAACTTGTTGGGAACCCAGCATTGCACACTAAGCTTGGAGAATTCACTTGAGCCCCAGACATAATTCTTTGGCTTTGACCTGGTTGACTGCATACAGGATGATCTCACTATGGACCCAGTCATAGGCAGGGGAAGCTGAGAAGTGGCTCTGTGCAAGACATGACAACTCCTTGAGAGAGCCCAGAACCAGAGCACATTATTTTAGCTCTGCATAGTTGGGGAGCCCCTTTGGATGGCAGGGAATGCACAGTATGTCATGCGCTTCTTACTGCTAGCTTGGGATCAGAGACGATCCTTTAAATACAAGCCAAGCTGGAGAAACTGGAGCTCATGACTTCAACTCAGCACATTTCGGAATGGCAGAAAAGCCACAGGAAAAGCCTAGATCTACATCGTAGATAATACCAAGGAGTCTTCAACTTGGTACTGGCTGCAAAAGAGCAAGAAGTTCAGCAGCCCTAGTTAAACAACAACAAGCAAAGAAGTCACTTATCGAAAGACAGATAATAAGGAAGAACTGAAGTGGAATAACAAAGAGCCAATTATGGTAATTACTGGCATTAAAGATGTGGAACCATACATAGGGCCTATACTTTGGCGCCCTGTTCGGCCGAACAACGATGCGCCTTATTACTTAGGGCAATTATTACAATATTTAAAAATCCAGAGTTTAACAAAGAAGTCACCTACTGTGCGACAGATAATTAATCAGGAATAAATCAAGTTCAATAACGAAGTACCAATTATTGTAAGATCATATAATACTTATTCTAAGACTGACAACAAAGAGCAACTAAAGTCCATTAACAAACTGACTAGTTCTAATACAAACAATACGGAACAACACTGGACTAATAAGCAGTCACTAATTCTAGGTTTCGTTTGGTTTTAAGGACTATCTTCATTGCACACGGACAACTCCATCAGTGCTTCCATCTCCTCCCTTAGATCACATAAGGAGGATCTCAGCACAGTGCACGAACTCTGTAGCAATGGTGACAATCCCAATGTGTGTATATAGGAATCACTTACTTACTTAGTCGTTCCCCTTCTACCGTGAGGTGAAGAGGTTTGGGAGAGAGAGCCCCAGACTATCCTATCAGCTGTCTTCCTCCTGGCCTGGTTCCATTCTAGTCCTCGGTCCTTCAAAGATTGTCTAATGTTGTCCTCCCAGCGGACTCTGGATCGTCCTGGGGGTCTGGATCCATGGCTCTTTGTTTCCCATGCTTGTTGTGGTAGCCGATCTTCTCCCATTCTGCAGACATGGCCAAACCATCTTAGTTGGGGCTGTTCTACTTGGGTCTGCAGGAGGTGGGATTTTAGGCCTTGACGTATCGTCTGGTTGCGGACCATGTCTCTTCTTGTTACTTCAACCACCTTCCTCAGATACCTCATTTCTGAGGTTTGGATCTGGCTTTTGTGGGCTGTAGTCTTTGCCCATGACTCACATCCATATGTCAAGACTGGACATAGGTGGAGCGGTATACAGCCATCTTCGTTTTCTTACCAACCTCTCTCTTGCTGAGGAATCCTCGATTTATGGCCTGAAAAAGTCTCCCAGCAGCTGCTTTTTGAGTGGCCAACTCTTCTTTGATGCCTCCCTTTCGGTCTATAATAGCTCCAAGGTATTTAAAGTGGTCGACCTGTTCCAGGACCTGTTCTCCCAGCTTAATCTGATGTCTTCTTTCTTCTCATGATATCACCATGGATTTTGTTTTAGAGCTGCTTATGATCATCCCTCTCTTCTCCAGCTCTTCCTTCCAGACTTGCAGGTTGGATTGGAGATGTGCCTCTGATTTATCAATCAGGGCAACATCATCAGTAAATGCCAGCTCTGAAATACAGACCTGTCTCATCTTCCAGTACCTCACTGAATACTTTCTTGTTCTCTCCTTACATGCCTTGATGACATCGTCCATGAGGAGTATGAAAAGATAAGGTGACTATAGGAATCACACATTCTATAAATATTTTTGTGGTGGGTATGTTTCTCATTTTTAAATTTTTGCCAAGGCAGTGGCCTAATGACCTACTCTTTACAATTTCCAACTGTTATGGGATTTTTAACGTGCGCAACTTGCAAATGGGACTTCCTATTTTTGCACCCTTATTTGAGAAGGCTAGGCATCCAATATCACTAACCAAGAGACCAGGGGGGAGTTATCATTAGGACCATTGGTTCTGAAAAAAATTTCCATAAATTATATTCCCTCTACTGGGAATCGAACCCGGTAGTTTTAGAATTCGAGTCGGATGCCATACCTCTTAGCCACTCTGATTCCCAAACACTAATTCTAATACAGATGATATAGAACACATAAAGATTAACAAGGACTTCACTTATGTATTCTATCTTCTTCTTTGATCCTTAGCCGCCGACCGTCAAAGCAGTCAGTGGCCATTACGCCTGGTGGCGTCTTGTAGGGCAACAACAAATTGATTCCACTTTGCTCGGTCAGCGGCCATCCTTCGTACAGTGCCCCAACTCTGGTTCATTGCGGTCGGGGCATCCGTTTTCATGCCAGTGGCTTCCTTTCGGCTTTCACCACTGTCAGTCATACAAGCCTGAGGCTCCGGATGTCCGTCCCGCAGCAAAGTTTTTCCATTTATTGTTGTTTCCGTAACGTGCGATTTTTTTTACATAGACAGGGGTGTCAGCCCTGTGCTAAAACCCCCAACCTGGAGGACCAGAGTACCAGCTTTTGTCTGACCCCTACCCACGCAGACCAGTCCAGCTTGGTTGAACCTACCAGGAGTAAATCTCCCACTGGCATAGCTCTGGAGATTGTTAGGGTACACAAGCCGCCATACCGCTACAAGGTATAGGTACCACTGATGGCAGTATGTATTCTATGAGAAGACAAAACAGATCACTGACAAAGAAGAAACACAGTATAAGATAACTCAAAAAAGAAATTTCAAGAATTATCAACAAGACACAAATACTGTGACAAATATTCATAAAAACTCAAGACAACACACCCGACTAACAAAGTAGTCATATATACTTAGACACACTATATGGAACAAATCAAAACTTAACAAAGAAGTATTGTATTCAAAGGCAGACTGTACAAAATTCAAGACGAAAAAATTCACTGTTTTTTCTCAGACAGATGATACTTACAGACATCCACATTGGGATTCAACTGCTTGACTTTCTCCCGCACATCCTCAATTCTCCTCTGCAGCTGGTTGCCCCTCCTGAAGACGCTAATGGTCTCGTCTGTCAGCTCCCGGAACATGTCCTCCGCAAACCGGCTAAGTGAACTCAGTTCCCTTATGACATTGGCAAGCGTATTGTTGATCACGCACTCCAGCTCATCTCGCACATTTGGATCAACCTTCCCTCGGCTGATCAGAACTGGCTCAACAATATGCTTGATGTGAGGCATGGTGATGCTCTCACACGAGTTGATTCAGGGCTCCTTGCTCAGCCTGTGGGAACAATCATTAGAACAATTGTGAAATCTGAAGCTGAGAATCACTGGGTAAATACACAGGCAAATGTTTGGTAATATGTGCAGATTATCACTAACACTGACCTTTGGAACAGAATGAGACAACATTCAGTATATCTGAAGATTCCAGAGAAAATTTGGAGATAGATATGACAACATCAACATCTTCCCTCTTGCTCCATATGGAGCACGGAGCATGACGCCACCCCTGCAGCTGGCCCCCATGCAGGAAACCTGCAGCAGTGGTTCTGTGGCATTTTGTTTTACAGGATGAGGTTGCCAGCCCCATGCACAACCTCAAATTAGTCACTTTGTCCGACATACCTGAGTTCTATTCTTTCTTAGTCTCAACAGAGATTCCCAGCAACTTCATGAGAAACGGATATGACATATTTGTAGGAAAAACCGACCAGTATAAGCAGACATGCTGACTAGAACCCGCAGGGGACGAGACATGAAATGGGGAAAGAAATGTTAAAACAAGAAAGAATGGCAATCAGGATTTCGTGGTCAGTGATGAAATAATATGGCCTAAAATAGAACATGGTAGTAAGCAGTGGTTGCAGCAAAATGCTCCATAAGGAATTGAAAAAGATTAACTGGACCAGATTATCTGCAAACAAAAGATGAGATTTACATAATTAGAGCAAGAGAAATGCAAAAAATAATGATGGCACTCTGGTGAATCAAAAATAGTTATTACATGTGTTATTTTCAGCTTTGACATAAGTAAGAGACTGCATTAAGTAATTTGGTTAAACTACAACCTCGTACTCTTCTATGAGATGGAAAATGACAATGTTCAGCTATGACATTCTACATGATGGAAATTGACAATGTTCAGCTATGACATTCTATGTGATGGAAAATGACAATGTCCAGCTATGACATTCTATGTGGTGGAAAATGACAATGTTCAGCTATGACATTCTACATGATGGAAATTGACAATGTTCAGCTATGACATTCTACGTGATGGAAATTGACAATGTCCAGCTATGACATTCTATGTGATGGAAAATGACAATGTTCAGCTGTGACATTCTATGTGATGGAAAATGACAATGTTCAGATATGACATTCTACGTGATGGAAAATGACAATGTTCAGATATGACATTCTACGTGATGGAAAGTGACAATGTTCAGCTATGACATTCTACATGATGGAAAATGACAATGTTCAGCTATGACATTCTATGTGATGGAAAAATGACAATGTTCAGCTATGACATTCTTCATGATGGAAAATGACAATGTCCAGATATGACATTCTACGTGATGGAAAATGACTATGTCCAGCTATGACATTCTACGTGATGGAAAATGACAATGTTCAGCTATGGCATTATATGTGATGGAAAATGACAATGTCCAGCGATTGAAAATGACAAAGTACAGCTAACTAGTATAACACTATTCTGCATTAGGTCTCGTAAACCACACAACCGAACAAAACTGACACAACATACTGATGTCAAACACTCAAGGGTGGAGGACCTGAGGGTTAAATGAGGAACAACACAGATGATCATTTTACCACAACAATATTTGTTTTCTGGTCTGGACATGCTTGTACCCTAGGTCTGATACTTCGTATACTGTACTTTATTTGTTACTTGTCCATTCCTTCCATATGGTCAAGAGGCGCACTTAAAGTATTAGGCATCCTTTGGTTATCTCTTCCCAACCCCCCCGTACACCCAAAATAAACATGGGGGGGCCGATATTTTACGCTTGCAAGAAGATTTTCAACAGTACAGTACTGCCCCAATAGTGTCCAATGTTCCTCCCCCCCCCCCCCCCCCATGTCACCCCCTCGCTGCCCCCTTAATGAGCCACTAAGTCAAACCACTTTACTTTATTCCCTTTTATAGCGCACTTTGTTGTAAACCTATAAGACGCAATAGCTTGTTAGAAATAAGATCCAGTTTTGAAATAATTATGCCAGTTCAACCAGCAAATTTGTAAAGCCAAACTAGTTCATTAGTAAATTACGCCCTGCCACTCAGAGCATAGGGGCTTCATAATTTCTTCATTTCCAATTCAAATAAGAATCATTCAGTTTAGAGTACGGTAATGAAGAGTCTTGCAAAATCATTTTCTAAATGGCGGAAGGACAAAATAGAAGGCAGGCGCACGCGCGCGCGCGCGCACACACACACACACACTCGCATGTACACATTAACACAGACATTGAAGCCACGTGGATTTGTTTTAACTGATGAATAAAAATATCCCGTTGAACATCTGATGAGTTATAATTCGAAAATATAGTCCTACTTCTCTCCACGAAAAACTGTTTGAAGATGTCAGGAACCTTGAGCTGACTACTGCCATTATTAGAGTCATTAAGTGTAGAAGTCTGAGGGCGAATCAGAAAGAATATAGCGTCTCTAAGCCCATGTAATATGTTCAACTACCGATATGCGAAAGTAGCATGTATCTTCAGTCCAATTGCTGTAAACAAAGTAACTTTAAATGTCTTAATTCTGAGCGTGCGTGTGTGTGCGTGCCTGCGCGTGTGTTAGTGCGCACGCAGGTGTGTGTGCCTTTCACTAATCCTAAAATGGTAGTCTCGTCATACGTGTCATCGTATCTTCTTCTTCTTCGGACGTCCTGAAAAGGACGTTGGTTGCGTTGTGTCCGTCTACAGCGAAGCTGCGATATTTGCGCCTTTCGGCCGACACATCCGACTTCAGAACGGCATTTTTCAACAAATGAGAATGTGGCCATTTTAATGTTAATCAAATTCCGACAGGCGTTGTCTTTATCCGCAAATCATTAACCACCAACCCTGTGCATGTATTTAAAACCCACACTTTCAAACCAGCCTGAATAAAGTGCTACCATCGTTTTATTAACACTTACAAGCGATGTGTTCCGTCAACGCCCGTATCTAGGATTATACAGGACCGCCTTTCCCGAATTACTCAGTAGGATTACGTGGCTACCGACGACGCCAACATGTCTGATCTTCATACTGGAGTAGCGAAATATGTGTGTTTACGTGTGTGGGTTTTTTTTTTAAATTTAATAGTTAAAAATATCCTGTTCAGCCCATGATGGGTTATTATTAGGATACTGGTGTAAAAGCCCGTCATAGACGGGAATTAAATTCAAAAGCACCAATACCTAACGGCAATTTTACTTATTCAAAAGTATTAAAAACACCACTGTGCATCACCACAGTACACGAACTACGTAGCAGCAGCGAGGGTCCTAATGTGTGTATACGGGATCACACATTCTTTAAATATATTTTTTGTGCACACCGTCATATGCACACTCTTCTTTCGTAAGTGTTACTATTTTCGGGACAGTACATATAAGGGAAACAATACAATTAATGTCTAGAGTACATATAAGGGAAACAATACAATTAATGTCCAACTTTCAACCAAAGTTGCATCCCTTAGCGTTACGCTCTGACAGAAAAAGCTGGGATTTTATATATAGGATACTGAGTATATAACGGTACATAATATATTCAACTGCTTACTGATAACATCCGTTTTAGCCATTCATTCCCTACAGAACGCCAATTCATTAAAAATTCGGGTTTTTTTTTTTACATCTT
This sequence comes from Oreohelix idahoensis, assembly GCA_024509875.1. Classification (NCBI taxonomy): domain Eukaryota; kingdom Metazoa; phylum Mollusca; class Gastropoda; order Stylommatophora; family Oreohelicidae; genus Oreohelix; species Oreohelix idahoensis. The sequence continues at coordinate 35,530 of JAMPIV010012935.1, forward strand.
ACTTAATCATACTTATTGTATTAACGTGAAACAAAACCAATAAATAAACAAGAATTGTTTTTAAGGTGAAACGATTGAGTCTGTTATCTTTGGTCTGCTGCATTCTCTTATGTTCTTATGAACTGCTGACAATGAGCCATCAGTTTCTGGGGAGGATTGATAAAAAAAATGTCTAGCGCTTTTAATGCTGCCATCACTTCAGATGTGAAAATGTATTTATAGAATGTGTGATTCCTATATACACACCGGGATTCCCGCCGGTGCTACGGAGTTTGTGTGATCTACTGGAGGAGATCGGGGCACTGATGGAGTTGTCCGTGTGCAATGAAGATAATCCTTAAAAACCCAAACCAAACTTGCTGTGAAAATAGATGTATTTTCTCTAACACTACTCTTTTTGCTTTTTTAACCTTGGATTTGTGGACTCTGAAAGGCATTCTACAGTCCCTCTGGAAACTGATGAGGCAGTATGGAGTCCCCCTGGTTCATCATTAACCCATTAAAGAAAACATGAAGACGTGAAATGCAGAACTTTGCATGAACGACACCTTACAGAACCGCTTGAGATAAAAACTGACCTGGGGCAAGGATGCCTCTCGTCACCATCTCTCTTCTTAGCGGCTGTAGTTTGGGTTATGAGAACAACGATTTCAGCAAACAGAATTGAAATTCTTCTTCTTTTTCTTCCTCGTTCGCCTTCAGACTCCCAAATTAATGACTCTAATGAAAGCAGTAGTCAGCTCAAGGTTCCTGACATCTCCAAACAGTTTTTCGTGGAATGTACCACAAGTACAGAATTGGTGCAACGGATAACTGCACCTGCGGCACCAGCCCGATGACAGCCGAACACCTGCTGCAGTCCTGCTCAACATACAGCAATGAACGGAGTAGCATATGGCAACAAATGGAATGGCAACAAAACCGCTGGACGATCAAGGTTTTGCCCATGACCTGTCTGTTCTGGCAAAGAACCGTAACCAGACGCAAGACAAACTTACAATGCTTGATGAGAGGCCACAACAACTGAGTTTGAAAAAAAACACAAAGAAAAAAGGCAAGAATAATATGAACAAATGCCGCAAATGAAAGAACGACTGCCCTTGATGAAATATCCTTATATTATTTGGGCTCATACATAAATCTTGGCAGCAATATAGACAAAGTTGGAGCAAGAAATAATGATGTCAAAATATGAATACAAATTGTTAGAGGAGGTTTATCTGCACTAGGAAATATACAGAAACCAAAAGAAATCAAGTCCAAACAAGTCACAATCTTCAACTCCACTGCTTTCTTTACACATTCAAGTTGACGTCTGAGAGTGTACGAAGAAGAAGAACAGGAAGAAGAAAAACTCAAATGTCAAGGCAGTCTTATTTTGTGCCTCTGAAACATGGACATTTCCACCCTGTTGGATATATTCTGGTATTTATTGGGGTGAACAGACTTGTCGGTTGATAGCTGGGGGGGAAAAAAGATGGCTATGCCGGATTACGTTGGACGGTCACTTTGGTCATGCAATTTAATCTCAGTTCCTTTCTACGTCTTTATACAGGCATTATTCATACAGCGACATCTAGTGCTTCTACTGGTGCTGCTGTGTAGTCCTACCCTTATGGCAAAATGTTTGGCATGGCATGAATATCTAACTTAATCTTAATACTGCCCGCTGCTGAGTCGTATACTATGCCCACATACTCTATTTTCCTCTAATAAAGGATTTACCGCTAATTGCATCTGATTACTGCTAAGTAGGGAAACCAGTGCTTGCTACCGTTAACAGCATCCAACTCTCGCAGATTGCATAAACTACTCTGCAACAACACGTGGCGGCATTTGAATATTCTTGCCACTTGAAAAGATCAATTCCTGCCCCGCTGAATCTTAATGCTACCTGCATAAACCAACGTCTGCCACCGTACACGATAATTCTTCTTGTCGTCTGGTGACAACCCAGCGTCTGCTACTGGCAGGGGCATCTTACTCTTCTTTATTGTTCTAAACAGCGTTGCCACTCGTAATTTTTAATTTAAAAAACCTAGATTTCGGCGACGGGCTATGTTGGCCAATTTTTGGAGAAATCTAGGTGGCGTTCTTCAGCTAATGAAGAAAAATGACACCCAGACGGAACCAAAAAACCTAAGCTAGGTGAATCCACCCTGGAGTGGCAACGCTGGTTCTAAAGGTCTTCGTTAAAATTACCTCTCTTTCTTCCAGTCGTTTAACTCTTTCCGCGTCAGTCCGGTCTCCCATTTCTGCTGCTCATTCATGCGATAAGAATAGTAAAGATGGAAACGCTAGCCTATATGTGCGCAAACTCACGAACACGCGCGCGCACACACACACACACACACACACACAACGCGTGCCACCGAGCTAAGCTTTAATATTATTCGTCTGGTCTCTTAACCGTCTTGAACTCGTGTCCTGGAAGTGAATTCTCGTAAGTGTTCTAAAGCTGAACACTGCACGCTGTTATAATAATTCAAGCACACAGGATAGACCCTGTATAGTTCCCGGGGGTCTGCAGAAAGACAAAGACAAAACAGGACTACGACACCCTCAGGTACTGTGGTACAAGATGACCAATATGAGGTTGCGCATGAGGCAGGCAATCTCACTATGTAAAATAAACTGTCAGAGAGAGTACCGCTGCAGGAGCTCGTGGATGATTGATGCAGACTTCTTGCGAGGGGACCAGCTACAGTGGTTGCTCCGTGCTCCGTAAGGAGTGCACATGAAAATGATGACACGGAACAGCTGTTAAGACAATACAAGAACACGGGATAGCTATTATAACAATACAAGAACAGATTATTATCTGTTATGACAATACAAGAATAGATGCTAGCTGTTATAACAATACAAGAACAGATGGTATATGTTATAACAATACAAGACTAGATGATAGCTTTTACAACAATACAAGAATAGATGATAGCTGTTATAACAATACAAGAATAGATGATAGCTGTTACAACAATACAAGAATAGATGATAGCTGTTATAACAATACAAGAACAGATAGTATCTGTATAACAATACAAGAACAGATGGTAGCTGTTATAACAATAAAAGAACACAGGATAGATACTATAACAATACAAGAACAGATGATATCTGTTATGACAATACAAGAACAGATGATATCTGTTATAACAATACAAGAACAGCTATTATAACAATACAAGAACAGATGATAGCTGTTATGACAATACAAGAACAGATGACATGTTATAACAATGCAAGAACAGAGGACAGCTATTATAACAATACAAGAACAGAGGACAAATATAACAATACAAGAACAGAAGACAGCTGTTGTAATAAAATACTAACAAAGGTATTCTCTAGGCATATTTTATACAACTGCGCTTTTTAAATTATAAACACGCGCGTGCAGTTACAGAGTGAGTACATATCCTGCGATCCATCTGAAGTGAAGCTAATCAAAACATAATGTGTCCTGAAAGATTTCATGTTGGCACATTTCAGTTATGACTTGGAATACTCGAAACCGGAATTATAATGACATTCTAAATCGCATTACGAAAATGCATGAGAAAAAACAACGTGAGTTAACGCGATGAACAACAAGTGCACATTAGATAAATACACAAGGAAGTCATCACAGAGATATTACTCAGGTGTAAATTATGTGCTTGCTTCTCGGGACAAAGTTACCGTGGTTCGAAAAATGGTAGTTCCATGCTCCAGTGCACCTGGCTGTAAATGGGTTACCTGACAGTGCCCTTGAGTTAGGGAAAGCAAAGACGGCGAGGAAGGTAACCGGTCACCCTACCTCATAAATCTGAGACCTAGTATAGTGAATTCTCTAACACTTCACATTTCACTCCCATACGACGGTTATCTGTTGGGGAACTTCTTTTACCTTTTAATATACATTAAAGCCAACCCCCCTTTTTTTGTAGATGGGAAGGGTTGTCTCTATGGGGACAAAGAAAGAACTTGCTACGGTTCCTTTAGATACGTCGCAAGAGTTGGCTAAAACGTGGTTGTGTATGGAGGTGGCAACCTCGGAATGTACAATGAATTGCTACTAAAACCACCGCTACAGGAGAATGTGAATGCTTTGGAGCATACTTCCTGTAACTGAGTCTACTGCAGTGGTGGCTCCATGCTCCATCGGGAGAGAAAAAAATGATTATGATACTGTTGCTGATGATTGATGATGATGGCGATGATGATGTATTAAAGTACATATGTGTGGGAGACATCCGGGGACTGAAACAATGTGAATTAAAGAAACAAAAAATCAGCGAGTGAGAGGGAGAGTGTGAGAGAGAAAGACAGACAGAGTAGAGAAGCAGAGCGACAAAAGATACGAGGGGCGTTCAGAAAGTAATGCACCACATCGTTTTTCTCAGGAGCTGTTTATTCAAAAAGCATGAAATTTATACACAATATACATGGATAAGTCATGTAAACATCGGTATTATTCAACATAATCCCCATCAACTTGTACAGCTTTATGCCAGCGCGAAACAAGTGCATGTATTCCTAGCCCGTACCAGATTTTGTCTTGATCATGTAGCCATTTCTTCGCTGCATGAATCACTCCTTCATCATCTTCAAACCTTGTCGCACGGAGTGCATCTTTAAGTGGACCAAATAGATGAAAATCAGAGGGTGCCAAATCGGGACTATAGGGTGGATGGGGTAGTAAAGTCCAACCCAATTTGGTGATTGCTTCCCGTGTTGCCAGACTTGTGTGAGGTCGCGCATTGTCATGAAGGAGAAGCAGGTCTGCTGGATTCTTGTGCGGCCGAACTCTGCGAAAACGTTGATTGAGTTTTTTCAGTGTCTTAATGTAAGCTTGCGAATTGATTGTCTCTCCTCTTGGCATAACGTCCACAAGAATCACACCTTCAATGTCCCAAAAGAAAGTGATCATGACCTTTCCAGCTGAAGGAATAGTCTTGAATTTCTTTCTTCGTGTTGATTGCGGATGATGCCACTCCACTGACTGTCTTTTTGTCTCTGGTTCAAAATGATGTGCCCAAGTTTCGTCACCTGTAACGATCTTAGCCAAAATGTTCTCTCCATCAGCATTGAAACGCTCCAACAATTCAGAAGAAATTGCTTTCCTTTGCAATCGGTGGTCATTTGTGAGACTTCGAGGAACCCATCTTGCGCAAACTTTAGAAAATCCGAGAATTTTTATAACTGCATTTGCACTACCAATGCTGACTGACAGCTGTAAGGCCAATTGTTGAGTAGTGATTCGCCTATCAGTAACAATAATGCCCTCAGCGCATTTCAACATTTCTGCGTTGGTGGCTGTGGCAGGACGTCCACAGCGCGGCCGATCAAGCAGCTCCGTATCTCCACTTCCCGATTCTTTGATTCTCTGAACCCAGCGACTGACTGTACTCCTGTCGACTGCAAAACTTCCATACACATCACATAGACGCTTGTGAATGTTCACAACAGTTTCCTTCTCTGCAACGAGAAATTCTATCACAATTCGCTGCTTATAACGCAAGTTGCTAACACGCTCCATTTCAATGGTTTAGGGCAGCCGTATTATTTGGCCGGTTGCGGTGCAATTTGGTGCACACAATTGGCACATGCCATATTTGAAGTGTGCACAATTTCACGCTTCTATCTTTATTATTAGCTGAGAAAAACGATGTGGTGCAATTCTTTCTGAACGCCCCTCGTACATAAAACAATTGTCAAACAAGGAACAATAATAGCCATTTCACATTTAACTAATAAGTTGTATGTTTTATTTCCAGAAACAAAATCAAATATAAAATGTCCAATAAACTGACTCTACATGGAACAGCAACAACTGCTACCGTCTATGATGGGCATGAGCTGAACATACCAGATCTTACGTCGAGCTGTAATGTCAATGTAACATGCCACTTTATGTAATAAAACCGAATATATTTCACTTTCTCTTGTCGTTTTGTGTCATATAAATCAGCCGGATAAAAGTGAAGATATAAATATTTAAAAATAGGCAGTGACTTTTCCAATTACCCTGCAGAATGACACGGGGAAATGGTACTCAAGGTAATAGCCAAGGTAAATTAAACGACGAAGATTTGGAGAGGGCAGAAATGAATGCGGTCGAAACGTCAACCCAGTGCCATTAAACAGAACGTCTAACGATCTCTACCTGGGAATACAAAATAATAAAAAATTCACCCAGGATAGGTAATAATACGTGAGATGCGGTAACGCTGGGTTAATGTAAGAAGCGTAATTTAAAAACAAAACAAAAATCTACATCCTTGTCGTAAAACGTGTGTGTAAACCCACTTCTTAGTTAAATCACTATGTCGAGATACAAATATCCCTCAGCCAATCAACGAGCACCGTTCACCAGTCTCTGAGACAGAATAAAATTAGGCATAAGCCCTGTTTTTCTGTACTCGGTCACGGCCATCTTGTCTCCCAATATGGCGGAAAACAGAATAAAATCAGGCATAAGCCCTGTTTTTTCGGGACTTGTCTCGGTCAAGGACTGTACGGCGCATGGTACGGAACCGCATATAGCCAATCAGCTTGCCACGCCGAGAACCTATCAAAAGCGTTCCTTTAACAGTAAAAGTTCCTGCATCTACCTATATATACGGGCGAGATTTTATTCAAAATCACGCACACACCAACACGAAGCCAGCTAGACGACCGACTGAAGAAGAGAAGCTGTCAGACTGATTTATTGCTCACCTGCAATGACCGGGAACTCTTGCTTCACTAAAGTCGACTAGCCTGTTAAAAATCTTAAAGGGTAATTATACTTACTATAAACTTGTAGGAAAATTGGCCTACAGCAGATATATAATGTTTGTATTTGTTGTGTGTCATTTATACTACCTACACCTGTATATATTTATTACAAATTGTTTCACTATGAATGTATCAGGTTACTGATTGTATCTTGGGGAATTAGGTATAATGATTGTATTTCCTGATATGATTGATGAAGACGAAAACCAACTAAAACATAACCAAAACATTTATATAATCCATAAATTTCTCCCAGATAACAACTCCAACCTGAAATATAACCAAAACAGTCCTTGTTAGGACTCAATCTATTGTCTCATATAACTTCAATCTATTGTCTCAGATAACTCCAACCTGAAATATAACCAAAAACAGTCCTTCTTAGGACTCATATAACTTCAATCTATTGTCTCATATAACTCCAACCTGATATATATATATATATATATATATATATATATATATATATATATATATATATATATATATATATATATATATATATATATATATATATATATATATATATATATATATATATATATATATATATAACCAAACAGTCCTCGTCTCATATATGTTAAGTCATGTTTTATTAATGGGAGTTAGGTGTTAAAGATTTATATGTATGGGTCGGATTTTTGTACACACGTTAGTTAGCACGCTTTAGTGATGAGATGATTTTTTGAGTTGGGGGCTTATTGCTCGAAAATTTTTGAACACAGCTCAACTGTGTGGTTGCTAGTTTGTTTTTAAAAAAAAAATAGGATAAAGAAAGTTGTTGAATATTCTTAGTGTTAGCTTGGGGAGAGACGGTTGAGCTGAGCGATAGTCTCACGCGGTTAGTCCGCGCATGAGTAATTTTTACTGAGCTGTTCTGAGATGCAGAAATCTCGTGACAGTACGTTCCTGGCAGGGCTTCGGGATGGTGACTATCCATCTCGCTAGTGTGTTCCAGTGGGTTCTTTTTATAAAGGAGAATATTTAATAAAGTGCAGAGTATATATATATTATCGAAATGAAGATAGAGAGATTTAAGGGAATGTTTTTCTCCCGGTGTATTTGTCATACAAAGCCTTGGATTGCACGGGCTTATTGTTATACTGCATTTTGTTGTTCAAAGCTTGGATTATGATGGATTATTGATGTACTGCATTTATTACTCAAGCATTGGATTATGGTGGCTTATTGTTGTACTGCATTTGTGTTCAAAGCCTTGGATTTGTTATGCTGGCTTGTTTATGTATAGTACTGATTATTCAAAACCTTAGAGTAGGACAGCCCAAGTTATGTTATTATGAACCGTGATGCATGCGGTCCCGGTTAACGGATATTTGGGTTTATTCACCCGATGCTGTATGTTTATGCTGTGAACTATTTATAACATGATGTCTACGTCACTGTGTCGGTAATAAACCGTGTATAACGTTACCAGTCGTTTCAACATTTCCTGACTCTTACGTTTACTGTGGTGTGTGGTTCCAGTCTGTGTTGGTATGCCAGAACCCTTTGCATTCACATATGTTGACAGTCACTCACTCACACCGGTCGGCCATCCATAAGCCCGACCTAAGCTGATCGTCATTATCAGCGTATATATATATATATATATATATATATATATATATATATATATATATATATATATATATATATATATACATATATATATATATATATATATATATATATATATATATATATATATATATATATATATATATATCAGCATTGCCTTCTTTCCACCACTATAAACTTGACTTAGAAGCCGAAGTATTGGCCAATCTTAACCTGCTACAGAAAAAAATGTGTTAAAGAAAATAAACTGGTAACAATACTCCTATCATCAGAACACAACAATATTGTTAGGATATATGTTACCAGCCAGTATAGCACTTGTCAGAGAGGGCCTGGTATATTATAGGGGGAAGGAAATGGTTGTATCACACCTAGGTGTACATATTATTGGATGTATTCATGTATTGAATTTATATTATTGGATGTATTCATGTATTGAATTTATATTATTGGATGTATTCATGTACTGAATTTATATTATTGGATGTATTCATGTATTGAATTTATATTATTGGATGTATTCATGTATTGAATTTATATTATTGGATGTATCCATGTATTAATTTATCAGAAAGAATGTTTTGCAAGTAGAAACCTGTCTTGTCTCACTATTGCTAACTCATACTGAGCCATGTTGTCATTCATCCTACTTGCAGACACCTGAGACACACGCTCATCTCATATACACTAGAAATAGGTGGGCTTGATGACAGAAATTAGCCCCTATTTTTACTTGTTACAGGTTTTATTCGTGTCATCAAACCTGAGATCGTACGTCCAGTCAATCCAGCTGCCTGGAACTTCGCAGGAGCACAGTGATTGCACAGGAGCTACATCTTTAGTCCCCCTCAGTCTTGGGTGGGCTAACGAAACGACCATCAGCGGGTGTTGTGTGCAAGAAATTAAGGACAGAACTGTTTTCAAGAGATGAGTACACATTAGTACCATTTCTGTCAGCAATTGTGAGCATTAAACGGTCAAGGACGAAAAACTGAGTTAGCATAGCAAGCGACAAAAATAACAGCATAGCTGATAAATTTTATATACGTAATTAACAGCACAGCTGATACATTTACTAAAATTGAGTAACAGCACAGCTGATAAAATTTTGTTCCTATAATTGGAAGACTTGTTTTATATATATATATATATATATATATATATATATATATATATATATATATATATATATATATATATATATATATATATATATATATATATATATATATATATATATATATATATATATATATATATATCATTTGTAAACTTACAAATCCATTACATTCCATCTTCCAACATCCATCCTTCAGCACAAGAGTAGATAGTGTATATACTAAATAAATAATAAGGAAATTGTATTTGAACGACTTGTCAATTTTATCATTGTTAAGTAAAATCTGTTTCCTTGTTTTAATATCACAGTTAGTTACACAGCGGGGGTGGCATTGTATGACTGTCTCCACTCTACCAATTTTTCGAGATCAGCTCATTCACAGCCGTAACTAATTTGTGATACCAGTAGTTCTCTCAGACACTGGGACTTCACCATTTTCGGCAGAAATTCTACTTCTGTATTGTCAGTACTATACTGATCCTAGAGCCAATAAAAACCTCACGCTACAATCCTTTTGCTCGAGAATTTAATCCATAAATTTCTCCCAGCACCCATTAAAATACAAAAACTGGTCTCAAATGTGTTTTGTTTTTATAGTAGGCACATTGTAATAGGTTCTTGTGTTTTGTTTTTACTAGTAAGCCCAATGTACTAGCTTCTTGTGTTTTGTTTTTATAGTAGAAACATCTAGTAGGTTATTTTGTTTTGTTTTTATAGTAGGCATATCTTGTAGGTTCTAGTGTTTTGTTTTTATAGCAGGCACAATGTAGCAGGTTCTTGTATTCTGTTTTTATAGTAGACACGTGTAGTAGGTTTTGTGTTCTGTTTTTATAGTAGACACAATTAGTAGGTTCTTGAGTTTTGCTTTTAGGCACAATGTAGTGTTTTTATAGTAGGCACATGTAGTAGGTTCTAGTGTTTTGTTTTTATAGTGGGCACGTGTGTGTGTGTGTGTGTGTGTCGTGAAATATTCTAATCCACATATATAAATTATCAGGTAAATATAAAGCCTAACAAATACATTTAATAAAGAAAAGAAAAATGGTAAAATAACAGTGCTGTCACAATGACTGTACTCGAAATCCCCCTTTGTTTTATGCTTCGTCTGCAAATTGTAACGTTTCCACGTTAAATATAAGCCACTGCATAAATACAAGCGTTTCCACAACACATTAAAACGGGTATTGCATTTCTAAGAAAAACATTGAGAGGCACACTGCGTAATGACCTAAATTAATCCTAACATTAATTATACTACGTTACCAAAACGAACGAACAGATGGACTCAAATAGAAAGAGAGAGGGGCGAATGAAAGCAAGGACACATGCAACACTAAACTCGCGTCGCGCGATACACAATTACTACTATCACGCGTGTAAGGCCACATGCACTAACTTTTTTTCAGACGGACAGTGATAAAAACACTAACCTTCCCAGAGTTAGGTTTTAAAAACCTGGAAAACGCTTATTAGAAAAGATGACATTAGATGGGTTTACGTTTGAAAAACATTACAGTACCCAGACAGCACATCTTCGAAACAGGAGGTAGAAGAAATTGCATATTTTGAACGCAGCCACTTAGCTCTTTTAAATTTGTATATTTGGGTTCCTTAGGGCTTGCTGACAAAGAATATGTAAAACGTTACGCAAATAGTCTAGGAATTACCAAATTATAACCAAAATAAAATAGTGGGGGTGCCTGACAGCATGAAATCATTTCTGCTCATAAAATTTTTTTATAACGTGTTTGAAAAAACCTTACGTTACGGAAATAGCCTACCATGTTAACTCCAAATTGATTGGAGCGCAACAAATATAAGACTAAACACGATTGGTCGGGCTATAAATACTATCTTGTGTTGTTATGGGAAACGAATAGAAGGGGTACTTTTTTGAAAAGATGTGTGGACGTGGTTTCATTGGGTAGAGCTGCGAATATACTTGATTCAGAGCGTCTGTTCATTGCCACATCTTGTAATAAACCTACTAAGAAGCAGTACGTTGAGCACCAGTGTATATTTGTTATAAAATAAAGCCTGGGACATCGGCAGATCGGAGTTGTGCTATATTCATTGCCAGTCAACGAAACTGTTTATTATTCTATGAATTGTGGGACAGTGGTCTTAAAGTTATTGAGCAGCACCTGGTCAGAGCTTTGCTGAAGCCAGAGGTGGACAGCATACTCCTTGGTCCATATAGCAACCAGTGGGGTGGCTCCAGAACGCATCGAGCAGAGGAGCCTTTTTCTGCAGTCATCACGCAAGATAAGAGAGTGTGGCCATGGAGCTCAACATTATGTACCCCCATCTTAAAATGACAGTGTAAAATACAATTAAGAGGGGAATTTAATTGTTTTAATATCAGGAACTGAGAACATCTCCAATACTAGTTCCAATAAAGACAAACTATTGAAGTCATGATGACAAATACCAACAGAGCTTGAACAAAACAAAACCAGTATTACCTCATATTACTACTACACCACTGACACACATAGGATACTATTAAAAATACATGTCACTACAAGATTCATATTGAGAAATTCTGTACATATAACTTGTAATTAAAATTGATTGTGATTCCTGGTTCCATTTGTATTTGAATCAGGACACATATTCATTCATGACAGCACTGAATACATATTGTTATTTGAAAAGTTATCAGTGACTCCTTTAAGATATCCTCATAGAGTGTTTTATGTATGTGAGTGTCACAGTGCTGTCAAGTGTGGTGGAATAAATTAAATTGTTTATCTGTCTGTTGTTGTTATGACTTACACTTCATCATACACATACCCTAGACATATAACGTAGTCATCACACTATTCCAGAATAATTCTGACTGAGGTATACATATGTGGCAGCAAGTAAGGTTATATATAATACACTACTCTTATTAGATATATATACCTTCACAGCTGATCTCAGTCAGTACACTAAGTCCCCTATAAATATTTATAACATCCCACTTCACCACATATATTGGTGGTGCCGAAACCCGGGACCCTCAATATATGTGGTGAAGTGGGATGTTATAAATATTTATAGGGGACTTAGTGTACTGACTGAGATCAGCTGTGAAGGTATATATATCTAATAAAAGTAGTGTATTATATATAACCTTACTTGCTGCCACATATGTATACCTCAGTCAGAATTATTCTGGAATAGTGTGATGACTACGTTATATGTCTAGGGTATGTGTATGATGAAGTGTAAGTCATAACAACAACAGACAGATAAACAATTTAATTTATTCCACCACACTTGACAACACTGTGACACTCACATACATAAAACACTCTATGAGGATATCTTAAAGGAGTCACTGATAACTTTTCAAATAACAATATGTATTCAGTGCTGTCATGAATGAATATGTGTCCTGATTCAAATACAAATGGAACCAGGAATCACAATCAATTTTAATTACAAGTTATATGTACAGAATTTCTCAATATGAATCTTGTAGTGACATGTATTTTTAATAGTATCCTATGTGTGTCAGTTGTGTAGTAGTAATATGAGGTAATACTGGTTTTGTTTTGTTCAAGCTCTGTTGGTATTTGTCATCATGACTTCAATAGTTTGTCTTTATTGGAACTAGTATTGGAGATGTTCTCAGTTCCTGATATTAAAACAATTAAATTCCCCTCTTAATTGTATTTTACACTGTCATTTTAAGATGGGGGTACATAATGTTGAGCTCCATGGCCACACTCTCTTATCTTGCGTGATGACTGCAGAAAAAGGCTCCTCTGCTCGATGCGTTCTGGAGCCACCCCACTGGTTGCTATATGGACCAAGGAGTATGCTGTCCACCTCTGGCTTCAGCAAAGCTCTGACCAGGTGCTGCTCAATAACTTTAAGACCACTGTCCCACAATTCATAGAATAATAAACAGTTTCGTTGACTGGCAATGAATATAGCACAACTCCGATCTGCCGATGTCCCAGGCTTTATTTTATAACAAATATACACTGGTGCTCAACGTACTGCTTCTTAGTAGGTTTATTACAAGATGTGGCAATGAACAGACGCTCTGAATCAAGTATATTCGCAGCTCTACCCAATGAAACCACGTCCACACATCTTTTCAAAAAAGTACCCCTTCTATTCGTTTCCCATAACAACACAAGATAGTATTTATAGCCCGACCAATCGTGTTTAGTCTTATATTTGTTGCGCTCCAATCAATTTGGAGTTAACATGGTAGGCTATTTCCGTAACGTAAGGTTTTTTCAAACACGTTATAAAAAAATTTTATGAGCAGAAATGATTTCATGCTGTCAGGCACCCCCACTATTTTATTTTGGTTATAATTTGGTAATTCCTAGACTATTTGCGTAACGTTTTACATATTCTTTGTCAGCAAGCCCTAAGGAACCCAAATATACAAATTTAAAAGAGCTAAGTGGCTGCGTTCAAAATATGCAATTTCTTCTACCTCCTGTTTCGAAGATGTGCTGTCTGGGTACTGTAATGTTTTCAAACGTAAACCCATCTAATGTCATCTTTTCTAATAAGCGTTTTCCAGGTTTTTAAAACCTAACTCTGGGAAGATTAGTGTTTTTATCACTGTCCGTCTGAAAAAAAGTTAGTGCATGTGGCCTTACACGCGTGATAGTAGTAATTGTGTATCGCGCGACGCGAGTTTAGTGTTGCATGTGTCCTTGCTTTCATTCGCCCCTCTCTCTTTCTATTTGAGTCCATCTGTTCGTTCGTTTTGGTAACGTAGTATAATTAATGTTAGGATTAATTTAGGTCATTATGCAGTGTGCCTCTCAATGTTTTTCTTAGAAATGCAATACCCGTTTTAATGTGTTGTGGAAACGCTTGTATTTATGCAGTGGCTTATATTTAACGTGGAAACGTTACAATTTGCAGACGAAGCATAAAACAAAGGGGGATTTCGAGTACAGTCATTGTGACAGCACTGTTATTTTACCATTTTTCTTTTCTTTATTAAATGTATTTGTTAGGCTTTATATTTACCTGATAATTTATATATGTGGATTAGAATATTTCACGACAGTGTGTGTGTGTGTGTATGTGTATATATATATATATATATATATATATATATATATATATATATACAAGGGGATTGACATAAGTCTAGGGCCTGACCATGAAGATATGTCACAGAGAGCTGAAATTTTGTATAGTGTTTATTCCTTTTCAATATAGCCACTGTCTGAATTGACACACTTCTGCCATCTCTGCTTGACCTTGAAAAGACCTTGGGAGTAGAACACCCTATTTTTCAAACTAAACCAGTCATCACATGCCAGTATAACCTCTTCATCGCTGTCAAAATGATTTCCTTTTAGCTGTTTTTTTTTAAGATTTGGGAATAGAAAAAAGTCTGATGGAGCCAAATGTGGAGAATATGGTGGGTGTGGAAGAATTTCAATATTCAAATCGTTGGCTGCTAGCTGCACAAGCCATGCTTTGTGAGAGGGCGCGTTGTCTTGAAGCAAAGGAAGATTTTGAGTGCGCGTTATCCCTCGTTTCCTGGTCACAACCTTTCTTAGTTTTGTGAGAAGATCTGCATAGTACTGTCCATTAACTGTGTTGCCACGAGGCAGATAATCTTTCAAAAGGACACCTTTGCCGTCCCAAAAAACAGTCAGCATCACTTTTCCTGCAGATTTCTGCCCCCTCGGCTTGACAGGTATTGGGGAGCCCGGGGTTTTCCAGTGCATGCTGGCAATTTTGCATTCGGGGTCATAATTGTGTACCCAAGTCTCGTCTACTGTCACCATGGTCTCCAATAATTTTTTGACTGACACTTTTTGAGCAACTGTTGACAGCAATTTACCCTCGTTTGCTTCTGTTCACGTGTCAACAGTCGCGGAACCCAGCGTGCACACACTTTTCTCATGTTCAGTCTGTTGTGTAAAATTCTATAAACTGTTCTTTCATTTAGTTTTACTCTACTAGCTATCTCCACAATTGTCATTTTTCGATCTTGGTCAATGATTTTCTTCACTCTTGTTGCATTTTCATCGTTGCACTCTGAGGCTGGTCTACCAGATCTTGGCAGATCAGCAACATTTGAGTGGCCGCACTTAAACTGTTGACACCAGTTTTTTTACCGAAGTATATGAAGGACAAGAATCACGAAACACTGGTTCCATCTCCCAGTGTATTTCTGTAGGTGTTTTTCCCCTGAAACATCAGAAATTTTATCACAGCTCTGGCCTCCTTCTTTTCCATTGTTTTGTCAAATCTTTGGAGCAGCAGATCCGGTCAATAGGGTACATTGCGCCGTGCACCGTAGCAGGAAAACCCATTAAAGAAACAAACACTTACTTTACACATTCAGTGCAAATATGATGAACTTTAAATGTGCCAAGTTTCATCTTCCTCCTGTGACTCCTTCATGGTCAGGCCCAAGACTTATGTCAATCCCCTTGTATATACATCATTTGTCGCCTTCCGCTGTCCAAAAGCACTTTCATCCGACTCACTGGGGATACGCTTTCTGAGGAAGATGAACTGGTGGGTGGAAGCGGAAGTCACCAGATTACTATGCCAGGAGAACCAATACTTAGCAGAGACATATGTCTCCTGTCAGTTTGTGGCACATGTTGCTAGAAGTCGACGCGAGACAACAACATCAGACGGGTCTTGAAGATGCGTGACAACCCTTGAAGTTACCTCAGCCTTAATGCATGAGACGTGCTGCTGCCACAGTATTTGACTACTGTAGAGAAGTACAGTCCAAGGCATCTGTGGGAATCAACAGCGGCTGAAACAGACGCCAACACCCCACACCGGAAGCGAAGAAGCATAACAGCGCAACCAAAAAACGTTTCACAATTTTTCATCACAGTTTAAATCTTCTGATAATTATAAATATTTTCCTTTTTTTTTTTAATAAACAACTTGAATTATTTTAAATTGTTAAACTATAAGTGATTATTAAACCTGCTTATCTGTAACTATAAAACTATAGTTGGTTTAATCACTAGTGAGTGAAGTGTATGTCTGCACCCGTATGAGTCATATGTAACCGCGTATACCGTGAGTCTTCAGGTACAGACTATATTAACATATAAAATAAATTTTTATAGAAACAGAAGATTAAAAAATCTTGACGCAGATGTTTAATTAGGCCAGTTTAGCTTCGAAACGCCACGCATTATTTAGGCTAAGCTTCGCTTGTATAGTTGCGTTAGTCACGTGATTTCCAACCAATGGTTAGGCTCAGTCTTTCTTTTCCCCGGAATGAACGAGAGACGAAGCCATTTTTTGAGCAGTATTGAATTGAGAGCGTTATAGTGAAGACATGTTTTGTCTGCTCAGTGTAAATTCCAGTTGAGGACATCAACTTCAGACACAGTTGTGTATATTAAATTAATTGTTGGAAGTGTTTGTGAATTCCAAAATTCAGTAAGTACTATCAAAATGAAATGCTTAAACAGTTAGAGCTGACGGTCATAACCCAAGCAGGGCTATGTTCGAAGATGTGCAACAAGGGAAAAAACTAGGCATATAATTGACAGATATGCTTACAGAGGAAAGTTCTGAAGTTGAGAGAACATTTAGGAATACCTACAAAGGCTGAGTGGTTCCATATATGACAAATTTGAAGATAATGAATAAGGTCGATAAGCCTAGAAAATTAATGAAACGAAGGAACACTTGAAAGATAGAGGAACCACGCCATGTTGTTGCAAGTTAATAAGTTGAAAAGACTTAAGGACATAAAAAGGAATGTTGCATCCTGGAAATAATACATTGACCTTTTATACTTGTTTATTAATGTCAACATGCTATTATGCAAATTTGGTTTGGTTACCATTTGACTTAACCCAGTTCTTGTTGAAAATTGAATAAACATTTGTTTCATTGAACACAAATGCTGTTGACGAATCATATGCTTGCAGTTGGCCATCATACAAATTATTAAGGTATCATACCAAAGCTAATCGCTACAGGTGCAACACAAATAAAAAGATAACCCTCTGCTCTAAAAAAATAAAACATCATAGAGGATTATCCCCGAACCTGGTTAAATCCTGTAAGACTGTAGAAAGCAATCATCACCTCTAGCAGGCTAGCTAGTCATCAAAATCTAATACTCTCGATTTAAACAGCAACCCCCTCTACCCTACCCGGCCACACATACTGGTCTAAATACATAACCAGATAGAGCTGTTAGATTAAGATTTAGCGCAATCACCTTCAGCTGGGGGCTCAGAAATACGAGCGAAAATATATTAACTCGCAGAAGGGGCGTGAGAATAATAAGTTCATGACAGCTTAGATGGTCTCAGTTGTTATGCTTTCTTTTCTTTTAAAATCCTGTAAGTCTCCCTCAAGTAGAAGCATCATTCTTCTATTTTTATCTTTGCCAAGAGTCATCTTGAGCGAAGAATACCTTTGAAGACCCTCATCATTATACTCTGAGTTTGGCCATTATTGAACCACTACTACGGAGCATGGGAGACAATACCGTCACAGTGTTTTGTTTTTATAGAAGGCACATGTAGCAGGTTCTTTTGTTTTTTTTATAGTCAGCACATATAGCAGGTTCTTGTGTTCTGTGTTTACTGTCAGTTAGGTTCAAAAACTTGATTTATACTGATGTGTGGAAGAAAAATTAATCATGATGTCTACTTAGGCTTGATGCCACTGTTTATTATACAGATAAGATAGCCCTGAAATAGAATAAAATTGACAGGGGCATTCAAACTGACGTAATGACATTCTATTACGCTTTTTTTGTGTGAGGAATTTTAGCTTTCTTTTCACCTCAACCTCGACCCGCACCCTTTTTCCCGTCAGAAACCCTCTATATATTCCCCCCCTCCCCCGAGCAGCGGTAAGCCGCCCATGAATTGTGGGGATCTATTTTAGCAATACTGAGCTCTCTACATACTTACATTGATCAAAGCATGTATGCAGAGCTAGGCAGATTATCAGTGTAAATTTTAGAATAACAAGTTTCTAAATGTCTCTTAATGCTAATTTTCTTGATAAAAGTGATGGCTGCCTTGTACAGTAAACACACACATTTCTCGTCCACTTCAGTTTTTTGTTTTTTTAATCATGCCCCCTTGGCTCGCCATTCAACAATCAAAGCCTAAAAAGTCATACAATTTTACAAGATTACAGCTGTGAAAGGATCGCAGAACTTGGTGATGTTCCACACAAAGTTGTGAACAGGATCACATAGCGTTGCCATTGTTAATACATTTTAAAATAAAAGTTTGTAACCTAAAACGAGTTTTCCGTTACTTGTTGCTTTCTGTTTGCACTCATTCTGGCAAACTTTCACATACACTTATAACTTAAAATTGTATACACAAGCACGCGTAGAAAAAAACATCCCACGACAAAATAACCTACATCGCGAAATGGACGTACCACTGAGGACAGGAAGAGTGACAACGTGTGTGAAAATATGAAGAAGACACCCTCAGGTAGTGTCACGGCGTATTTCTAGGCTGTATTTGGATGTTGTTAGACGGTCGGAAACGGTCCTGATAGCCATGTGATCAGTGAAGTCTTGTGATCAGCGGAAGTAACGGACTGCGCAAGTCTGGCGCGAATTTAGTCAGTGGAGATTTGACTGCCATCCATAGCGGACGCAGTTTTCTGGTATGCCAGCTTCGGCTGTCTGTGATATCTAAGAGTGACGCGGTGCCCGCCATTTGAGCCCTATTCCTAACGTTAGCTATTTCTGCTATTAAGGATTCCAGGGAAGTGGTTATTTACTTAGCGTTGAGTTTGGTACATGCTAAGTTACTGTCGTGCATTTTCATAGTCAGTGTTACTATGTAGGTTTTTCCCGCGTGATGGCGCGATGTTCATTTTAGGATTGTGGTAGCCAGATTACCCGTTTTGTAGATTGATATTAGTATATGCATTCCCTGTTGTGGCACGTACATAGTCGTAATGTTGTATTTTCATCAGGCCATGTGTGGTCATTGTCACAGAGGTTTTATGATCATTGGATTGCCTATTTCCTCTTCTTTTTCTTTCACCCTCTATTTTATTATCACTCTTTATTTTTTTCCTGTATTTTTCGCACTCGTTCGTTTGCGAGAAATAATTTCTTTCCCATTCTCCCTTTGCCGGTTTCGTTTTCTCATTTAGATTCGCAGTAGATGACATAACGTGTCAGTCTTTACAGAGACGGGAGAGCGTTAAAATGCATTCTATGGCATTAGATCACAGTGGACGAAACTGTGACTTTCGCTTATCTCAGACATACGAGCAGACTATGTCTGCACTTTCAGCTGACAGGCGCGTTTTCATCGGCTGAGCGCTCAGGAAAGGCGCGATAACTGACATCTCTATGGCGCAGTATGTAGAACAGGTGTCTGGGAATTCCACCTGACACGACACTCATTGTGGGCCATGGTCAGCACGAGGTGTGAAAACTGCCTGGGCATTGGAGACAAGCCGTCTGAGAGTCGCAACTGACACGCGCCCTCTCGGTCAGTAGGTGGCAGTTACGGCATGCGTTTAAGTGTTAAACGTAAGTGTTAAAGACGGAAAGGGGAGAGTACTTCGTTTTGCAAAATTAAACGTTTACCTCTTTGTCTGGTAATAGATATAACCAGAATGTTAAACTAGATTTTCATTCTGACTTCTAAAATGTCGCAGTAGACAGATCGCTGTGCTAGATCATATATCTGTGTTTTGGCGAAGTCTGAGTTTCTTGGCCATTTTGCCGAGCTCTAGACTACCATTAGATTGCAGTATTCTAGTTCATGGTTTAGTCTGTAGTTCATATGTGGTTTTTCTTCCCTATTCAGTGAATACTGGGGTAACCCAAAACTTTGCCGGCGTTTAGTACAGAGACGGGAGCCGCGCTAGCGTAGTGGTTACAACACCGCTCTGGCGACCGGGTGATACAGGATCAAACCCGGGCGATGGCATTTGAGGATTTTTCGTCGACCGGGATTTGGACTGGATTAACTCGAGACCTGGCGACCACATTTGAAGGAGTGTCGTCGACCAGGGACTGGCGGCTCCTGAGCCGACCCAGCTGCAATGGGTACCTCCGAAATCGGCGAGTATTTGCCTGAATGGCGAGGGACACCTGTCTCTGTACAAGAAATAAAGGGATACTCACGTAAAATCAATGTCAGGTTAGACATAAATAATAACCTGAGATTTCGCCTCGAGTATTAGCGGGCGTACGAAAAAAAAAAAAAAAAAAAGTACAGAGACATACCTGTGAGAAACATAAACATTTTTATCTTTTAACCACGTGGGTTTACAAGTTAACACCTGTCTGACAGTGCGTGTGTCTTCATAAATAGACAGTACAACTCTCACTAACGGGTTTTATTAAAGACTAAATGTTTTATACTGGGCCTTTGAGCCAGATCAGATTTTCTGCACAAACTCTATGTACCAATTTAGCCGTTGTGGCAAGTAACATATTAACGTCAGTAACATTCCGACGGAGTTTCGACTAGTGGTGTGGTGACCAAATATAGTCCTTTCCTGAAAGTAGACACCGATCTGACATTCCTCAATTCTAGAAACCTAAGCTATTGACACTGTGCTCGTTGTTAATGTTTCGTGCCTGGACAATTTTAATGTGACCTAAACAGACATCCGAAAAATAAGAACACCCAAGGAGTCGTTCCCGGAAGCAGAGAATTCATCCTGTCTTTTTGGAACTGGGGATTTCTTGGTCAAAGACTGCCCTTGACGAGTCTGTAGGTGAATGTCCTAAAAATTGTATTACCAGAAGTGGCTATCTAAGCTGTGAGTATGAACATGTGCACGTGTGCTCGACTGAATGAATAAAGTGAATGCAGTACGGAGTGATTTTTTATTGTTGTAATTGGGCACCCATTTTGCTATCTTAACTTTCTGTATGCAAGTATTGCTAATCATATTTCCCTTAAAATAGAACAGAGATATCAAGTCTGTCCATACCTTAAGAAGGGGAAATATTAGACCTAATCCTATGTATCCTTGTTTCATTGGGGGCTATCACTTTCTTCCAGCAGGACTGTGGGCATACCTAGAGGGATAAGATCTAACGGTGGGTCTATCATTTCTTGTAGCAATTCCTTGTTTTTTTTTATGACTATGTGTATATGCTTTGATGTAATTTCTATGTGTTGTGAAGAAATTTTAGATGATAATTAAAATTTCTCTTGAAATTAATCAGCGTGTTGGTCAGCTCGTTCTAGAATATTTATATAATCATTTGTTATAGTTTTCACACGTCTGTACGTCTAACTGTCATCATATATGTGCGTGCACGTGAGTGGTTATATATATATATATATATATATGTGTGTGTGTGTGTGTGTGTGTGTTTGTGTGTGTGTTTAGACTGTCTGACTCCTCGAAAGCTGTCGTAGAAGATAGGTGAGAGAGAGAGGAGTTCTCGATCTCAGAGACAGCCTCTTTAATCACATTCTACCATCTCACTCGTGGAAATCTATTGCTATTACTACTTCTCACTGTGACGATCACTTATTCTAATCTATTCAGTAGGGACCAACCCAAGTCTTAATTCCCCTATCAAAAATCTACGACAGAATGGTTGGCTCGTCTAACGGGATTTTGAACTTTTGAACAGGAAAACGAGACGACAGAATGGTGGCTCGTTTTTCCGGGAATTGAACTCTAGTCCTGAGCAAATACGACTATCAGCTCGTTTGCAGGATTAATTTTCTTTATTCTGATATAGAGTAAGAGTGTGATGTCTTGTGAGTTTTGTACTTTTTAAAAATAAATATCCCCTAGACATATCGATCTGTTTATGGGCGTGCTAACCACACGGCTAATAATTGTTTTTCCACAGCATTATTGAGCATTATACATTTGGTTTACAGGTTGATTTCGTCAGAATATATGTTAATTACTGATTTTGTAATACTAAACGCTGGTAAAGTTTTGTGAGTGAATAACATTCACAGGGTTCTGAAGAAGTAGGTGTTTGAGTTAAGCTAAGGAGCGCGATCAGATTATACGTCCTGTAATTGCCTCCTTTACCCTAACTATCTTCAGGGGTGAACTTATAAGTGGATTAAAAAAATTAAGGGATTTTATTTCTCAGAAAATTTTTGCAATAATTATTTTGTTTTCCACTGTAGCAACTTATTTTTCAGTGAGTAATCTTAACTACCATTTATTTGGCGTAGTCGTTTGCATTAGGTGCTTTATTGCCGATAATAGCAGCGATAGTTAGATACTTTATTTTTGGAGGAGGTATCCCAGGTTATAAGTATATCATCTTTTGTTTTGGTATTTTCTCGCAAGTGGTAGGAACCAGTGTATCCTTTCTTCTTTTCTTTCTGGACTAAGTCTCAGCCACTGACTTATTATGGCAGAAAGGGAAAAGCTTAAACAACTCGTCAGGGATGAAGCGAGAGAAGAAGGTTTGGACGGCGATGAAGCGAAAGCTTTCGTCAGGGACGAACTTGAAAGATATGATGCGGAGAGGAAAGCAGCTGAAGCTAGAGAGCAGAGGAAGATGGACGAGGAAATGAAAATTCGCAGGGCGAACGAAAGAGAGAAGGAGAGACAACAGGAGGAAAGAGAGGAGAGGGAGGAAAGAGAGAAGGAGAGACAGCATGAGAATGAGAGGGAACAGAGACAGCACGAGTTGGCGCTTAAAACTCTAGAGTTCCAAAGTCATGGTGCTGCCTCTACCTCAAGCAGTGGAGAGTGTTCTCCTCATTCTTCCTTAACTGATCAAACTAACCCTCAATCTCTGCAACTCAACGCTATGTCCTTTGCTCTTGAATCTTTCCCTTGTCCTAATGAGAAGATTGACATATGGCTAGAAAAATTTGAGAAAATTGCAACCCTGTACGGTTTAGAGAGGTCGCGTTGGTGTATGAAACTTTCCCAGGCCCTTAAAAGTTCTGCTTATGATGTTTATTCCAAACTGGAAAGTGGCCAACAAGACAACTATGACTTGTTGAAGAAAGCTTTGCTTGAGCGCTTTGAAATGAATGCGCAAAAGTTTCTGCAACTGTTTCGCAACAGCAGGAAGGAGAGCTCTGAAACTTTTCAGCAGTTCTCATCTCGTCTAAAGGGATACTTGACAAAGTGCCTTGAGCTTTCACAGCTCCCCTCTACCTATGAAGGTCTGGAGGAATTTGTTTTAACAGAACAAATAAAGAACACTTTGTCTGCTGATACCCGGAGATTTCTAGCTGAGCAGGGGGCAGAAAAGCTTGAAGACATCTTAGAAAAGTCTGAGCGATATCACAATGCGCTGGCTGAACTACCGGCCACAAAACGTAAACCGACAGAAGAGCATTTTCGGAAAAATAATCTAGACCAATCTTCTCATGCTTCTCATGCTTCTAACCAAAATAACCACAGAGAAACTGGACCTCAAAACCCCCCTCCTGAAAAATCCAAGTTCTACAAAAACAAGTACCCCAACCACAGTAAACAGTCTGATCAACCCGACCGCCCTACATGGCAGCGCAGCCAGAAAGGACAAGGTGGCAAAGGGAAAACCCCTGAGCACGGGACTAATGATCAGAGTGAGCACACCGAGCCTAAACGCATCGGATGCTTGCTAACAGTCTCGCAAGGCGGAATTATTGACAGTGATTCCCAACCTGTTGGGGATACACCCTCAACGCGAGGTACTGTTACATTGAACGGTTCTCAAACTTCTTGTTTATTTGACACGGGGCTTTCGTATGATTGCATTGTTGCCAGAAACCTGGTTAAACCCGGTCAAGAGACAGGAGAGACCGTCCAACTTTGTGGAGTTCGTAAGAGTGATGCACCTACAGCGCTTCCCATCGCATTGGTGGAGATCCACTCTGATTTTGTCAGAGGTGTGATCAAAGCGGCTGTTATGGATGACCCCATCTACCCAGTCATACTTGGCGGGAGATACGTGTGTATTGGGAAACCGGAAGAGCCGATTGTGGCAGCAGTAACTACAAGAGGGCAAACCAAGAAGGAACGGGAGCCTGCGCCTAATTTGTTACCCATGGAACTTAAAGAAGCGCAACAAAAGGACCCTACTTTGGCACCCTGCTTTAGGAAACTGCCCATGGCTAAGGAACCCAGACAGCACGGGGACATTTTTTCTAAGGATGGCGTACTTTATCGCAGAACGGGCAAGCCTGACCAAGGTTACAACCAGCTCCTAGTACCGAAACAGTACAGAAGCCAAATCCTAGAAATGGGGCACTCTCTTCCCTTCAGCGGACATATGGGACAGAACGCCACAAACCAACGGATAACCACTCATTATTGGTGGCCAGGAGTAAATACTGATATTATCAGGTATGTCAAATCCTGTGCCCAGTGCCAACGTGTACCACCCAAGCAACGGACACCCCCAGTCTCGTTGGGTGAAATGCCAATAGTGGGAACACCATTCGAACGGGTTGTGATCGACATTTTAGGACCCTTAGAAAGGACTAAAAGAAGGAACAGGTTTATCCTGACCTTAGTCGATACATGCACTTTATGGGCAGAAGCTATCCCGCTAACATGCGCAGATGCCAAGCATGTCGCAGAAGCCCTCGTGCAGATTTTCACTCGGTTGGGATTCCCTCAACAAGTGTTGACGGATAACGGATCTCCATACCGAAACCTGTTGATGGATGAGATCGTGAAGATCTTGAGGACCCAACACATCTACACAAAGCCTTATACTCCGGCCGGAAATGGGCTCGTGGAACGTGTTAATGGAAACCTCAACATGATGTTAAGTAAACTGGCACAAGTGAAACCTGAAGATTGGGATCTTTGTATTCCTGCAGCTTTATTTGGCTACAGAGAATCTCCTCATACTTCCACAGGATTTCCGCCAGCTACGCTTTTATTCGGCAGACCCATTAAGGGCCCGCTTGAAGCCTTACTTTGGTCGCTGACAGACCAGAAGGCTGATGAGACAGTTGTCTCAGCAAGTAAATATGTGTCGGATTTAAAGGAAAGGTTGAAACTAGGATGGGACCTAGCAACGACCAACTTTAAGCGAGCACGCACAAAGCACGCTAACCGATACAGGAAAGTCGCGAAAGAGAGAGAACTGGAAGCAGGAGAGAAAGTTTTGGTGTTACTCCCTACCGGAAACAACCAACTGAGGATCGGATGGCAAGGGCCGTTTACCGTCCTGAAAAAGATTTCTAAGGCTAACTACCAGATCTCTATTCAAGGAAAGGAAAAGGTGTTAAAGAGATACTTGGAAAAACCAGTGCCAACCTCCGACCATCTCCTGACGATCGCCAAAACTGACGAAGATGACGATAGTGGCAGGGAAATTCCACTGCACACACACGAAATCTTTCAAAAATGTCAGAAGCGGCGACGCTCTTTCAAGCGCGCATGGGAGACATTCCAGAGAAAGGAAACTTTGGGGAGTAGACTTGAGTAGGAATTGGAGAGAGATGGAGGGGGAGATGAGAGGGAAGAAGACAGACACCCTGAAGCTACGGATATAGGAAATTTAATTCCATAACGTAGACATGGAGTGCTTCCATATCTTAAAGGAGGGACGTTCTGTCACAGAGGTTCTATGATCCCTGAATTGCCTATTTCCTCTTCTTTTTCTTTCACCCGTATCCTCTATTTTATTATCACTCTTTATTTTTTTCCTGTATTTTTCGCACTCGTTCTTTTGCGAGAAATAATTTCTTTCCCATTCTCCCTTTGCCGGTTTCGTTTTCTCATTTAGAAACGCAGTAGATGACATAACGTGTCAAACTCTACAGAGACGGGAGAGCGTTAAAATGCATTCTATGGCATTAGATCACAGTGGACGAAACTGTGACTTTCGCTTATCTCAGACATACGAGCAGACTATGTCTGCACTTTCAGCTGACAGGCGCGTTTTCTTCGGCTGAGCGCTCAGGAAAGGCGCGATAACTGACATCTCTACGGCGCAGTATGTAGAACAGGTGTCTGGGAATTCCACCTGACACGACACTCATTGTGGGCCATGGTCAGCGCGAGGTGTGAAAACTGCCTGGGCATTGGAGACAAGCCGTCTGAGAGTCACAACTGACACGCGCCCTCTCGGCCAGTAGGTGGCAGTTACGGCATGCGTTTAAGTGTTAAACGTAAGTGTTAAAGACGGAAAGGGGAGAGTACTTCGTTTTGCAAAATTAAACGTTTACCTCTTAGTCTGGTAATAGATATAACCAGAATGTTAAACTAGATTTTCATTCTGACTTCTAAAATGTCGCAGTAGACAGATCGCTGTGCTAGATCATATATCTGTGTTTTGGCGAAGTCTGAGTTTCTTGGCCATTTTGCCGAGCTCTAGACTACCATTAGATTGCAGTATTCTAGTTCATGGTTTAGTCTGTAGTTCTGTATGGAGGTAAATATATTATATTAAATATCTAGTATTTTGTGAAGTGTTTAAAGTGGTAAATCGCTAATTTTATTTCACTAGTTAGATTTGGTGCAGAGTGCTTAATTTATATAGTCTGTATTATTTTATAGTGACGAGTTACAGTGGAAAACAGAAATAATATTTCTAGCTTAAACTCAGTCAGCTATTAAGGAATTTAGTTGTACTGCTAAAATAATCAGACGAGGAATAAATTTTTCTAACTAACTTATAATGCTAGATGCTTCATGAGTGGTGATGGAACACGTAGGTATTCCTAATTCATGATGATTGATTTTATGTATATAACTTATTTCTCAGGAAGGTTTAAATGATAAGTCAAGCGGTACGCTTGCAGTTTTAAAAAAATGTAAGTTATAGTGAGTACATAATATGTAAAATATTTCATATGTGGTTTTTCTTCCCTATTCAGTGAATACTGGAGTAACCCAAAACTTTGCCGGCGTTTAGTACAGAGATATACCTGTGAGAAACATAAACATTTTTATCTTTTAACCACGTGGGTTTACAAGTTAACACCTGTCTGACAGTGCGTGTGTCTTCATAAATAGACAGAGTACAACTCTCACTAACGGGTTTTATTAAAGACTAAATGTTTTATACTGGGCCTTTGAGCCAGATCAGATTTTCTGCACAAACTCTATGTACCAATTTAGCCGTTGTGGCAAGTAACATATTAACGTCAGTAACATTTGAACGGAGTTTCGACTAGTGGTGTGGTGACCAAATATAGTCCTTTCCTGAAAGTAGACACCGATCTGATATTCCTCAATTCTAGAAACCTAAGCTATTGACACTGTGCTCGTTGTTAATGTTTCGTGCCTGGACAATTTTAATGTGACCTAAACAGACATCCGAAAAATAAGAACACCCAAGGAGTCGTTCCCGGAAGCAGAGAATTCATCCTGTCTTTTTGGAACTGGGGATTTCTTGGTCAAAGACTGCCCTTGACGAGTCTGTAGGTGAATGTCCTAAAAATTGTATTACCAGAAGTGGCTATCTAAGCTGTGAGTATGAACATGTGCACGTGTGCTCAACTGAATGAATAAAGTGAATGCAGGACGGAGTGATTTTTTATTGTTGTAATTGGGCACCCATTTTGCTATCTTAACTTTCTGTATGCAAGTATTGCTAATCATATTTCCCTTAAAATAGAACAGAGATATCAAGTCTGTCCATACCTTAAGAAGGGGAAATATTAGACCTAATCCTATGTATCCTTGTTTCCTTGGGGCTATCACTTTCTTCCAACAGGACTGTGGGCATACCTCGAGGGATAAGATCTAACGGTGGGTCTATGATTTCTTGTAGCAATTCCTTGTTTTTTATGACTATGTGTATATGCTTTGATGTAATTTCTATGTGTTGTGAAGAAATTTTAGATGATAATTAAAATTTCTCTTGAAATTAATCAGCGTGTTGGTCTGCTCGTTCTAGAATATTTATATAATCATTTGTTATAGTTTTCACACGTCTGTACGTCTAACTGTCATCATATATGTGCGTGCACGTGAGTGGTTATATATATATATATATATATATATATATATATATATATATATATATATATGTGTGTGTGTGTGTGTGTGTGTGTGTGTTTAGACTGTCTGACTCCTCGAAAGCTGTCGTAGAAGATAGGTGAGAGAGAGAGAAGAGTTCTCGATCTCAGAGACAGCCTCTTAAATCACATTCTACCATCTCACTCATGGAAATCTATTGCTATTACTACTTCTCACTGTGACGATCACTTATTCTAATCTATTCAGAGGGGACCAACCCAAGTCTTAATTCCCCTATCAAAAATCTACGACAGTCATGTGTTTAATTGAATAAACGGGATATAAGCTGTTTCTTGAGCGTTAGTCATATGTCACCCACTGTTGTGTCATGCCTCTGGCAATACGAGCCTATGTGTAGTTCTTGATATAAGTTATTTAGGACAACAGTGGTATAGCCTTAGTGGTGAAGGGGAAGGTAGCTAGCACCTTATTTCTCCCTCCACCCTAGCTAGTGAATAAAGGCTTGTGTGATAGGTAGAAACATTCAGACTACTTGCATGCCCAAGTAGTGCTACGTTTACGTCTGCAAGAAGACCTCCTTCATGTAATTCCATCAACAGAGCGGTTGACAATTCAAACTAAACTGTATTTAACCGATTGCTAACAACATGTCAAATAAAAGATTGCCTTCTTATCTGATCAAGTTCACGAATAAAGTCAATTTTCGTAAGCTAGCTATGAGTTTTGCCTGGGAACGCTGAAACAGTGCCGTTAATTCTGGGAATACCACGCTTTCAATGCCGGAGAGATAGTGCAAGTTCGAAACCTTCCTCACTTAAATTTTTTTGTTTTTCCCCTCCGCCATTTAGAGATCTACCAAATTATTTTCCATGTGATCTATCGGTAGATCGCGACTGACTGACTGCTGACCTACCCTATATATAAGGGTGGCCGCTATCGATCTAGAAATCACTAGTGTAGTTTGGTCTACTTTTGTGTACTGTCCTGTGTTTAATATGTAACTTATATTTGTGTCAAGCTTCCGTTACTTGCGCTCTGCCACCTGCCTTCTTGCTCCGTGTAGTACCCCTCGGGGCGGGCGGGCGGGGGGGGGTCGTCAAAGAAAGAATAGACCTACTACACCCTCCGGCATGCCGTCTTCTTCTTTGATCCATAACCACCAACCGTCAAAGCAGTCAGCGGTCATCACGCCTGGTGGCGTCTTGTAGGGCAGCATCAAATTGATTCCACTTTGCTCGGTCGGCGGCCATCCTTCGTACAGTGCCCCAACTGTGGTTCATGCTTTGCATCTCAGCTTCCACAGTTCTCCGCCAAGTTGTTTTTGGTCGGCCTCTCTTTCGCTTTCCCTCGGGGGTCCATAGCATAGCTGTTCTTGTGATGGTATCAGGGTCCCTTCTGAGGACGTGGCCAACCCAGCTCCAGCGTCTGCCAGCTATGATGGTGTGCATGTCGTCCTGGTTACTCCGAATAAGTAGTTCTTGGTTGCTGATGGTGTTTGGCCAAAAGATTCGGAGAATTTTCCTCCCGGCATGCCGTACAAGGCGTCTAATATGAGGTTGTTCACGTGACTGGTAACCTCATTATGTAAAACACACTGGTACATAAACCACCGTTGCAAGTGCATGTGAATGTTTTGTGCAGGCTCCTTGCAAGGGGAACTAAGTGCAGCGGTGATCACATGATCCGTAAGGCGTGAAAAGGACAATCCTATATATAAAACCCCAGCTTTTTCTGTCAGTACGTAACGCTAAGGGATGCAACTTTGGTTGAAAGTTAGACATTAATTGTATTGTTTCCCTTATATGCACTCTAACGAAAATAGTAACACTTACCAAAGAAGAATGCGCAAATGACGGTGTGCACAAACATATATTTATAGAATGTGTGATCACGTATGCACACATTGGGATCCTCGCTGCTGCTATGTAGTTCGTGTACTGTGGTGATGCACAGTGGGTTTTTTTTAATACTTTTGTTGCCGTTAGGTATTGGTGCTTTTAAATTTAATTCCCGTCTTATGACGGGCTTTTACACTAGTTATAATATAAATTCAGATATGACTAAATGGGGCGTCTGATTGACAGACTGGTTAGAGCGCTGGTCTCTCGCGGCAAAGGTGACCGGTTCGATTCACGGTATCGACGCGCTATGACAAGCGCCTCAAATAGCCTCTGACAATCAAGCCCAGCTTCCTGTCTTCATGTGTGGCTCAATCTGAGCCCGGTGGAACTGTTTCCAATGACGAAAGAAGAGGCGAAGGCGAGTCACTGGTGCCTTAAAACGAGCAGTTTCGGGCAGATAGAGCTCGTGATCCTTGGTTGGTAGCCTATCTAAGAGAAGGTAAAACTCTGATTTCAAACCACCGCTGCCTTGCGGGAATATCCGTTTACGGGATAGGTTTCGGCAGTAAACCTTGAGGATAAATCCGGAGTCGGAGTCCCTAAGGCCGTCTAATGTTGATTCGACCTTATTGTGACAACTCCTGCGACGTGGCTGGTATCAAACTGTATCGGCTAGTGCCGTTGCTTTGGATCTACCGGCTGCGTGTAGAAGGGAATGTTGTCGCATGGGAACAGCTTGATCTCCATAAAGCTATGCCCAAAAGAAGCTCTCACAGCAAGAAGAAGACAGGAGAAAACGTCGAAAGCAACACCAGGAAAATAAGCAGCTGAAGGCTGCCACCTCAGGGGCGCATTCTCATAGTCGGTCATGACTAAAGGAGCTATTATTATTATTATTATTGTCGACACGTTTCAGTCTACCCAGCGGTAAATGGGTGCTTCACTTTGCACTTGTTAGGGAAGGAAAAGGCAGTGAGGAAGGTAACTGATCACCCGACCCCTCGATGCTGGACCTAGTATATTGAAGTCTCTAACACGTCACTCCCCTGTAGCAGTATCTGTTATGGGACCACCTTACCTTTAATGAACTTCTAGATTGCTTTTTCCCTCCTACCTTAGTGGTCATCTTGTTGAATTTTGTTTCAATACAAGAGGCTGAAGACCCTGGGCTCCAACTCTTGACCGAGCCAATTATTCTCCACCCTACAATTTACTTATGTTTTTCATCATCGAACATCCCTAATGGAAACCAACACACTTGAAACAAAAACATGGACGTTTAATCATAATAAACATCGTTCTTGTGCTCAATAAACAGCCAATGTTAATCAGCAGACGACTGCACTGCACGCACAGGTCAGATTTTTTTATTTTTTTTTTTGGTTTAAAATGAGACCAAAATCAGATTTTGTCTGCCAGATATGTCAGTGATACCTGCCTAGCACAAAAAAGCTGGCTTTGTTAAAGCCACCCAACGAAGATGTATCTAAACTGGCAACAGCAGGAGGCATTCTCGAGGCTTTGTAATCTGGCCCAGCTCTCCCATGGAACAGATAATTCTGGTCTAATTTTTTTTTTAAATTAATTTTTAAATTCCCCCCCCCCCCCCCCTCCCACTTTTTTCTTATTTGTTCTTTTTTATATATATATATACATTAACTACCTTTATGGCTTTTTAAACTCAAGTTTTCAGTATACTTAATTCATATTCTTCCACGAGTTTCTTCTTCTTCTTCTTCTTCTTCTTCTTCTTCTTCTTCTTCTTCTTCGTTCACCCTCAGATGTCAACTTGAATAAGTTCAAAGAAAGCAGTGGTCAGCCCGAGGCTGTTGATATCTCCGTAGATTTTCTCCAGGAATGGTACTGGTGATGGCCATATGCGTTTTCTCTGTTTCTCATATGTTGGGCACTTTTGAAGCAGACGTTCGACAGTCATTTTTTCGGTGCCACAGTCACACTCATCAGTAGTTCCTATCTTTAATTTGTTGAATAGATGGTATGTCAATCTGTTATGACCTGTGCGAAGTTTGAAGATTACCACCTGTTCACTTCTGCTGAGCTGGTAATATCTATGATTTTTTTTAATGGCCTGGATGCTCTGCTTCCCACTTGTGCCTGTATCTGCGCTTGATGAAACTCTTGGCCTCCTCATAAGTTATATTTGTGTCAAGTTGAGGAAGATTTCCCCCTACCTTTGCCAATCTGTCAGCCTCTTCATTTCCAGGGATGTTGCAGTGAGAAGGGATCCACTGTATCACGACTCTTTTGTACTGCTGACTGTGGTAAAGTGGGATATTATAAATATTTATAGGGTACTTAGTGTACTGACTGAGATCAGCTGTGAAGGTATATATATCTAATAAGAGTAGTGTATTATATATAACCTTACTTGCTGCCACATATGTATACCTCAGTCAGAATTATTCTGGAATAGTGTGATGACTACGTTATATGTCTAGGGTATGTGTATGATGAAGTGTAAGTCATAACAACAACAGACAGATAAACAATTTAATTTATTCCACTACACTTGACAACACTGTGACACTCACATACATAAAACACTCTACAAGGATATCTTAAAGGAGTCACTGATAACTTTTCAAATAACAATATGTATTCATTGCTGTCATGAATGAATATGTGTCCTGATTCAAATACAAAGGGAACCAGGAATCACAATCAATTTTAATTACAAGTTATATGTACAGAATTTATCAATATGAATATTGTAGTGACATATATTATTAAAAGTATCCTATGTGTGTCAGTTATGTAGTAGTAATATGAGGTAATACTGGTTTTGTTTTGTTCAAGCTCTGTTGGTATTTGTCATCATGACTTCAATAGTTTGTCTTTATTGGAACTAGTATTGGAGATGTTCTCAGTTCCTGATATTAAAACAATTTAATTCCCCTCTTAATGTTATTTTTACAATGTCATTTTAAGATGGGGGTACATAATGTTGAGCTCAGCTGGCCACATCAGCTTATCTTGCGTGATGGCGGCAGGAAAAGACTCCTCTGCTCGATTTCTCCCCTGGGCTCTGGAGACACCTCACTGATAGCTAAATGGACCAAGGAGTATGCTGTCCGACTCTGGATTCAGCAAAGCTCTGACCAGGTGCTGCTCAATAACGTCAAGACCACGGTCCCTGAAAACAAGAAGGATGTACCTTCTACTTCATAACTAATTTATACTCTCTTTCTACACTGAGCACAATACATCACAAACATTGAGTTCAGAGCGTTAGGCCAACTGTCAGCTTCATCTGAAATACTTTATACCAGTATTTCCCTCCCTAATGGTTACTACGCCTCTGCAATTCCAGCATTATTTCTTTCTAGTCAATAATCTAGGTGTCAGTGTACTGTTTGGCCATTCCATGCCGTTTTACTTTCCTCCGACACCTTCTGTTCAGGCTGGAGCATTATAGGCTTTACATCATGTTTGCTACTGAACTACACATATATACAGGCATAAATTAACAATTCACATTCAATTTTCATTAAAAGATACTGAATGTTTCAAGCTTACCACAATTCATGGAAATAAACACAGATACGTTGACTAGCAATGAATTCTGGCACAAATACTGGCACAAATTCCCATCTGCTTATGTTCCAGGCTTTTATTTAGCAAAAATATGAGCTGGCTTCAACGCACTGTTGCTTTATCAAGCTTATTTGAACTAGTGGTCTCGAACTAACGCTCCTAAGTGATTATATCAGCGAGTCTGGCCAATGGAGCCACGTTTCGACAAGTGTTTGAAAAAATTTTACCTTCCTACGTCTCCCCTAACAACCAAGGATAGTATTTATAGTCCGACTAATCGTGTTTAGCCTTACATATCATTCCAGCCAATCAGTTCAA
The DNA here is from genome assembly GCA_024509875.1 of Oreohelix idahoensis. Lineage (NCBI taxonomy): Eukaryota > Metazoa > Mollusca > Gastropoda > Stylommatophora > Oreohelicidae > Oreohelix > Oreohelix idahoensis. The sequence goes on from JAMPIV010012935.1 coordinate 69,559, forward strand.
ATGTAACTTGTGGCCCATTTCCCGTACAATGGTGGTTTAAAAAATCTACCACTGAGCGATTCTGATTTTGGGTGTTGTCTGACAGCACCATCATTTTATTTTGGCTATAACTTGTTAATTCCTAGACTATTTGCGTAACGTTTTACATATTCTTTGTCAGCAAGCCCTAAGGAACCCAAATATACAAATTTAAAAGAGCTAAGTGGCTGCGTTCAAAATATGCAATTTCTTCTACCTCCTGTTTCGAAGATGTGCTGTCTGGGTACTGTAATGTTTTCAAACGTAAACCCATCTAATGTTATCTTTTCTAATAAGCGTTTTTCAGGATTTTAAAACCTAACTCTGGGAAGGGTAGTGAATTTTATCACTGTCCGTCTGAAAAAAAGTTAGTGCATGTGGCCTTACACGCGTGATAGTAGTAATTGTGTATCGCGCGACGCGTGTTGCATGCGTTCCTGATTTCAGCCCTCCCTCTCTCTTTCTATTTGAGTCCATCTGTTCGTTCGTTTTGGTAACGTAGTATAATTAATGTTAGGATTAATTTAGGTCATTACGCAGTGTGCCTCTCAATGTTTTTCTTAGAAATGCAATACCCGTTTTAATGTGTTGTGGAAACGCTTGTATTTATGCAGTGGCTTATATTTAACGTGGAAACGTTACAATTTGCAGACGAAGCATAAAACAAGGGGGATTTCGAGTACTGTCATTGTGACAGCACTGTTCTTTACCATTCTTCTTCCTTTATTATATGTATTTGTTAGGCTTTATATTTACCTGATAATTTATATATGTGGATTAGAATATTTCACGACACCTCCCCTCTTAAAACAGACATCCCATGTCAGTCCTTTATTCTATATACACATAGATAAATGTAAGTCAACTTGACTTTACTCTGCTGTGGTGCTATCATGGTTTTATGTAGTTGGGTCCATTCAGAGTAGGCACTACTCATGAAATCTGCCTCAGACTTCTACAACCAATAATATATTTCGGTTATGTTACTGAACAGCCGCAAGTGTGAGTGCTTGTCTTAATGCTGCTTCGCAACCCGTATTCACCATTTCTCTTCTCTGAGTCTGCGCAATGACATGTCCAGAGAACATTATATTTCCCTCAAAATGTACGTTATGAGGAGATAACATATACCTGGTGATAGCAGAGTTTTCGTAGTGGATCCCATAATCTTCTTATTATCCTGTATGAAACATTCGGAATATCCTCAATCAAAGAGGCAACTCAGGGATTCATTACGTTCCTCCGAAATGTTTACATCCAACAATTTTCTCATCATTCTAGAGAAGACACTAGGCGCATTCTTCAATCCAAATGGCAATCTATTAAACTCATAGTGTCCTTCTGAGGTACTAAAAGCTAGGTATGGTCTAACCTCAGGCTTTACTGGAATCTGATAGTATCCTTTACTCAGATCCACTTTTGAGAAATATTTAGCTTTATTTAGTCTGGCAAACAGCTGATTTGTATCCGGCAATGGATCCACCTGTCCTTCTGTAATAGCATTCAGTCTCCTGTAATCTATACAGAGTCTATGTTCTCCAGAGGGCTTCCTTAAGAGTACAACACCGGAACTATACGAAGATTCACTGTGCGAAATAATTCCTTCCTTCAACAGATAGTCTATCTCTTCCTTCAAAGCTTTCTCCTTAGCAAACGGAATCGAATATGGTTTCATACAGACAGGTGTGGGGTCTATCAGTTTCATATCATATTCCAATAGGTTTGTATGCCCTGGTCGGTCTGTTAACACCTCTGCATGATTATTTAGAACCTGTTGCACTCTCTCTTTCTGAGTTTTCGTTAAATGTGTACTGATTTTCACCTGTGCTGCTGTCTCACAGGGGTGTAATGGATATTCAAATGATGAAAGTGGTTCCTTTTTCATCTCCATGGCGATGGACAAGGTCAACAAGTGTGTCTCTTCCTGATGTTCTCTTTCCAAATATTTCTTCAGGAGATTCACATGATAGATTTTTTCTTTCCCCTTCTTATCTATCTTATAATTTGTTCTAGACACCTTCTCTAGAACTGTATATGGACCCTGCCATCCAATTTGTAACTTATTCTGACTCCCGGGCAAAAGAAGCAGTACTTTCTCTCCCACAGCCAAATTTCTGTCTTTCGCCTTCCTGTTATAATAGGCAGCATGTTTCTTCCTGGCTTGTTTCAAATTTTCATTGGCAAGTTTCCAGCCAGTTTTTAAACGAGTGGTCAGCTCATTCACATATTGGTATGAAGATGTAATGTTTTCCTCTGCCTTTTCATCAGTCCACGTTCTTAACAAAGCTACATATGGACCTTTAATTGTGTGGACCTATTTGTCCATGCACCGGTATGGTCTCTTCCACTCGAAGCTTTATAGTGATGATTTTTCCTCCCAGAATTATCATTCACAAAACGACCGCTACCAATTTTTCTTTTGGGGCTTTCTCCCCACTTAAAATTCTTGATGAGAGATTTCCTCTCTACATCCTCTTCCTCCAGTTTGTTTAAGTCCGATTGAGGGATTTTCGGCTTATCCTGGGGTAAGACATCTTTTTGCACTCTCCGCATAGTGGCCATTGTAAAACAGTTAAGTGAAGCTTGTCCGTGAAAAGGGGCTTCCCATTCCATTTGGTCCACTTTATCAAATCTATTTTTCTTTTTATTATCAGGCCTAATTTTGCCCCGTGGCGTGTCCAGGTCCTGATCCATGTTCCCACTTGTGGGTGTTCCCTCATGTGCTATGCTACACCTTTCTACAAAATTCTCAATGTCCCATCTTGCTTTGGGCCAATAATAATTGTGAGCCACCTTTTGAATGATGGTACCTATCTTCTCATGGTCCCCATCTGGTTTCACATGTAGGCTCCTTATTAAGTCTGCCCTATATCTTTTAGGAAGTACCAGCTGTCCCTGACCTTTGGATCTAGCTCCAGTCTTCCTATACATCAACTTGTTTTTCATGTAAAAATCTCCCTTGCCTGGAGTTGTATGACAAGTTGACAATTTTCTGAAACAAGGCTTGAGTGTTTTATCCCCAGCCTGTGCCTTCCTCATCTCTTCTGGAGTGGTATCTCCAACATAATATCCTCCTCCTGTCTTGAGGTCGACCTGACCTGAAGGGTTGCCATATACACAGGTTTCCTTCTGCAACGGTCAGTGTCATGATTGTCCATCTGACAATTTTTACACCACCTTTTTCCTTGGTTGAAAGATTTTCTTTCATCATATTTCCTTTCATCGAATTGTGGGAATTTATTTTTATTTTCATACCGTGGCCTATCAAATTGGTGCTTACCTTTGTTTTGATCCCTAGGATCAAATTTATTAAAGTTCTGTGGTGCCCTAAAGTTATCCACTTGTTTCTTTTTATTACCTGTTACCTCTGCTTGAGCTGCTTGATACCTTTCAGCAACATTTAGCAACTCACCCAGCCTCTCTGCACCTTGTTCCATGAGAAACTTTCTCAGGTCTGGAGCCATGGACTCTCTTAATTGCTCTATAAGGACCATTTCCTTAAGATCTTGGGTTTTCCCCAGAGAAGTCCATTTCTCCAAGTATGTCTCTATTCGTGCAGAGAACTGGTGATAGGTTTCACCTGACAGTAGTTTAGCATTCCTAAATTTTTTCCTATAAAATTCTGCATTCTTTTCATATCTTAACAAAAGAGCCTGCTTTAGCATGTCATAATTTTCCTGATCACCTCTGCTCATTTTTGCAAAAACTTCATAAGCTGCCCCACGAAGTCCCTGAGATAACTTTAAGCTCCACCTTTCTCTCTCTAACCCATACGTGGTAGCTAATAGTTCATACCTATTTAGATAGCTCTCTATATCATCGTCTTTCTCAACAAAATGATCTAAATGAAAATTCATAGCTGAGGTTGAGGCTCCTTGGCTAGCAGTGGCATCAGAGGCAAAGGGACTGGCACCATTTTCAGGAGCATGGCCTTGAAACTCAAACTCCCTTAGTCGTAACTCATGTTCCCTTTGTAATCTCTTTCTCCTTCTGCTTCCCTTTCTGCAGTAATCTTTCTTTCTTCTCTTCCCTTTCTGCAGCTAATTTCTTCTCTTCCCTTTCTGCAGCTAATTTCTTCTCTTCCCTTTCTGCAGTCAATCTTCTTTCTTTCTGCCTCCAATTTCTTAGCCTCAGCCTCAATCTGCAACCTCTTAGTCTAAGCCTCAGCCTAAAAATTGTAACTTCTTAATTTCCCTTTCAGCCTCTAACTTTCTTTCGGCTTCAAACCTTCTTTCTTCGCGTTCAATAAATTTGTCACATTCCGTAGTGACATAGGCAACCATAACTTGCCCATCTAATCCTAACTCTTTTGCAGTCTGAACAGCAGCAGATCGAAATTTGGCCAGGTCCGCCATTGTCTATCAGGTAAATTTATACAATGTCTAACCAACAATTCAATCTCTAAATATATATCTAATGGACAACACAGGCACCGTGAGCTCAACCTTATTTAATTCCACCCAAGGATACCTTTTAATTCTTATATTCCCTGAAGTGAATTACCCCCAATATTTTTAATAGGTAAAGATTCAAAATCCCAAGAGCGAGACCCCAATATATGTGGTGAAGTGAGATGTTATAAATATTTATAGGGGACTTAGTGTACTGACTGAGATCAGCTGTGAAGGTATCTATATCTAATAAGAGTAGTGTATTATAGATAACCTTACTTGCTGCCACATATGTATACCTCAGTCAGAATTATTCTGGAATAGTGTGATGACTACGTTATATGTCTAGGGTATGTGTATGATGAAGTGTAAGTCATAACAACAACAGACAGATAAACAATTTAATTTATTCCACTACACTTGACAACACTGTGACACTCACATACATAAAACACTCTACAAGGATATCTTAAAGGAGTCACTGATAACTTTTCAAATAACAATATGTATTCATTGCTGTCATGAATGAATATGTGTCCTGATTCAAATACAAAGGGAACCAGGAATCACAATCAATTTTAATTACAAGTTATATGTACAGAATTTATCAATATGAATATTGTAGTGACATATATTATTAAAAGTATCCTATGTGTGTCAGTTGTGTAGTAGTAATATGAGGTAATACTGGTTTTGTTTTGTTCAAGCTCTGTTGGTATTTGTCATCATGACTTCAATAGTTTGTCTTTATTGGAACTAGTATTGGAGATGTTCTCAGTTCCTGATATTAAAACAATTTAATTCCCCTCTTAATGTTATTTTTACAATGTCATTTTAAGATGGGGGTACATAATGTTGAGCTCAGCTGGCCACATCAGCTTATCTTGCGTGATGGCGGCAGGAAAAGACTCCTCTGCTCGATTTCTCCCCTGGGCTCTGGAGACACCTCACTGATAGCTAAATGGACCAAGGAGTATGCTGTCCGACTCTGGATTCAGCAAAGCTCTGACCAGGTGCTGCTCAATAACATCAAGACCACGGTCCCTGAAAACAAGAAGGATGTACCTTCTACTTCATAACTAATTGATACTCTAGTTCTACACTGAGCACAATACATCACAAACATTGAGTTCAGAGCGTTAGGCCAACTGTCAGCTTCATCTGAAATACTTTATACCAGTATTAACCTCCCTAATGGTTACTACGCCTCTGCAATTCCAGCATTATTTCTTTCTAATCAATCATCTAGGTGTCAGTGTACTGTTTGGCCATTCCATGCCGTTTTACTTTCCTCCGACACCTTCTGTTCAGGCTGGAGCATTATAGGCTTTACATCATGTTTGCTACTGAACTACACATATATACAGGCATAAATTAACAATTCACATTCAATTTTCATTAAAAGATACTGAATGTTTCAAGCTTACCACAATTCATGGAAATAAACACAGATACGTTGACTAGCAATGAATTCTGGCACAAATACTGGCACAAATTCCCATCTGCTTATGTTCCAGGCTTTTATTTAGCAAAAATATGAGCTGGCTTCAACGCACTGTTGCTTTATCAAGCTTATTTGAACTAGTGGTCTCGAACTAACGCTCCTAAGTGATTATATCAGCGAGTCTGGCCAATGGAGCCACGTTTCGACAAGTGTTTGAAAAAATTTTACCTTCCTACGTCTCCCCTAACAACCAAGGATAGCATTTATAGTCCGACTAATCGTGTTTAGCCTTACATATCATTCCAGCCAATCAGTTCAAATGTAACTTGTGGCCCATTTCCCGTACAATGGTGGTTTAAAAAATCTACCACTGAGCGATTCTGATTTTGGGTGTTGTCTGACAGCACCATCATTTTATTTTGGCTATAACTTGTTAATTCCTAGACTATTTGCGTAACGTTTTACATATTCTTTGTCAGCAAACCCTAAGGAACCCAAATATACAAATTTAAAAGAGCTAAGTGGCTGCGTTCAAAATATGCAATTTCTTCTACCTCCTGTTTCGAAGATGTGCTGTCTGGGTACTGTAATGTTTTCAAACGTAAACCCATCTAATGTTATCTTTTCTAATAAGCGTTTTTCAGGATTTTAAAACCTAACTCTGGGAAGGTTAGTGTTTTTATCACTGTCCGTCTGAAAAAGTTAGTGCATGTGGCCTTACACGCGTGATAGTAGTAATTGTGTATCGCGTTACGCTTGTTGGGGTGGCATTAATAGCGAGACGCGTGTTTAATTTTGCATGCGTTCCTGATTTTCAGCCCTCCCTTCTCTCTATTTTGAGTCCATCTGTTCGTTCGTTTTGGTAACGTAGTATAATTAATGTTAGGATTAATTTAGGTCATTACGCAGTGTGCCTCTCAATGTTTTTCTTAGAAATGCAATACCCGTTTTAATGTGTTGTGGAAACGCTTGTATTTATGCAGTGGCTTATATTTAACGTGGAAACGTTACAATTTGCAGACGAAGCATAAAACAAAGGGGATTTCGAGTACATTCGTTGTGACAGCACTGTTATTTTACCATTGCTCTTTTCTTTATTAAATTTATTTGTTAGGCTTTATATTTACCTGATAATTTATATATGTGGATTAGAATATTTCACGACACCTCCCCTCTTAAAACAGACATCCCATGTCAGTCCTTTATTCTATATACACATAGATAAATGTAAGTCAACTTGACTTTACTCTGCTGTGGTGCTATCATGGTTTTATGTAGTTGGGTCCATTCAGAGTAGGCACTACTCATGAAATCTGCCTCAGACTTCTACAACCAATAATATATTTCGGTTATGTTACTGAACAGCCGCAAGTGTGAGTGCTTGTCTTAATGCTGCTTCGCAACCCGTATTCACCATTTCTCTTCTCTGAGTCTGCGCAATGACATGTCCAGAGAACATTATATTTCCCTCAAAATGTACGTTATGAGGAGATAACATATACCTGGTGATAGCAGAGTTTTCGTAGTGGATCCCATAATCTTCTTATTATCCTGTATGAAACATTCGGAATATCCTCAATCAAAGAGGCAACTCAGGGATTCATTACGTTCCTCCGAAATGTTTACATCCAACAATTTTCTCATCATTCTAGAGAAGACACTAGGCGCATTCTTCAATCCAAATGGCAATCTATTAAACTCATAGTGTCCTTCTGAGGTACTAAAAGCTAGGTATGGTCTAACCTCAGGCTTTACTGGAATCTGATAGTATCCTTTACTCAGATCCACTTTTGAGAAATATTTAGCTTTATTTAGTCTGGCAAACAGCTGATTTGTATCCGGCAATGGATCCACCTGTCCTTCTGTAATAGCATTCAGTCTCCTGTAATCTATACAGAGTCTATGTTCTCCAGAGGGCTTCCTTAAGAGTACAACACCGGAACTATACGAAGATTCACTGTGCGAAATAATTCCTTCCTTCAACAGATAGTCTATCTCTTCCTTCAAAGCTTTCTCCTTAGCAAACGGAATCGAATATGGTTTCATACAGACAGGAGTGGGGTCTATCAGTTTCATATCATATTCCAATAGGTTTGTATGCCCTGGTCGGTCTGTTAACACCTCTGCATGATTATTTAGAACCTGTTGCACTCTCTCTTTCTGAGTTTTCGTTAAATGTGTACTGATTTTCACCTGTGCTGCTGTCTCACAGGGGTGTAATGGATATTCAAATGATGAAAGTGGTTCCTTTTTCATCTCCATGGCGATGGACAAGGTCAACAAGTGTGTCTCTTCCTGATGTTCTCTTTCCAAATATTTCTTCAGGAGATTCACATGATAGATTTTTTCTTTCCCCTTCTTATCTATCTTATAATTTGTTCTAGACACCTTCTCTAGAACTGTATATGGACCCTGCCATCCAATTTGTAACTTATTCTGACTCCCGGGCAAAAGAAGCAGTACTTTCTCTCCCACAGCCAAATTTCTGTCTTTCGCCTTCCTGTTATAATAGGCAGCATGTTTCTTCCTGGCTTGTTTCAAATTTTCATTGGCAAGTTTCCAGCCAGTTTTTAAACGAGTGGTCAGCTCATTCACATATTGGTATGAAGATGTAATGTTTTCCTCTGCCTTTTCATCAGTCCACGTTCTTAACAAAGCTACATATGGACCTTTAATTGTGTGGACCTATTTGTCCATGCACCGGTATGGTCTCTTCCACTCGAAGCTTTATAGTGATGATTTTTCCTCCCAGAATTATCATTCACAAAACGACCGCTACCAATTTTTTTTTGGGGCTTTCTCCCCACTTAAAATTCTTGATGAGAGATTTCCTCTCTACATCCTCTTCCTCCAGTTTGTTTAAGTCCGATTGAGGGATTTTCGGCTTATCCTGGGGTAAGACATCTTTTTGCACTCTCCGCATAGTGGCCATTGTAAAACAGTTAAGTGAAGCTTGTCCGTGAAAAGGGGCTTCCCATTCCATTTGGTCCACTTTATCAAATCTATTTTTCTTTTTATTATCAGGCCTAATTTTGCCCCGTGGCGTGTCCAGGTCCTGATCCATGTTCCCACTTGTGGGTGTTCCCTCATGTGCTATGCTACACCTTTCTACAAAATTCTCAATGTCCCATCTTGCTTTGGGCCAATAATAATTGTGAGCCACCTTTTGAATGATGGTACCTATCTTCTCATGGTCCCCATCTGGTTTCACATGTAGGCTCCTTATTAAGTCTGCCCTATATCTTTTAGGAAGTACCAGCTGTCCCTGACCTTTGGATCTAGCTCCAGTCTTCCTATACATCAACTTGTTTTTCATGTAAAAATCTCCCTTGCCTGGAGTTGTATGACAAGTTGACAATTTTCTGAAACAAGGCTTGAGTGTTTTATCCCCAGCCTGTGCCTTCCTCATCTCTTCTGGAGTGGTATCCAACATAATATCCTCCTCCTGTCTTGAGGTCGACCTGACCTGAAGGGTTGCCATATACACAGGTTTCCTTCTGCAACGGTCAGTGTCATGATTGTCCATCTGACAATTTTTACACCACCTTTTTCCTTGGTTGAAAGATTTTCTTTCATCATATTTCCTTTCATCGAATTGTGGGAATTTATTTTTATTTTCATACCGTGGCCTATCAAATTGGTGCTTACCTTTGTTTTGATCCCTAGGATCAAATTTATTAAAGTTCTGTGGTGCCCTAAAGTTATCCACTTGTTTCTTTTTATTACCTGTTACCTCTGCTTGAGCTGCTTGATACCTTTCAGCAACATTTAGCAACTCACCCAGCCTCTCTGCACCTTGTTCCATGAGAAACTTTCTCAGGTCTGGAGCCATGGACTCTCTTAATTGCTCTATAAGGACCATTTCCTTAAGATCTTGGGTTTTCCCCAGAGAAGTCCATTTCTCCAAGTATGTCTCTATTCGTGCAGAGAACTGGTGATAGGTTTCACCTGACAGTAGTTTAGCATTCCTAAATTTTTTCCTATAAAATTCTGCATTCTTTTCATATCTTAACAAAAGAGCCTGCTTTAGCATGTCATAATTTTCCTGATCACCTCTGCTCATTTTTGCAAAAACTTCATAAGCTGCCCCACGAAGTCCCTGAGATAACTTTAAGCTCCACCTTTCTCTCTCTAACCCATACGTGGTAGCTAATAGTTCATACCTATTTAGGTAGCTCTCTATATCATCGTCTTTCTCAACAAAATGATCTAAATGAAAATTCATAGCTGAGGTTGAGGCTCCTTGGCTAGCAGTGGCATCAGAGGCAAAGGGACTGGCACCATTTTCAGGAGCATGGCCTTGAAACTCAAACTCCCTTAGTCGTAACTCATGTTCCCTTTGTAATCTTTTATCTTCTGCTTCCCTTTGCAGTAATCTTCCTTCTTCTGCTTCCCTTTCTGCAGCTAATTTCTTCTCTTCCCTTTCTGCAGCTAATTTCTTCTCTTCCCTTTCTGCAGTCAATCTTCTGTCTTCTCTTTCTGCTTCCAATTTCTTAGCCTCAGCCTCAATCTGCAACCTCTTAGTCTCAGCCTCAGCCTCAAATTGTAACTTCTTAATTTCCCTTTCAGCCTCTAACTTTCTTTCGGCTTCAAACCTTCTTTCTTCGCGTTCAATAAATTTGTCACATTCCGTAGTGACATAGGCAACCATAACTTGCCCATCTAATCCTAACTCTTTTGCAGTCTGAACAGCAGCAGATCGAAATTTGGCCAGGTCCGCCATTGTCTATCAGGTAAATTTATACAATGTCTAACCAACAATTCAATCTCTAAATATATATCTAATGGACAACACAGGCACCGTGAGCTCAACCTTATTTAATTCCACCCAAGGATACCTTTTAATTCTTATATTCCCTGAAGTGAATTACCCCCAATATTTTTAATAGGGAAAGATTCAAAATCCCAAGAGCGAGACCCCAATATATGTGGTGAAGTGGGATGTTATAAATATTTATAGGGGACTTAGTGTACTGACTGAGATCAGCTGTGAAGGTATCTATATCTAATAAGAGTAGTGTATTATATATAACCTTACTTGCTGCCACATATATATATCTCAGTCAGAATTATTCTGGAATAGTGTGATGACTACGTTATATGTCTAGGGTATGTGTATGATGAAGTGTAAGTCAAAACAACAACAGACAGATAAACAATTTAATTTATTCCACTACACTTGACAACACTGTGACACTCACATACATAAAACACTCTACAAGGATATCTTAAAGGAGTCACTGATAACTTTTCAAATAACAATATGTATTCATTGCTGTCATGAATGAATATGTGTCCTGATTCAAATACAAAGGGAACCAGGAATCACAATCAATTTTAATTACAAGTTATATGTACAGAATTTATCAATATGAATATTGTAGTGACATATATTATTAAAAGTATCCTATGTGTGTCAGTTGTGTAGTAGTAATATGAGGTAATACTGGTTTTGTTTTGTTCAAGCTCTGTTGGTATTTGTCATCATGACTTCAATAGTTTGTCTTTATTGGAACTAGTATTGGAGATGTTCTCAGTTCCTGATATTAAAACAATTTAATTCCCCTCTTAATGTTATTTTTACAATGTCATTTTAAGATGGGGGTACATAATGTTGAGCTCAGCTGGCCACATCAGCTTATCTTGCGTGATGGCGGCAGGAAAAGACTCCTCTGCTCGATTTCTCCCCTGGGCTCTGGAGACACCTCACTGATAGCTAAATGGACCAAGGAGTATGCTGTCCGACTCTGGATTCAGCAAAGCTCTGACCAGGTGCTGCTCAATACCATCAAGACCACGGTCCCTGAAAACAAGAAGGATGTACCTTCTACTTCATAACTAATTTATACTCTCTTTCTACACTGAGCACAATACATCACAAACATTGAGTTCAGAGCGTTAGGCCAACTGTCAGCTTCATCTGAAATACTTTATACCAGTATTAACCTCCTTAATGGTTACTACGCCTCTGCACTTCCAGCATTATTTCTTTCTAGTCAATCATCTAGGTGTCAGTGTACTGTTTGGCCATTCCCTGCCGTTTTACTTTCCTCCGACACCTTCTGTTCAGGCTGGAGCATTATAGGCTTTACATCATGTTTGCTACTGAACTACACATATATACAGGCATAAATTAACAATTCACATTCAATTTTCATTAAAAGATACTGAATGTTTCAAGCTTACCACAATTCATGGAAATAAACACAGATACGTTGACTAGCAATGAATTCTGGCACAAATACTGGCACAAATTCCCATCTGCTTATGTTCCAGGCTTTTATTTAGCAAAAATATGAGCTGGCTTCAACGCACTGTTGCTTTATCAAGCTTATTTGAACTAGTGGTCTCGAACTAACGCTCCTAAGTGATTATATCAGCGAGTCTGGCCAATGGAGCCACGTTTCGACAAGTGTTTGAAAAAATTTTACCTTCCTACGTCTCCCCTAACAACCAAAGATAGTATTTATAGTCCGACTAATCGTGTTTAGCCTTACATATCATTCCAGCCAATCAGTTCAAATGTAACTTGTGGCCCATTTCCCGTACAATGGTGGTTTAAAAAATCTACCACTGAGCGATTCTGATTTTGGGTGTTGTCTGACAGCACCATCATTTTATTTTGGCTATAACTTGTTAATTCCTAGACTATTTGCGTAACGTTTTACATATTCTTTGTCAGCAAGCCCTAAGGAACCCAAATATACAAATTTAAAAGAGCTAAGTGGCTGCGTTCAAAATATGCAATTTCTTCTACCTCCTGTTTCGAAGATGTGCTGTCTGGGTACTGTAATGTTTTCAAACGTAAACCCATCTAATGTTATCTTTTCTAATAAGCGTTTTCCAGGTTTTTTAAAACCTAACTCTGGGAAGGTTAGTGTTTTTATCACTGTCCGTCTGAAAAAAAGTTAGTGCATGTGGCCTTACACGCGTGATAGTAGTAATTGTGTATCGCGTTACGCTTGTTGGGGTGGCATTAATAGCGAGACGCGTGTTTAATTTTGCATGCGTTCCTGATTTTCAGCCCTCCCTTCTTTCTATCCTTTAGTCCATCTGTTCGTTCGTTTTGGTAACGTAGTATAATTAATGTTAGGATTAATTTAGGTCATTACGCAGTGTGCCTCTCAATGTTTTTCTTAGAAATGCAATACCCGTTTTAATGTGTTGTGGAAACGCTTGTATTTATGCAGTGGCTTATATTTAACGTGGAAACGTTACAATTTGCAGACGAAGCATAAAACAAAGGGGGATTTCGAGTACATTCCTTGTGACAGCACTGTTATTTTACCATTGCTCTTTTCTTTATTAAATTTATTTGTTAGGCTTTATATTTACCTGATAATTTATATATGTGGATTAGAATATTTCACGACACACACAAAACACAAAGTATAAGATTTCTGTGAAGGTCCTATCAAGATAGAATGTGTCACGCTGATCATTGATGACCGCACAGTCACTATTTGAGAAGACAAAAAAACCTGCTAAATAAATTTCCTTTTCGATACTTCTATTAATTTAAATGCATTTTTACTGTTGAATATAATAGCTAGTTCAGTCATAACTGACTATGGGAAGGCGTCCATGTCGTAATAGCCCTCAGCTTCTTTTTTCCTAGTGTTCCTCCCGGCGTGTTCTTTTCTTTTCCGATTGTTGTGAGAGCTTGTTTTCGCCTAATCTGAGGTGGCGCCGTAGGGAGCATCGCTACTTGGTGCGATCGGCAGCTTCATCCTCCCAGGTTGCTGGATTATTATCTAGTGCCTTCGTGCCTCTCTTGCACACATCTTTGAAACTCAGCTGTGATTTCCCGGGTGTTCTGTCGCCATCTGCCAGTTGTTCGTAGAATATATGCATTTTAACAAACGAAGACTAAAAACAACGTCTCCTTCTAGAAGTGGAATGATATTTCCGTGTACTTCACGACGGCTCTTTGGAAACAAAGAAAGAACAGAGTTACTGCTCCCTAAGACATGTCGTTAAAGGTGACTAATATGAGGTTGTGCATGTCGCTGACAACTACATCATCTATAACTAACTGCTACAGAAATCATTCCTGCAAGAGTTTGTGCTCTGGCATAGGCTTCCTCATGAGAGCCATATGCTGTGGTGTTCCAGGCTCCACAAGGAGCTAAAAAGAAGATGATGATGATTCATACTTTCATTCTGACGAATTTTATTTTCATACTAGTGTAAAAGCCCGACATAAGACGGGAATTAAATTCAAAAGCACCAACACCTAACGGCAATTTTAATTATTTAAAAGTATTAAAAAAACCCACCGTGTATCACCACAGTACACGAAATACGTAGCAGCAGCAAGGATCCCAATGTGTGTATACAGGATCACACATTCTATAAATACATTTTTGTGCACACCGTCATTTGCGCATTCTTCTTTGGTAAGTGTTACTATTTTCGGGAGAGTACATATAAGGGAAACAATACAATTAATGTTTAACTTTCAACCAAAGTTGCATCCCTTCGCGTTACGTACTGACAGAAAAAGCTGGGATTTTATATATAGGATTGTATCAGGACTTCCGCACGATTTAAAACGGCGGTGTCAACTTTCACCCAGGCCCCAGTTAAAAAAGACCCGCTTTAACATTTGCCGAAAGCGCCGCGTGCGGTGTTAAATTTCCAAACCAACCAGTACAGAAGCACCCACTTACAGATTGAAAGGGCAATTAGAGTAACAGCGCTGGGTAATTTAGTGGTAATAGAGTAGCACTTTACTTACTTAGTCGTTCCACTTCTAACGTGAGGTGTAGAGTTTAGGAAGAGAGAGTGCCATACTATCCTATCGGCTGTCTTCCTCCTGGTCTGGTTCTGGTTCCATTCTAGTCCTCGGTCCTTCAGAGATTGTCTAATGTTGTCCTCCCAGCGGACTTTGGGTCGTCCTGGAGATCTGGATCCCTGGCTCTTTGTTTCCCATGCTTGTCGTGGTAGCCGATGTTCTCCTTTTCTGCAGACATGGCCAAACCATCTCAGTTGGGACTGTTCTACTTGGGTCTGCAGGGGGTGGGTTTATAGGCCTTGACGTACAGTGTGTTTGCGGACCATGTGTCTTCTTGTTACTTCAACCACCTTCCTCAGATACCCCATTTCAACTAATATGAGGCTGTGCGTTGGGCTGGCAACGTCATCGTGTACAAGAAATTGCCACAAAAACCACTGCAGCAAGAGTATGTGACTGCTTTGTGCAGGCTTCCTGCAAGGGGACCAGCTGCAGTGGTGGATCCACAAAGGAAACTGATTATGATGATCAAATGGTAGTGGGTACACATCCCATAACGATGATGATCAAATGGTAGTGGGTACACATCCCATAACGATAATTTTATAGACTGACTGACAGTATTGTGTCGCAATGGGACTTGTGAGAGAGTGACAGACACAGTTTTAGAAGCATCTTTGTGGGGTTAATCTTTCCACCTGTAAATGGGTACATGACTTTCCTCGCGAGTTAGGGAAGGAAAAAGCAGCGAGGACGGGAACTGGTCACAGTACTTCTCGATGATGGACCTAGTAGTGTGAAGTCTCGAACACTTCACTCTCCTACCTCAGTACCTGCTATAGGATTAACTTTACCTTTTTTATGGGTGATGGTCATATGCGCTTTCTCTGTTCATCATATGTTGCGAATTTTGAAGTAGATATTCAGTACTCGTTTTATCGGTGCTACAGTTACACTCATTCATGCGCATTTTTTTTTTTTTTGATGGCATTCCAGTCTGTTGTGGCCTGTGCGCGGTCTGAAAATTATCACTTGTTCACTTCTACTAATCTGGTAATATACATCGTTTTTTTTAGGTGACCAGGGGAGGTGAAGTGTAATAAATAAATGAATGATTGAATTCTGACTAACCTTTGTATAGTTTCTGTCAGCCGTATACATTCGCCTCTGTCTACGAACCAGATACCCAAGATAGCTGAGGAAGTCAAAAACCAAGAGATTATTTCTGGTAAAAAATTACGGTAGTTTTGACAGGAAGAAAAAGGTAAAGATAAAGGTAGTCTCATATCATATGTTGCAGTAATGTATTTAAGTGTTACAGACTTCACTACGTTAAGTTCCCTTCATCGCTGCCTTTTCCTTTCCTAACCCACGAGCAGAGTCTGGTACCCAGTTACAGCTGGGCAGACTGAAGCGTGACGTTACCAAGTGTCGATCCCGGAACCAGGTAACTTTGCCGTGAAAGGAATGCGCTCTAATAACTTAGCCAGTCGCATGCTGCTATACTAGAAAGGCCAACTAAAACAAAGAAACATTATTTAAAACAAAACCAAAAAAAAAAACTGAAACCAAACAATTACAAAAACCACAGCTGCGGAGTCGAAGTGGTGGAGTCGATCGTTTTTAAGTGGAGTCGGAGTGGGTAAAAAATCTTCCTACTCAGACTTCAATGTCGCATAAAAGGTAAAAAATCTTCCTACTCAGACTTCTATGTCGCATGAGTAGTAAAAAATCTTCCTACTCAGACTTCTATGTCGCATGACTAGTAAAAAATCTTCCTACTCAGACTTCAATGTCGCATGACTAGTAAAAAAATCTTCCTACTCAGACTTCAATGTCGCATGACTAGTAAAAAAAACTGTAGTGGAAGTCGGATTTCTAAAATTTCAGGAGTGGGATAATTTTTTGGCCGATTACACAATCCTAAAAAAAAAAACCAAATGCACACTTATTTTCAAACTTCATCTGCCAAGGATAAACATCATTTACAAGCCTGTAGAAATGAGATGAAAATTAGACTGAGCTAATCTGCCTTTAGACAAAGCCTGTTTCTGTTTATGCAGTGAAGAAAGAATTAGACGTTATGTTTTGACAACACATGCACGAAACCCAGACACAAAAGATGTTAAGTTCAGCGTGTCATGCACAACAGATCAGAAACTACCACGATGACAAGGTTGCGAGTGTAATAAACATTATCGTGCGCAAGTGTTAGTACGTCAGTGATTACTTGCGACCAGATGGTTGGCTATATGATTACGTTCGTGAAGCAGTATGTCTGACATTTATAGGTGAATGTATCAATACCCTTTAGCTCCCCAAGGAGCATAGGCCTTCAACAAACACATGCCAAGTCTTCCTGTCCTGTGCCATCTGCTCAAGTTCTTTCCATGTTTTCCTCATTATTTTCACCTCTGTTTTCAGTTCTCTCCTCCATGTGTTTTTTGGTCTACCTCTGCCTCTCTTTCCCTGGGGATTCCAGAACAAGGACAGCCTTGTAATGCTATCAACAGGTTTCCTCAATGTGTGTCCTATCCATCGCCAGCGTCTTCTTCTCAACTCTTGTTCCACTGGCACTTGTCTGGTTCTTGTCATCAGTTCCACATTTGTGACTTTGTCATACCATTTCAGTCCTTCTATTCTACGCAAGCACCCGTTACTAAAAGTCTGCAGCTTTTTGGTTGTTGTTTTTGTTGTTCTCCATGTCTCAGAGCCATACTTCTTCTTCTTCTTCTTCGTTCGCCCTGAAAAGGACGGTGGTTGCGTTGTGTCTGTTTACAACGTAGCTGTGATATCTGCACCTTTCGGTCGACACATCCGACTTCTGCACGGCATTTTTTAGGACCGGGTTTGCCTTCCCATTTCGATCCACACTCGCTCAGCCAGCCTGCACAGCTGCAGACTGTTTCCAGGACCACCACGTGGAGGTGGAGTGCGGTCTTGACCAGCTCTGGTTCGCTGGTCCTGACGCAGGCAGTCAAGCTATGAGTCGCTGACTGCGGTCTCTATTGCTGCGTCTTGAGGTCCCAGAGCCATACAATAGGACTGACTTCACATTTGAGTTGAAGATTCTTATTTTCGTGTTGGACTTGATTTCTCTTGATCTCCATATGTTTCCCAATGCAATGAAAGCTCCTATTGCTTTTTGTATTCTTATTTTGATATCACTGTCTGTCCCTCCAACTTTGTCTATATTACTTCCAAGATATGTGTACGATTCTACATCTTTTAGTGGTGTTTCTTCAAGTTCAACATTGTTATCATTTCTTGCATTTATTCTCATAATCTTTGTCTTTTCCCTGTGTATTTTTCAGGCCCACTTGTTGTGACCTCTCATCGAGAATTTTCATTTTCGGCGCTTGCATCTGATTATGGTTATGGGACAGAAGAGCCAAGTCATCTACAAAATCCAGATCATCAAGCTGTTTAGTCAGATTCCACTGGATTCCATTTCTGTTGTGTGATGTCGATGTTTTCATGACCCAATCTATTGCTAGTAAGAAAAGAAATGGAGACAAGAGGCATCCCTGTCTCACTCCCGTTCTCATCCTAAACGGTTCTGTAAGTTGTCCTTCATGAAGAACTTTGTATGTCATGTCTTCATAGGTCTTCTTTATTAAGTTAATGATCTTCATGGTAACTCCATAATGCCTCATCAATTTCCAAAGTGATTCTCTGTCTACACTGTCAAATGCTTTTTCATAGTCCACGAATCCGATGTATAGCGGAGAATTCCATTCCAGACTTTGTTCAACTATTATTCTCAATGTGGCTATCTGGTCTGTACATGATCTATTTTGTCGAAAACCTGCGTGTTCATCTCTCAGTTGCTTGTCTATGGACTCTTTTAATCTCTCAAGGATGATTCTGTTTAATACTTTTCCTGGCACTGATAGTAACATTATTCCTCTATAATTTGTGCATTCTTGTAAATTTCCCTTCTTAGGCAACTTGACCAGATAACCGTCCTTCCATTCTGCTGGTATTTCCTCTCTCTCCCAGACTTTGCCAAGTAATTTGTATAATATCTCTGTAGAGGTATCAATATCTGCTTTGATGGCCTCTGCTGGAATGCAATCTGGACCAGCTGTTTTTCCATCTTTCAGAAGCTTTATGGCTTTCTTTATTTCTTCTCTACTTGGTCGTTCACAGCTGATTTGTAGCTCCTCTTCTGCTGGCTGGATGTCTTGTGGATTAGTTGGAGATGGTCTATTGAGAAGTTCCTCAAAATGTTCTGTCCATCTCTTCCTTTGTTCTTGTATATTACTAAGCAATTTTCCATTCTTATCTTTTATGAGGCCATTTGCTTGCTAATATTTCCCTGTTAGCTTCTTTGTGTTGTTGTACAGGTCCCTCATATTTCCTTTGGCTGCAGCTTCCTCTGCTTCCCTTGCCAAATCATCACAATATTTCATCTTGTCTCTTTTGATGTTTCTTCTTACTTCCTTGTTTGCTTCTATGTACACTTCATGAGCCTTGGCTTTGGAGCTTCTGGTTTTGCTTCTGTTTAAATCTGCTTTCTTGTTTTTCCTGTCTTCTATCTTACTAATGGTTTCTGTTGTTATCCATGCTTTGTGCTGATGTTCTCTTTTTCTCAGTACTTCTTCACATGTCTCGTTCCCTATATTTTTTACTTGTTGCCAGTGGTCTTCCGTATCTGTTTCATCTTCCAGCTGGTGGAGTACCTGGTATTTGTTGGTTACTGTGATTGAAAATTTTTCTCTTATTTCCTGATTTCTTAGATATCCCACATTATACTGTTGTCTATAGCTATATGCTGTTGAAAATTTCTTGAGTTTTAATTGTGTTTTAGCCAACAGAAGATGGTGGTCTGATACAACATCTGCTCCTCTACATACTTTCACATCAAGCAATGATGACCTAAACTTCTTACTTATGCATATGTGATCAATCTGATTCTCAGTTCTGTGGTCTGGTGATATCCATGTTGCTTTATGTATTCTTTTATGTGGAAATATGCTTCCTCCTATAGCTAGTTGATTTGAAGCACAGAAGTTTGCTAATAGTTCCCCATTCTCGTTCATCATACCTACTCCCTGCTTTCCCATGATTTCTTCAAAGCCAGTGTTGTATGTTCCTATTTTCGCATTTAGGTCCCCCATCAAAATTGTGATGTCCTTTCTTTTCTTATTGTCCAAGACATTTTGTAGTATGGTGTAAAAGTCTTCTTTCACAGGTTCTTCTTTATCGTTTGTTGGTGCATAACACTGGATGATGTTTATACTTACTTTCTTTTGGCTGATTTAAACATTGCTGTTATAATTCGGGGTCCCATTGCTTCCCATTCTATAAGTGCCTTCTGTGCTTCCTTGGACAGCATTAGAGCCACCCCTTCACTGTGGTGGGCTCTTTCCTCCTCATGTCCTGAGGACAACACCATTTCTCCTGTGATCAATCTCCTCCTCTCTATGCCTTTCCACCATGTCTCGCAGAGACCCAGGATATCAATCCTGTAATTTGACATTTCTGCTGCTACCTGTGCAGTTTTCCCTTGTTCACACAGAGTGCGAACATTCCAGGTGCCAATCCTGGAGATTTTCCTAGACGAAAAAAGGTTAGTCGGCAACCCAGACTCCTTTCGGCTTTCTCTAGGTTGCTTCATGTGCCTCCTTTCCAGAGGACCTTCTTCTGTCTTGGGCGGCTGAGTTGGTTTATATTCTTTATTTGACTTGTCCATGTTTGTTAAAGTTTTTGTGGTAACAAGTTTTTTACGGGATGGGGTAACCAGCCCCATGCCCAACCCTCCTTAGTCGCTTTTTACGACATACCTGGTAGGGTACAGTGTTACTATTCTTTGTTTCCCTTTCGGGCCCCGGTAACACACGGGTGATATATATATGTGTGTGTGTGTGTGTGTGTGTGTGTGTGCGTGCGTGCGTGCGTGCGTGTGTGTGTGTGTGTGTGTGTGAGTCTTGTCACGGGTTCCCCCCTCTTTAAGCTCCGCAGTAGTGGTCCAACAGTGACCAAAACTCAAGAGTAACTAATGTGGGTCGTCAAAGGTGTCTACCTTCGCACAAAATTACTCTTGGCAGAGTTGTATGTAGAAGGATAATGATGCTTCTACCTCAATGGAGTATTCACACGATATTCAGAAAAGCGAGAACAATGCTGTATGAGGAGGAAGACCAAGAAGTACATGGAGAAGAGAGTTGGAAACAGAGGTGAAAATGATGAGGAGAACATGGAAAGAACTTGAGATGATGGCACGGGACAGGAGGACTTGGCATGTGTTTGTTGAAGGCCTATGCTCCTTTGGGAGTGGAGGGTTATGAATATGAATGCTGTATGAGGCTGAGCAAATGTTAACTCTAGTATCTGCCGTCAACTTTTGTGAAGGATAGGGTTTTCTTATACTGTAATTCGTTAGCTCGTTCAAGCCCCCAGCTGAGTTGATCCAGAGAAATTCCTCTTATTATTGTATAGCTCTGTTTAATTGTATTTAAGAAATGGTCTGAGACATCCGGTTGTAGTACATTCAAAATGATTAAATCAACTTTAGGTTTGTCTTTATACAAGTAACAAATTTAATAATCAATTATGGTTTAACAGTTATAAAAGTGAATAATTCCTTGTAGAAAAGTTATCATCACTGGGTGATGTTATGGCGTTAAAAATTGGATAGTTCACTTGGCAGCTTTTATGTTTCTATTTAGCTGCCAATGAGTTTGTCTGTTCTGCTCCAGCTGATATTTGGTTCTTTGTAGATAGATGACTGGATCACACTCGTCACTGGTCAAGTTTGAAAGTTGTAGCATTTTCCAAGAAGTGTCATGGAGTAACTACCAAGCTGGTCCCGAGTCTCTAAGACCCGTCTGATGATGGTGTTTAGCGTCGACTTCAGGCCACTTATACCCTCACATGTTCCAGAGATAGTACCCTCAACTGGTACCACCGAGCCAATCTTTAGGCTCACAGACTGCTGCCTCAGAGAAACAGTTTAAGGCAGCTTGACGATGCCTCTTACACGTGGTCTGAAGTGTTGTTATTTCAGCAATAAGTTCCCACTTTGACTTTGTGTTAGTTTCTTCAGATTCCAGTTTTCCGTGTTAAAATGGTAGAGTTTTTCTGGGCTATAAGTCCTCAAGATGCTCAAACAAAGTCCGGCCTGGTAAATGAAATCTGCTGCTATTCTTAAGTCTGGCAAGGACTGGTTGTCTTCTTGGCGTGAGGTAAATTTTCACAGTGCTTTCAACCGATTAAAGTGTCAGGTTATATTCCCCCTTTCTTTCCTGGCACGCATTGTTTACTATTAGACCAGGCCCCAATAAGAAATGTTGTTATTTCTACATCTCGAATGCCGGCCAATAGTTTCGAGCATGCGTGTGGCAGGATGAGTTTATTCAAAACACTTCATCATAGGAGTGTTATAGAAAAGGTCACGTCTCCCAAATATGGACGTGAAACCTCCGAATATTCTCGTCAGTAATTACAAATAACGTCTTACTTTTATCTCAAATAATATCTTCATAATACTTCTATCAGGATGCTATTACTTCTTTCCATCTTCCAGGTGCATGTCTGTAATATGTCCGCAGACGGGTAATTTATCTCCCCGTCCTTGTGCAAACACCGACCCTCGTGTAACCATCTGGGCTGTGACTCTTCATGACAGTAATTAGGGAATCCCAATCGCCTCATCAGCGTTAAATAAACTGGCTGGGCGTACGTCGTGCTAATCCAGCGCAACCAAGGTTTGGTACACGAGAATTTTACCAACATGACTGTCGGTCATATTGCATCACCTGTTTACTCTCTCAGCAGAAATGGTCAGGTAAACAGACAAGACGAATTATTACTGAAAGGAGTGTAAGGTGATTAGAAAATAGCTAATATCTGCTTGACAGCAGAGAAAGAAATGTGCCGACCACGGAAATTTCACGTAATCAGTACGCACAACAAATGTAACTGAATACGGCAGGGGAGGACAAGAGATGGACCAAAAATTATGTGACAGACCCAACCTTTGCCATACCCAGCTAAATGCATTTGCAATGTCTCCATTATAAAAAAAAAAAAAAAAGGGAAGAAAGTGCAAAAGAAAAATAGGGTGGAGACAATCACACGAGCCCGAATGCCGTCTTTGAACTAGTTCGACGGGTGTACCTTTGATTTCATCGTGTTAACTTGCTATGCTTTATTTTTAAAAATCTAATTTTAATTAACTACAGTTTATTCCGTGTTTGTTCCGAAGTACTTCAAGATTATATATAATCAAACATGGTTATAACGAATTATATTTTAATATAATTTAAAACAATTTAAACTAGCTAAAGGTTATGACTATTATCCAATATTTCAGCTGAGATTATAATAGTAAAATAAGTCGTCCACGAGGGAGTTGTTAACTATTGCAGACAAAAGTAGACTATAATGATGGATGTTACAAAAGAATTTGTCCTAACACCTAGGGAGATTCAGTCCCATGATTCAGTAGCAATAGTTGGAATTAGCGATGCCTACAAACATGACAGCTACGGTAGCAAGAGAATAGGAACAACATCAAAGCTTACCATCTTCAAGGTCATCCGACAGTTTCTTGTAAAGCAGAAACGGCGTGTTGAGATGAAACTCCACCTGACTAGTCAAGGGCTGTACAAGGTTGTTGAGATCTTTTCTGTTGAGTATCATTAACCCATAGGCCGGTCTTGCGGACCTGTGAAATGAAAAATAACAATTTATTACAGTATTGAACATTGTTAACCCATAGGCCAGTCTTGCTAACCTGGGGAATAGAAAATAAAACCATGTATTACAACATCGAACATCATTAACCCATAGGCCGGCCTTGCTGACCTGCGAAACAAAAAATAACCATGTATAAGAATATAAATGGGAGCCGCGCTGGTGTAATGGTTACCGCATTGCGCTGGCGATCAGTTGTACAAGGTTCAAGCCCGGGAGTGAGCATTTGAAAGAGTGTCATCGACCGGGATTTTGACTGAATAACCTGAACGGCTCCTGAGATAAACCCTCTGTGGATGGGAAGGAGCGAAGCTCCTGACCGAGTTGGAAGGAAAGTCCGCTGGTTAAGAAAAAAAAAATATATATATATATACTGTATAAAGAGCAGCAGCTGGGAGACTTTATCAGGTCATAAATTGAGGACTCCTCAGTAAAAAGAGAAGTTGGCAAGAAGACAAAGATGGCTGTTTACTGCTCCACTATGTTCCAGTCTTGACGAATGGATGTGTGTCATAGGCAATGACTATAACCCACAAAAGCCAGCTCCAAACCTCAGAAATGAGGTATCTGAGAATGGTGGTTGAAGTAACTAGAAGAGACATGGACCACAACCACACGATACGTCAAAGCCTCAAAACCCAGCCCCTGCAGACCAAGAAGTTTGATTCATGCATTAAAAAAAAAAATTGAAATAATTCAAAGTAGTTGTTTATTATTAACTTAGTACATTTTAATCAACTGAAGTAAAAAAAGTACCTTGTGAAGTATTTGAAATAGTGAGTTAAAAAAGAAAGAAGCGTTCCGCTATATCAATTGGAAGCGGCAAGAGTTCTGCAAATCCCGCTCTATGATTACATTACCTAGCACTGAAAGATGTTGAGATATTTGACCGTACTTCTAAATTGAGACTGTCACAGCGTTACACACGGCTGTTTACGAGCGACGTTTTAGTTTTTCCTGACCGCGCTATTTATAGCTATCGTGACAGAGGTCACGTGGTCAACTTCCTAAAGGGAAAAAAATGTGGCGGTGTTTACTTGTGATAGGGCTTAATTAATGCTTTTAGGCTACTTTATTATTATTCTTCTTCTTCTTCTTGCGATCGCATCTTTGATGATTACACCGCCAGACGAGTTCTCATGATGAATTCGACTGTTGTTTGAAGTTCCTCTTTAACTCCATATAGCTTTGAGTTTAGTGTTGAGTCATTGGGCCAGTATATCTTTCTTAACTGGTCATACAGAGGACAGTCCTGTAGAACATGCTCAGCAGTTTGTTCGTTTAATCCACATGTGCACAGTGGTGAAGCAGACAATCGTAACTTGTGCATGTGTTTATTCAGTTTGTTATGCCCTGTCCTGAGTCGAAAAATAGTTATCTGTCCCTGCCGTCGAGAGTGTGATAGTCGTCTTTGGGTTGGTTCTGTTCTCTTCTTATAGTCTGGATAGCTCTCTTTTTCTCAAAGTATGTGACTTCATTATCTTCTTGTTCACATTCTCCTCCCTTTTTTGCAAGTTTATCTGCCTTTTCATTTCCGGGTACACCACAATGAGATGGTACCCACTGAAGTATGGTTCTCTTTTTGACAGCTACCTTGTTTAGTTCATTTCTCAGATGCGGGAGTTTATTATTATAAATACCGGCTTTAATATTGCGTAAAGCTAGGCTAGAAATGTTAGAGTAAATTTTAGAACAAGAACAAACATTTTATCACAATTAGAACAGAAGATATAATAGTCTGAAATAGTGTAAAAATTTACGTTTTTAAAAATATTTTGTTATGGTTTGTTTCTAATGCAATTTACACTAAAACGATCACAATCAACATGCATAACAAATTACAGAAATCAAAAGTAGAAAACCTGCAGAAAATGGATATCATAGTTTTGTTTTGGTTTCATGCGTGTAGTGATTCCTAAATACAATATCTAAATTAATATATAACAGTATAGGGCATAAAGGCAAAGATAAGAAAGTATAAAAGAATTTTTTTGCTAGAACGGTTGGTGTCGCCTACGCCTTCAGATTATTATTTGCTAACGAATAGCCGAACAAAACGGTACCCAATTGTTCAAATTCGTCCTTGACATAAACACCCACTTTTCCTAGTTCTAAGAAAATATTTGCCTAAAATGCATTGTGGAACGAGGAGGGGCAAGGATAGATGAAATGCTAATTCGTTTCGCATTGATTTTAAACTAAAAGCCAACTGTAGCACAGTGGCAAGCCTTGCCTTAGGGGTTTCCCCAAATACAATGAAAAAGTTCGAAATGTATACAATACGGTCATGGAAACATGTTAAGCTCTTATTATGAATGACCTAAGCTCTCGGATTTCGCTTGAAATTACATGGAAAAAGAGTGAACGAGAGGTAGTTTAAAAATAAACAACTAACATAGAAAAAAAGATAGAATTTTGAACCAAACCACATAACCCCTTAAAAATCGTAGATTCGTGTACCTGAAGACTTGCTGACCAAGAATATGTTATTAGTTATATAAATAGTCCCTTAACTAATCAACTATTGATAAAACCATACATAGAGATCAGAGATACTGTCAGGTCAAGTCATATCTGCTTAGATTGGATCGCATATTTTTTGGAAAAAAAAGTAGGTGACAGATAGGCTAGGATAGTACAGTGAATCCGATTGGGTGGCATTTGAAGTGAGACGAAATATTATTGGCTGACCTCTGAATAAACATAAATAGCCTAGTAACGTAGGAAAGGTTTGAATGATATTTTTTGAAAAGACTGTTTACACTGTAAAATTAAGAGTGATTGGATAACTGAATCGATATTGTCAGAATAAGCGTTAGGGGGGACGCCATTTCTAGAAAAATTTTCACCAGTGATAGATGAGATCAGGCTGTGCTTTCAAATATAATTTCTGGGCAGCCTGGACAACAAAACAGATCGAAACTGTGTCAGTCATCGTCTCTGTGTATTTCATTGAATAAAAATTGTGAGGTCCTGGGTACTGACGTTAATGTGGTACCAAACGCTTGAAAACTGATTGATTCAGGACTCTGCCTGTTTGCTGCGAGCCCATGCTAGTGGCCATTGCCTATCAAACAGGGAACAGATTGTCAAGCGAGCAGAGGAAAGGTTCAACCTATATTTTACTGCCAAGATAAGTTCTCGTTTGGCAGCTGAGAGCTCAACTACAGAATTAAAGAAGAAATATAAAAAGTGACAGTGAATAAAACTGGGACAAATATTTAATAGTTCCACAAGTGACAAAATAGAAACAAACATTACAGAAAGGGTATGATTTAAAACAACAACCTAGTGGTACTGTTAAAACCATCTATTGAGGGGTGTGTGGTTATTTTATTTCGTGCTTATTCGTGCCTTTTGCGTTTGCACGACTGTTTGTTTGTATCCCATATAGAAAGGAATGTGATGTCCAGGGTTCTCTCTTTATGTGCCTGGCGAATAAACATTAATTCTTAGTATTAACTTACTTTGTGCACACATCTCTTTCTCCAATGAAAGTAATAATAACTGAGTGACGGTTCTGTAACTTTAATACACATTACAACGAACTTCACATTAGACCCATTGATGTGGTCAGGCAATAAGAACACAATCAATATTAATAATAATAATAAAAGTCACTCAGTTGCATGAACAATTATGAATGTTAAATATGCCATACATTATAATACTTCCATGTAAAAACAGGAATATACATTAGGGTTTTTCACACATGCCCACACACACATCTGTGCCGCCTAACGGCTGGTCACTCACTGCCCGCTTCGCGCTGCTAAACTCTCTCTCGTTTTTTACCTGCCTTGTTAGCAAAACTTCCCCAGCCAGTCTCATCACGTGACATAGAGTGGCTATTTGGGTGAAGTGGCAAAGTGCCAAACTCGGCGTTAAAATTAATGCATTTTCTACTCCCAACATTGCCCCCCTGTTCCCGAGCGGAAACCAAGGGTTTTCGCTTGAGAACAGTGGATAGTTAGCCCAAGAACTATTAATCTATTAGAAAAGAAAAATCCTACTGTTCAGAATAATATATATGAAGTATTAATTGTAGTGCAAAATGACATGAAAACAGATATATGTAAACAGTTTAGACAAAATATAATCCAATCTTTCAAAATTGCAATTAAAGTCATAACATGAATGTTTCAATAGTATATCACCTGAAAAACAAAACAAGATCAGACAATGTCAACATCTGGCACAAACAATTTCACTTTCCAGTTACATTCCTTGACAATAAGTCTGCCAGAAAGTTTTCTGATCCCTTGATGGGGATAATTGTATATCTATATTCTTGGATAAGCAAGAACCATCTGTGTAATCTACTGTTTGTCGTAGTTTTTTGATTTAGGGATGTTAGTGGACGGTGATCCGTCTGGAGGTAGAAGTGTGCGCCAAGTAAATAGCGTGATAACTTGCCCATACACCAAATGATGGACAAGAGTTCTCTTTCACTGGTGGAATACCGAGTTTCTGCTGGTAGCAACTTTCTGCTTACATACAAGCATGGATGTGGAGTATCATTGAACCATTGCAACAGGCAACCACCAATGCCAGTCTGAGAAGCATCAGTCCTCAGAAGAAATGGCATAGTGATATTAGGTAACATCAAAATAGGTGCCTTGGAAAATACAGTTTTAATTTTGTTCAAAGCTCCACTGCAAGTATCGGACCAAACAATTTTATTAGGAGCTCCCTTTTTAGTCAAAGATGACAGGACAGAAGAAATAGATGAAAAGTTCGGAATGAACTTGTGATAGAAGTTAATGAGTCCTAACATGCTCCTAACCTGTTTCTTTGTCCGAGGGATATCTAATTCTAATATGCGTTTGACAGTCTGCTCATCAGGGTATAACATGTGGTTACCAACACGGTGACCAAGAAATGAAATTTCTCGACAACCAATCTGAACCTTTGAAGGTCTAACTGTCAAACCATGCTTTCTGAGTAGCATTAATAAAGATTTTAATCCTGTGATATGTTCTTGCCAAGAACTATGGAATAAACAGATGTCGTCTATGTATGTGATGACATCAGATCTATCTCCTAAGAGTCTCCGCATCATGCGCACAAAAGTCGCGGGAGCATTGACAAGGCCAAAACACATATAGTTCCATTGGAATAAACCATATGGAGTCATAAATGCGGTTAGTGGTTTGGCTTTATCAGTTAAAGGGATCTGCCAATATCCCTTGGAAAGATCTAGTTTGCTAAAGTATGTAGCCTGGGATAGTTGTGATAAGAGATCCTCCAAAACAGGCATAGGCTCGGCATCTGTGAGAGTGACACTGTTAAGACGTCTAAAATCAATGCAGATGCGAAGAGATTTGTCCTTCTTTCTAACTAGAACCATAGGAAAAGAATAGGATGATTCAGAAGGAGAAATGATGCCCATGCGTAGCATATCCTTAAGTTCACTATCCACCTGAGATCTGTAGTGTAAGGGTATAGTATACGGTCTGAGTTTGATAGGGTGATCATCAGTCAATGTAATATCATGAGAGATAACATCAGTGCGACCTGGAAGTTCAGTCAGCACATCAGAGAAAGATTCTAAAACAGCAAGAGCCTGTTCTCGATAACTAGAATCTAAATCACCTGATACAGTTACATCTCTCCAAGATTCGGAAGATGTTAAAGGCAGCAGAGGAAAATTAAAAGAAATATCGCTCGCTGTAGAATCATCAGATTCCACAACAGCTGACAAAGTCTGTCGAACTGGTTCATCAGAAATACTGTCTAAGATAGGTTCTAACTCTGCAGGGCGCTCCACATACAATTTTAACATATTAATGTGAAATGTTTTAACTTTGCCCCTTATGTCAATGGCATAATCTACATCAGTTTTCTTCTCAACCACCTTAAAAGGGCCCTGCCAGGAAATTAGCAGTTTATTTTCCTTGGTTGGAAGAAGTAGCCATACTTGTTCTCCTGGTAGGAACGAACGTAATTTTCGAGATTGGTTGCAGCGCACTCTCGACCTCTGTGAAGCATTACGTATCATACCTGATGCATAAGTACATGCATCTACAAGGCGTTGTCTGAGATCAATGACCAGTTCATAGCTGGTGCGGACAGTAACATCCTCCACTGATCCCAACAACAAATCCTTGAGTATGTGCATAGGACCTCTAGGGTTGGCACCATATACCAACTCAAATGGCGAAAAGCCAGTGCTCTCATGGGGCACTTCTCTGTAAGCAAATAAGACTGCTGGTAACATTCGGTCCCAGTCACGAGGACATGTCTCGGTGACTTTGCCTAACATCTGCTTCAACGAGCCATTGAAACGCTCGCAAACGCCATTGCTTTCCGGATGGTATGGGCTTGTGAACGAATGCTTAATTGCTAACATGTTCTCAATATCTTTCATCATTTGAGACATAAATTGAGTACCACGATCTGATAAGATTTCATCAGGAAATCCTATGCGACAAAAAATAACAAATAAAGCATCAGAGACAGCTGCTGAGGTGATAGTCTTCAATGGTATGGCCTCCGGCCAACGTGTACATAAGTCTATACACGTTAGGATATATCGATATCCTCTATCTGACATGACTGACATAGGACCAACTATGTCAATTGCAATCTTGGTGAAAGGCCGTAATGGCACATCAGTGACTTGTAAGGGTGCAGCGTGGTGCTTGCCCCTACGTGCTACCTTTTGACAAGTTGTACATGACCTGCAGTATAGCTTTACATCTTTGTTAACACAGGGCCAATAAAAATTTGAGGTGACACGAAACAGAGTACGCTTAATCCCCATATGACCAGCTAAAAGCGAGTCATGGGCAGTATTCAATACAATAGGTCTAAAAATCTTTGGAATAACTACCTGTCTCCTGACTAAAACATAGTTGTCAAAGCATCTAGTCAGTACTGAGTTTTTAAATTCAAACCAATAACGTGAAGTTTTTGTCTTCTTCACATGCTTGCTCTCTGCTAGAGCAAACAATGGTTGCAAAGCAACATCTTCGCGCTGTTTGGTCGCGAACGACTGGGGGGAAACATTATGAACATTCTGAAGAGATGCTCTCTCACTAAATGGTATAGCTGGCTCTGCCTTGGATTCAGCGGCATGCTGGGCCCTAGTGACCACAGCGTTAGCCAACATTGGGTGAGATTCAACCCATTTATGTATCTCCTCTGGGGAGCAATCCTTAATACCTGGTATATTACCAAGGATAATGTCTGATACTGGTTCATCAAGGACACATGCCCTTACCTTACCTGTAAAGAAGGGTGTGGCAATATCTATTTCTGCCACTGGGTAACACTCTATACTCCCACCAAATGTTATGCACTTCACTGTTTTACCAGTAAAGGCAGATTCATCAATTAGCGATCTACGGACTCCGACAGTGGTACAGCCAGAATCACGAAGGACACTTACATGCCTGTTATACAGAAAACCAGTATATAACGTGAGGCGTCCCACGTTCTCACAAGATGACATAGCAGGTAGAGCATGCCCGCAGATCAATCTGGGCTGTGAACCAGGTTGGAATAAAGATTTGCATCCATAACAATTTTCATCATTAAGTGAGCTAACAATACATGCATTGGCATGGTCGGCTCCCTTCTCATCATTCTTCTTTGCAGTTACACATGCATTACCCTTCTCATGATTGCTATTGTCATTATGCCCACAGTGTTTGTTAGTGCTGTTTCCATAATATTTCTTATAAGGTCTATTCCTAGCACATGACCAACATCTGCCATTATTCCTATTACCACTGTAGGATGCATTGTCTTGTGTGGGTCTATGATCCATCCGTTTGTGATGCATTTCCTCATTACGGCTAGAATTCTGCCGCCACTGACCTTGGTTTGAATAACCATAGTCTCGCCTCTGTGGGAAGTTAGATGGTGACCTCTGCCTTGGGAAGTTATATTTTCCTCGGTAGTTGGATCTATAGCTTTGCCTTACTCTGCTGTCCACACTCTGTGATCGAGGTCTATGACCACCATCTCTAAAGTCATGACGAGCCACACATACTGGGAGTGCGTCCTTTATAGTTGGTTTGTGAACCTCTTTATCTGGGTGAGCTGTCATATATTGTCTCCCAAGTATCTCCATTGCCTCAAGGTCTTTTGGTTTTCTTTCTTGAAAAAATGAGGCAAGATCGGTGCTACATGCCGACAACACCTTGTCACGTAACATTAGATCAAGTAAGCCAGTGAAGGTCTTATCAATTCCGGACAATTCTATCCATCTTTTAGAATATAATTTTATTAATGAGATAAATTCTCCAAAGTCAGCTTTCCTGCTAGGCAGACAGGAATGAAATTTATCACGGAATCCTGCTTCTGTAAGCTGAAATTTACGTAGCAATGTCTCCTTGACAACATCGTAGTCTTCTCTACTACCGCTGTCCAGAGCAAAATAAGCCTGTAGAGCGTCCGCTGTTAAAAAATCGCATAATGTTGCACTCCATTGACCCTTGGGGATCTTCAACGCGCTGACCTTGAGCTCAAAACGTTGTAAGAAACTATCGATGCAGTCGATTTTTTGGTTGAAATTTGGCAATCGTATCCGGTTTGTGGTCACAGGCGTACTAGATGATGTGTTTGGAGCGTCCAACTCCACTTTTCTTAGGGCGACAGCAACATCTATATCTTTCTGAATACGCAATTTCTCTATCTCCAAATCAGTTGCTTTCTGAGCAGTTGCAGCAGCTAATCTTAATTTTTCTTGCTCAGCGTCAATCTTTAGTTTTTCTTGCTCAGCGTCAATCTTTAGTTTTTCTAGCGCAAGAGCTTGTGCAAGATCTTTTTTTTTCTCTTCCATCTTCATTCTCTCCATTTGTTCTAACTTGTCCTTCTCCAAATCTTGTGTCTTTTTCTTCTCATCATGTTCTAACTGAAGACGTTTTAATTCACGTTCATTCTGTCTTTCAATTCTTGCATTATAGCTGTCAAATTGTGCAGTAGCAAACGCCTCTAGTTCCGCTCCTGATTTATTAAATTTAATCCCAATGTCTATAAAGTCCTGAAACGAAGACATGGTTTTTTCCCATAAACTACTTTCTGTTCAAAATATAGTGATATTTATAATGATGAACAATACAAAACTCAATACCTATGTAAGTCATACAAACCCACCAAGGACATAATTAGAATGTGTTAAATTATGGTGATATTGTTAATGAACACTGCAGTGCTCAATACATGTTATAATTAAAAGAAGAAGAAAAAAATATGCAAAATTATGCCATATATATCAATGGGTCCAGACAAATGTACAATGAAAAGATGAAGGCAATGATGTCAATGACAATGATGATGATGATGGTATATTTTCAAATACAACACACACAAAAACAAATAAAAATTAACCAAAATAAGACAACAAAAACAATATTCTATATTAACATGTAAAAAAAAATAATTATTATTAGACACTACAAATAATTCACAAGTAAAACGAAACAACCGTCACAATAACAACTAAGGAGAAGAAGGTATAGAAAGCACTATTACAACAACTGACAATGTGAGACATATATACGAAACAATAACAAAACGTGATACCTAACGCCACATCTAAACAAAAATGAAATGTTCGCAATGCAAAAAAGGACTATCAGTATGAATGCGTCAAAGCGCTAAAATTCCTTAAATGCAAACCTCACATAAACCTACAGAAAATCACCTTTCATCATACTTCCAAAGATGAATGAAAAAAAAAATGATACCTAAAAAAAAAAATTGGCAACACTGAACATATAGAATAGAAAAAAAAATAGCAAAGATGGAGCACGCTGTGAAAGCACAAGAGGCTTTAAAAATGCAGCTAAACGTATCGTAAAATGCAGACTAAAGTGTTTTGGTCTGAACACGGCGTAATTTAGTTTACACTGTCTCGCATGAATCAGGAACACTAAGCCAAAACAGAAACTATAGTTCTGAAAACTTGTTTTATAATATGTCGTCTGGTCGAACTGTTTTATTTATTTCTTAATAATAAGGTCCGCAAAGTTTCTTTTATAGATTTATAAATGTTAGTACACGTATGGTCCCTGAAAGCCTTCAATGTTTTTGGAAAAAAAGGTCCTCCGTTCGTCTTTAAAATATTCCATCAACTGAAATCATGCGTGTTTGTTGACGTAAATTCCTGCTGCCGTTAAAGGTCACGGGACGTGGCTAATTTGCCGCAGTGCGTCGAAAAGTTTCGCTTTGTACTGGAAGTTCATATGCGCGAAAGCTGGTTTCACCGTAGTTTTTGCAAAAAGGATCGTTTGCAAGATATTTCATATACACGAAGAAAAAGTCATTGTTATACAGCGCAGCACTTCAAAATAGCTTAAAACACGTTGCCTTAAAAGTGCATCTGAACTCCTGTTTTATGTTCACTCATATTATAGTTCAATTGATGCAAATGCATTTTAAATAAACTTGGTGCACATAATTAATTCAGGCATTAAACATCGCGAGGCACAGGCTTGGCTTCCCATCTGTTAAGACCCATCTATTGAGGGGTGTGTGGTTATTTTATTTCGTGCTTATTCGTGCCTTTTGCGTTTGCACGACTGTTTGTTTGTATCCCATATAGAAAGGAATGTGATGTCCAGGGTTCTCTCTTTATGTGCCTGGCGAATAAACATTAATTCTTAGTATTAACTTACTTTGTGCACACATCTCTTTCTCCAATGAAAGTAATAATAACTGAGTGACGGTTCTGTAACTTTAATACACATTACAACGAACTTCACATTAGACCCATTGATGTGGTCAGGCAATAAGAACACAATCAATATTAATAATAATAATAAAAGTCACTCAGTTGCATGAACAATTATGAATGTTAAATATGCCATACATTATAATACTTCCATGTAAAAACAGGAATATACATTAGGGTTTTCCACACATGCCCACACACACATCTGTGCCGCCTAACGGCTGGTCACTCACTGCCCGCTTCGCGCTGCTAAACTCTCTCTCGTTTTTTACCTGCCTTGTTAGCAAAACTTCCCCAGCCAGTCTCATCACGTGACATAGAGTGGCTATTTGGGTGAAGTGGCAAAGTGCCAAACTCGGCGTAAAATTAATGCATTTTCTACTCCCAACAGGTACTACCAGTATTACCTTAAAGTAGGAGAACACTACAGACATATATTAGAAAAATATTTTATGTATGGACAGAGGATCTATTGTGCTATTTGACTGATGTAAATGAGTATTTTGATTTCACTTTTAAATTGTCAATCCTGATTCCAAACAAATTAGAATCAGGATAATAAAATTGTAAAAATAATATTTACACAAAATTCAACTACAGTCTTAAATAAGATAGCCTTTTAGAGTGTCGTTTGTATGTTATTGTGGTAGTACTGTGTGCTGTTGTGAATAATAAACTATGTGTTTGTATGTTTGTTGATTTTTGGTATATTACACTCTACATTCATAACCCTAGACACTAAACGAAGTCATTTAATATAATAATAAATACAGTTTGAATGAGATAAAAGAGGTGGTAGCGGAAAGGTACCCTGAAAAGTTCACAATACTATTGGGTAAATTCAGGGACCTTCATAGCTAATCTCATTTATTAACATATTAATACCTAACAACAAATTCATAACATCAAATCCACCACATATATTGGGGTCCTGTCCGGGATTTTAAACCTCTCCCAACAATGCGTCAAACATTAATTATTGAAACATTAAATTGCAAGTCCACATTTATTACCTTAAAATAACACACCCAATTGTCCCCAAAACATGAGAGCTAACAATTATCTCAATCATACATCACGATGGTCATGTAAAAATGAGTATGGTCATCAGTAAAACGAAATGTTCAATTTAATAAATAAAACATACACCTATTAAATGATTTCCACACTCTGTTAAGTATGTCACTCTCACGCAACAACTGCCATAATTTGCTCTAGCCCCAAAATTTCGCTCAATTATCATTCACGCTTCCTTTTTTTTAATAGGAGGAATCTATACATTCACAGATGGAGAAATTTGTAACAAATGAGTTTCCATTATAAATTTTAATTGTGAAGTTATATTTTTAATACCGCTGGCGCGTCTTTCAAAATTCTCTGTTTTCTCTCCTGTGCCCACGTAAGACCTACTGTTTCCTTCATGGCTATTGCTAATTCTTTGGATATTCTAACTCTACTTTCAATGCCTGCTTTCCTGCAAATTTCTTGACGTGACGTTTCTGAACAGCGTTGTAGTTCATGTGCCTGCTGCAGGTCTAGTGAGTCAGTTGATGTTCCAGCAATATGTTTCCTAACAGTGTGGAGAAATTGAGATCGCTTACGTTTTGTTGGCGTTCTGGTGACTAATGTTTCTCTTCTATGTTTAATTAGTTTTTGTAGTACAATAGGCTGTCCTCTGGTTTTGCATTTTATGATATTATTTTTTGCTGTTTCTAGTTTTTTTCTAACAATGGATGTGAATAGGGTTTCTTCCTCTTGTGTTAGTGGTTGTGAAGGTGGCTTAGCAAGTAACTGTTGTACTGTGATGTCGCTTTTGAAGACAGGCGAGGTCGTATGCATAACTGACTTGGTAGGTGTAGATGTGGCAACAAAAACTGGCATGCTAGGGTGAGTAGTGTTATCCACCTCCAAATGAATAATGGTATCGCCTTTAATGCGAAATGACTCATCAACCTCCAGCTGAACAATATCA
This sequence comes from Oreohelix idahoensis, assembly GCA_024509875.1. Taxonomy (NCBI): domain Eukaryota; kingdom Metazoa; phylum Mollusca; class Gastropoda; order Stylommatophora; family Oreohelicidae; genus Oreohelix; species Oreohelix idahoensis. The sequence goes on from JAMPIV010012935.1 coordinate 105,508, forward strand.
TCACTAGTGTGAGCCGGCACATCAACTTCCTGCTGTACAGAGCTATCCTGACTACAGCTAACTGACTGACTACAGCTGACTGACTACAACTAACTGACTGACTACAATTAACTGACTGACTACAGCTAGCTGACCGACTAGACATGGAGGGGTCAGAAAGAACATCACAGGGGATAGAGCAGCTTTTTGTTTTTAAAACACCAAAAGATGTCTTTGCAAAATAATTGCACAGTTGACATTCACTTATAGTTAAATTATGGTCATAGTCTTTCCAGATGTACTGACTGTTTTCCGATAGTAACTTAGCTGTTTCAAGACACTTCTCATTATGCCTCCTTTTTGAGTTTTGTAGTCGTAAGTAACACTTCTTACAAAATATAGTCGAATGCTATGTGGGTTTATCATCTGATACGTTAATTCCAAACACAAAGAACAGATCATTAACGTAATTAGGACAGTTTAGTGCTTTATGATTTGAACTTTTTGTTTTGGAAGTTAATGCTCTCTTTCCACAGGCTCTGCACAGTGCACTGGCACAATTCATATGATGCAAAAAAGTATGTTCCATTTCGTTGTTATGTAGTATAGTTTACTTGTGTATGTATAAAGATAATGGAATATTTAGGAGTATCAAGTCTAACACAAGGCTGTAGATTGCTTTATCTGTGAATGAAAGAAGATATACAAACAGTTACTTATAATTCTTTGGCAGCCGTCGTGTGCACATGATTGTCTACCAAAGAACACTAATGGAACAGTCCTTATCTCACACACAATAAAAAAAAAAGAAATTCATATTATAAATACAAGGTTAACAAGACTTGAAAGATAGATCAAAGTATGTGGAAGTAATCTATCTATAGCTTTACATGTTTTCTGACGCTCATATACGTCTAGTTAAGTATCACTATAAATGAATGAAAATGCAAAAACAGATGGTGCTTTACAAAAAGTTCTTTTTTTTACAACCTTGTTTAAGATTTGCGAGTATCAGGAATGCGTTTGCCGTGATTTAAATGTTATAAAATCTGGTGACAATATGCTTGTTCTTGTAATGCCAAACTCTCAAAACTGACTACCACACATTCTCAAGATATGAAACCAAAAAAAAAAAGTATGTAGAAATAATCTTTAGCTTCCCTTCGAGAAGTCTTTATAATTATAAACTCATACGAATGGGCCGATTTTTAGATATTACATTAATAAAAGGATTACTTCTGTTATGAATTTCCTCAAATGATGACGCTGTTTTCAAAAGTCTGTAACTCCGTCAAATGTAATTTCAATCAAATAAAAATGCAATCAAAAATAGAACACAGAACAAAGTTATAGTACACAAAGGGAGCCGCGCTAGCGTAGTGGTTACAACACCGCTCTGGCGACCGGGTGATTCAGGATCAAACCCGGGCGACGGCATTTGAGGATTTTTCGTCGACCGGGATTTGGACTAGATTAACTCGAGACCTGGCGAGGACATTTGAAGGAGTGTCGTCGACCAGGGACTGGCGGCTCCTGACCCGACCCAGCTCTAATGGGTACCTCCGAAAACGGCGAGTATCTGCCTGAATGGCGAGGGACACTTGTCTCTGTACAAGAAAATAGGATACTCACGTAAAAATCAATGTCAGGTTAGACATTAAAAATAACCTGAGATTTCGCCTCGAGTATTAGCGGGCGTACGAAAAAAAAAAATAGTACACAAAAGAATTTTAGCGGTGTTTATCCAGAACGAGTGTGTAATGATTTATATTTTACTGATTTTACACACACATCAGCTGATTTTTCCCGCCAAAACCCTCAGTAGTCGTTTACGGTGCACATGAAAATTTTATACCCGGTGTCAGAATTCCGGTCATTGAAACTAAAAGAGCGCTCTGGTATAGGGTACAAACAGCCGTGTACAGCCCACTCAAGTCACTGTGGTACGTTTGTTTTCTGCCGTAATAATAATTTATAATCGAATCCGATTTCAGAGCAGCAATGAAGCCGAACTTTTTTTTTTTTAAAATCAATTCAATTTAAATAAACATGATCGTATTTAAAAATGTTTTCAGAGTTGTTGTTCTGTATTTTTAGTATGAATGAATAGCTAACAATGTAACATAGAAAGGACGTATACATTTATGCACACATATACCTTGAAAGCACGTATACATTTATTCAAACAACACACAAAGGTATGTTATCAGGCACTCAGTGAGAAATAAAGAAGTAGAAGACCAGACAACAGAAAAACAACAGAAGTGATAGGCTTACCTGGAATCGAACCAGGACCTTCCGAACGGCACCCACCGCCTAGCCACGGGAGCGAATCCCCTCCTTATATGTTTATACATTTATTCACACATATACCATACTTTTAACTATACATAGTCTACAATAACAACAGTAGTGATAAAGTAATAATACTTTTACCATACACATTTAACTCCATGTAAGTGCAACAGTTTATACCATTTGACTTGTTAAAAAACTACAGTCGGAGTCGGCATTCGGACTTCTAAATGTCAGGGGTCAAAGTCGAAGAATTTTTTGGCCGACTCCACAACCCTGGTCCTGACATTACTTTTATCGGTTCGAAATGTCATTATTAGAGCAGATGTTATTGGACAACCTTAACATCTAGTTTTAAAATAGGCCCGTGTTACATGAGACTTCTGGAACTGTCTTCTTCCACTGAATAGACGGTCCGCCATTTACTGTTCACGTTTTAAAACACACAGCTCAGCGTATTACCTTTTTTACTATCGTCAATTTTTATGTTTTAGGCAGCTCTTTTTGTCGCTTGACGTGCAGTGTCCATAATAACGCTGCTTGTGGCAGAGACTCCTGGCATTCATAGAAAAAAAAACCCCTCTCACTACTGCTTTTATTATTCTTTCAATTTCTGTACTTAGCATTTATCCAATAATACAAAATCTCTAAAACTATTCAGCCTGAAGATTTGTTTAATCCTGTTTAAATATCTTGTCTGGAAGGAAATAAATTTCTTACGGCGTTGTTTATGCTTTGGAAAATATGATTTTGGTAAGATTACGTCCTACTGGCACCTCCGACAGCTAATATTCTGAGTAGTTTATATCTGTCTAACATGGTACATGACGTGGCCACGAGAGCCTTTTATGTGTTCTCTCAGCACCTGATGAGAAGTCGTTAACGCATACATGCAGGTGAGGAGAATGATGTTTGCTAAAATCCAAATGAACAATAAAATAAAAACAAATACAGCCGCCATTGATCAGGTGGTAATACCATTGTTTAGACTAGGTCCTTTTTATTTATATGCCCAGTGTGGCTACCGAGCAAATCGTAGTACTCACGACTTTATCTTCACACTCAGAAAGCGGAGTGAAAGGCCCTTGAGTAGACAGGTGAGATGCTTCTTTGTTTACTGGATCTGGGGAAGGCGTTTGGCAAGGGTCCCTAGAGCAAACACTGGGACTGCTTGGCGAGGAAGAATATTCCAACACCTCTAATCCATGCTATACAGAGCTACAAAACGTGCATAAATTATGTGAGGACGGCAAACCATAAGTCAGAAGAGTTCAGGACCACCTCTGGTGTAAGACAGGGCGATAGTCTGTCACCTTATGTATTAATGTTTCTTATGAATGATGTCATCAAAGCATGTAAGAAGAGGATAAGAAAGTATTCAGTGAGGTACAGGAAGATCAGTGTGACAGAGGTTATGAAAATGGATTTCATATATCTACATTTTTCTTCCACCTGGCGTTCACCGGGCTTCCATATTAGTTATGCACGTTTTGTTAACGTAAAACCCTCCTACACCTAGATATCTGTCTCTTTCTTAATTTAGCCACGCCTATATTTTTCTTTCTTTCTCTACTGTCTTATAGGCACTAGGAACGTTTACAATCAGACCGTTGTAATAGTGACAGGTAGACGGAATGCGTAGAGAGGGGACGGGGTGGTAGATTTGTAGAGAACCAAGGGCGACTATTCAAAAAGTCGTACTTTTGGCAAAGGGGGAGATACGCTAATGAAGTTAAGACGTATTTTCGGTAGACATTGGTTAGGGGGAATTAACCTGAGAAAAAGAGAAGATAATCACAGTTACCTCCCCTACCTTCGTTCGTTTGTTAACGTAAGTAGATACGGTGAGAGTCGCCAGATCAAAAGACCGTTCGCTCGTTGCCAGAGTCTGCAAGCGGTAAAAGGTGGCAATTTTAGCTTTGATTCGCAGATCAACCGGAGAAATCTCCGAAATCTGAGCGAAGGTGTCAAAACTAGCAAGTGCTAGTGAATTTCTACCATTTTAATATATATATCTCTGCCTTTAAAATCCATTAATCAGTACCCACAGATTTATTTCAGAACATCTAGCTTCGATTCTAGAACCATTTGTATTAATGGAGTTTCTTAATTTTCGTTGGAGATTGTTTTAATTTCTGTGTTTGCGGTAAATATTATACTAGAAGTTTGAGTGATTTAATTGTTAAGTCCATCATTATATTTCACTAAGATTTTCTGTGTAGAGTGATTTACTGGTTAAGGTCCGTCAATTATATTTCACTAGGATTTTGTTGTGTGTTAATTGACTAGCAGAATTAAAATAATCTATAGCAAAATTGTTCCGGCAGTAGCGTTAATCTAACTAACTGATATTAACCAGTAAGAGATATTTTAATCGACTAGTAACTGCACTATTCATTATGAGTACTGACGAAATATATATTTATTTCTAATTCACGATGATTAATTTTGTAAATGACTAGAATTTATTTCACGGGGGTTTTTAAACGATAAGATAAGCTCTAAGCTTGTAGTTCTAATTTAAGTTAAATAACCGACGTGGATAATAATATTGTATTTTACACGGGTTAGGATAGATTTGAGAATACTATATTGTGGTTTAGTATTTTGTCTTCCTATATCTAGTACTGGGTTAAACCCAAAATCTACCAGCGGTCTAATCTGAGAATAACGGACCTAAGTCCAACAATATACAAAGAACATTCTTATATAACTACCGGGTTTTCAAGGTGAACCTGTCTGGCCTTTTGTTTACACCCAGAAAGAGACAGAGTACTAACCCAAAGAATATTAAGAGTAAATTTTAACTGGACCTATAGCTCTCCAGATTTCTTGTTCTCAGTTTTCATTTACATTCAGCCCGTTGTGGCGACATAATCAAACATTGACATTTCCCGATTATCGACCATTTGTGGTGTGACAAGGAATTTTTATACTGAGAGAAGTTACATACCTGACATTCCTTTATGTATTGGAATCTCAAGCTACTGACACTGTGAGAAGTTACATACCTGACATTCCTTTATGTATTGGAATCTCAAGCTACTGACACTGTGTGCACTGTTAAGTTTTACCTGGACTAATTAATGTGACATAAACTGAAATCCAACTAACAGTAATGAAATAAACGTTCCCCGAAGAAGAGGATTTAAAGAGTCTTTGAGCTGGGGTTTATTTCGCCAAAATAACACTGGATTTGCTGTGTGACATATGAAACTATGTTCCAGACGTTGTTAATCAACAATAAGGTAAGAACGAATGAACGTGGCCATGGTCGTCTGAGAAGAGAGAAAGAAGAAATGAATAATTCTCATACTGTATAATCCATGTATTCACTTTGTTGTGCCTTTCTTAGGTTTTTTTATTTTACTAATACTGTTCATTTCAGAATAGATTAACTTAGAACCTCTGTTCTTTACAGTATAGGCAAATGCTAGACCACAGTGCAAATCTCTTTGACCTTTTGGGGTTTAATAATTTCTTCTAACGGGATCTTGTCTCAGCAGAGGGAGGGGAGATTACACTTAAGAGTTTATTTCTTTATTAATTCTGTAACCTATGATTTGTATATTATGATATTTTTTTTATAATAACTGTTGTGAAGTTTCTTTATGGTAAATAAAAGTAACATAAAACTTAATTACTTGTGTCGGTCAGCTAGTCCCAATACCCATACTCCTGTCGTGAGATGACGTCTGTTTCACATCACGCATTCGAATAAAAACGGTTATATTTACCGCTCACAATAATAGGATTAATCGGACCGATAACAGCCAATGAGAACGCTCCTTTTTCTGATATGTATAAGGAAACTTTTTTATGCTTGACAGAGACGCCTATTTTGTGTAAACGATAGGAAGGAGTTATTTAATTTCTTAAAGACTAACGATAGTTAAAAGAAAAGGTATAAATATTTTAACAACGGGGATAGTACTTAAGAGATAAAGGTAAAGACTTCCTCAAATAGTGTGTTATTCTAAGAGAAAAATTGTTTTAATTGACATTATTACATCAGGGTAGTCCCCAATTTAGTTAGTTAAAGTCTTCATAGATTTAAATGCACTTTGCTGACTACACAATTACTAGATAGACAGATAGATATAAATTCACGGTTTAATCATAACTTTAGATAATTAAAATCGGTCCACTATTAAGAAAGATATTAAATATTAAAAATTATACACATTGTACGGGAAAGCAGACAAACGTTTAAGTTTTAGATTCTTAACACCGGTTTTGACCGAGTCTCCGATTGGGCGGGTAAGGTGCTATATAAGACTTGAACTTGGCGGATTTACGCCATTACTAATTTCAAAAACGAGCTGACAGGAAAAGAGCGCAAAACGTATGCTGTCAAATACTTTTGCCGCTGTGTCTAGCAGCAGACCTAGATGTACAATTTAAAGCCTGTATCAGCGTATGTGTGTTTGCCTGATGGTAAGAATATATATATATATATATATATATATATATACCAACGGGCTGATCACCCGTTTGCCAGACACTTCGATTACGGAAACAACGGCAAATGGGTTGATTTGCCATTGCCCTAAAGACGCCACTAGGCGTGATGGGAAACAATGGCAAAGAAAACCTATCTGCTGTTGCCCTAAGACGCCACTAGGCGTAATGGCCACTGACTGCTTTGACGGTCGGTGGCTAAGGACAGAAGAAGAAGAAGAAGAATATATATATATATATATATATATATATATATATATATATAGATATATATATATATATATATATATATATATATATATATATATATATATATATATATATATATATATACAGTACTTTGCAAAAAAAATGGCAGTCATATTTTCGCAACGCAGCACACTCATAGAAGCAAATAATAATAAAAACTGTATGTCCAGAGGAAGATTGGTATCTCCCCTATCTATTAACAGTGGTTTCATTACAATATAATGTTGCCTTCTCCAGCAAGGCAAGCCTGAATGCGGCGAGGCATACTTCCTGCAAGTGTTTGTAGGTAATTGTGAGTCAGACTGTCCCAGTATTTTTCAGCTACCTTCTTCAATTGTTCAACGTCTCTGAGTCCACTCTTTTTTAAATGATTCTTGAGTAGTGCCCAAACGTTTTCAATTGGGTTAAGGTCGGGACTGTTGCTGGGCCACTTCAGCACTATCACATTCTTCTCTTGCAGCCATGCTTTGGTGGTATGAGCTGTATGCTTTGGGTCATTGTCATGTTGAAATGTGCACCCATTGGGGTACATGACCTGCATAAATGGCAGAAGGTGTCCCTCTAGTATGTCGATGTACCTTTCTTTCGTGAGAATTCTTGTGAAAACACACAGTGGGGTGGCACCTCTTGCTGCCACCCCTCCCCAAAGATGGAATTTATGGGTATGTTTCGGTCGCTGGTACACAGGCGTTACAGAGTCTTTCATCCAAATATTTATTTGAGCAGGATAAGACCAAACAGAACATTCATCTGACAAAATCACATTGTCCCATGACAAATTTTGGTGTTCGTGGCACCAGTTCAAGTGCATCTGTTTGTGAGTCTCTGTGAGAAATGTTGACGAAATTACCCGCTTTTTTGTGTAATTCATCCTGTGTAGCTCCCGGTTGACAGTAGCATTAGATACTTCTGGGTTTCCCAAATCGATCATGCGCTGCGGTATGTTTTCTACACTCTTCATTGGCCCAGCCCGAACGATTTGGGCGAGACGCCGATGGTCCTTTCTGTCCAAAATTCTTGACCCCCCACTACCTTCTTTTCGCTCGATTCCATTACCTGCTTTTAATTTACTCACAACTCTGTAGACAGTCTGCTCAGGAATGTTCAAGGTTTTAGAAATGTTGGAACATGTTTGATTTCCTTCATTCCAAAGCTGTGAAATTAACATACACTTTGACTTTGTGTCAATTTTCTGCCACTAGCATTAGAAATTGTCGTCTGCTCTATTATCAAGGGACTTTACTCTACGCTAATTTTTTTTTACTTTTGGTAGTGTTTGCTCACTTAAGTGGAGTGTAAATTTGGGGCAGAACGTGCATATTTAATTAGATTTCAGCATATTTAGCTGAGCAATATGACTGCCATTTTTTTTGCAAAGTACTGTATATATATATATATATATATATATATATATATATATATATATATATATATATATATATATATATATATATATATATATGTGTTATTTGCCTGTATATATCCACTTGTGTGTTCGATGATGTGTTAAAAGGAAAAACTACAGGACGAATGTGCTGCCGGGCTTGATTGCAAACATGTGTGATTTTAGAGACAAAAGCCAGCATTGGAAAAGGTGTAGAATATTTGCTAATTGTGGCACAAATACGACTGTAAGTTTATTAGGGTATTTGAATGAGTATTTCATACTGGAACGACACACTGTTCACGAACATAAGATAGGATGACAGGATTTGATAACATGGTGTAATTAAGATGTCACTTACTATTTTGTACTTAACCAAATCATTGTATGGAAGCCAATCATGGACTAATGGATCTATCTTAGGATGTATTAAAGAAAAGAGTAATCACATTGAACTGGCTGTAGGGTACTGAGGTAAATTGTCATGTGCAAAATATTAGCACAATGTCTGAACATGTTTGTACGTTTGTTGTGTGTGTGTGTGGATCTACTATGATAGACCATACAAGTATTCTGATTATTTGCATTCCAGGTTTTATTCCTGTATTGACCAAGAGTCATCAAGACTTTCAAAATCTGAGAAACTCAGTGGATGCAGTAGTTCTCAAAATATTCAGAGCGAGGCATCTAGATTGTTTCCCAGCCTGGAGATCTAGACAGTGACCCTGGCTACAGAGGACTCTACTTATGTTTTAGCAGATAAGTGGACATAAAAGCTCCACTTGTCAGAATATCCAGCACCCTTATTATATAAAAATAAAAAAAAAACACACCAAACATTGGTAGTGATGACATTTGTAAGACTTTATTAAAAACTCAACCAACTACAGACCAGAGACATTGATACCTATCTATAAAATAACTAATTGATATGTGTAAAATAACTATATCATATATACCCATTTTGGAAATGAACTTACCATGTTTATTTATTTCATTTTTGTAAAAAAATATTTGAATTCATTTTAATTTTCCTAGCCGAAAAGAGAAACGGTATAGGATCAATAAATTGTAAATAATTTCACTCAGACTTACTTAATTATTTTAACTGAGTTAATGTTTTGTTTGATAGATAATACATATTAAATATTCAATTTATCCCTAGACAATTAGCCACAAAAATAACTATATAACCATTATTCAAGGTGGGATCTGGAGAGGTAGCAGATAGATCTTCAGTACCCAACACTATCATCATACTTGAAGGTTTACATAGCTTGACCCCACTTTTGATGTCGATACACCCTTACTCTTTTCAGAGAAGGGGGTACTTCTTATAAGACCAGTCTCTATCTGGCACTATCCTGGTATCATCTGATACACCTTTGTGTCCAGGATAGCCTACATTTTAATAACATCTGAATCTCTCGCGACAACTCCATTACTATAGTTTTCACGTTTGTGCGTCTAATTGTCGTCACTTATCGGTGTGTGTGTATGTGAGTGGAGGATATATATATATATATATATATATATATATATATATATATATATATATATATATATATATATAAATATATATATATATATATATATATATATATATATATATATATATATATATATATATATATATATATATATATATATTAATATAGAAAGGAAACTGTCTGAACAACAAATTTTAGTCGTAACCGATACGCTGGACTAGAGTAGCTTCTCAAATCCAGGGACAGACTCTACCCTCTACCTTTTCACCAACTCACTAGTGAAAATCTATCTGTTTACCTTATCTCGCACTGAGTCATCACCTTTGTCAGTTCTATTCAGACGGGACCTAACATTGTTCTTAATCACCTATCGGAAATTTACGACAATCAGACAGGTCTGTATTTCAGAGCTGGCGTGTGCCCACAATGTTGCCCGGTTTAAATCAGAGGCACATCTTCAATCCAACCTGCAAGTCTGGAAGGAAAAGATGGAGAAAAGAGGGATGATCGTCCGCAGCTTCAAAACAAAAACCTTGGTGATACCACGAAAGGAATAAAAAGCATTAGATTATGCTGGGAGAACAGGTCCTGGAGCAGGTCAACCACTTTAAATACTTTGAAGCTGTCGCATACTGGAAGGGAGGCATCAAAGAAGAGTTGGCTACCCGAAGAACAGCAGCACGGAGACATTTTGAAGCCATGAATCGAGGATTTCTCAGCAAAAGAGAAATTGGCAAGAAAATGAAGATGGCTGTATACCGCCCCACCTATGTTCCAGTCTTAGCTTACGGATTCGAGTCATAAGCAATGACTGCAACCCACAAAAGCCAATTCTAAACCTTAGAAATGAGATATCTAAGGAAGGTGGTCGAAGAAACAAGAAGGGACATGTTCCACAAACCAGACGATACGTCCTGACCTCGATACCCAGCTCCTGCAGACCCGAATGGAACAGTCCCAGTTACGGCTGGTTTGGCCATGTCTGCAGAATGGGAGAAAATCGGCTACCATGGTAAATATTGGAAACCAAGAGCCAGGGATCCAGATCGCCAGGACGACCCAGAGCTCGCAGTGAGGACAATATCAGACAATCCCTGATGGACCGAGGACTGGACTGGATAGGATAGCATAGCATGGCGTTCTCTCTTGCAAACCTCTACATCCCAAGATAGGAGAAGATGGACTAGGTAAGTAATTTTTATTTATAAACATCCTGGAGAAAAGGCATAACAAGATTGGACACACCGTAAAGAATATAGGCAGGACACCAGGCTTCATTCCGTTAACGGTATTGAAAATCGATAACACACCCTTCCGGCGACGCTTCGCGTCACATGCAGAAGAATGTTGAAATGAGGGGAAAAAGAGTGATACATTTAAAAAAAAAGGTTTAAAACCCGATTTATTATTGACATTTTTGTGCTGTTCACCCGCAGGTCCAATACCCCAGGCCCCGTATCAAATTGTTTAAGAACCTCTATTTTTGATGATGAATCTGGCGTAGCAAGAGCACTGAAGAAAACTGTTCTGACAACCAACAATTATTTCTCTTGAAGTCAACATTTACACTCAACCATACACGGAGCACGTTTTCATAAACTCTTAGCGTCATTAACCTTCGTTTAACGACCTTTCTGACCTATGCGTTTTCGGAATATTTCAAACCCGTCGACAATTACTTAACTTTCATGTTCCATATTTTTTCTCCCCTCCTCTATTAGCAGTATCGACTGCCTTTTTCGTAGGCAACATGAATTTACCTGGTACCAAGACGCAAATATTTTCCCTTTATTTGTCTCTGACGACCACAAGCGTATCTTACTTACTTAGTCGTTCCCCTTCTACCGTGAGGTGTAGAGGTTTGGAAGAGAGAGCGCCAGACCATTCTATCAGCTGTCTTCTTCCTGGCCTGGTTCCATTCTAGTCCTCGGTCCTTCAAAGATTGTCTAATGTTGTCCTCCCAGCGGACTCTGGGTCGTCCTGGAGGTCTGGATCCCTGGCTCTTTGTTTCCCATGCTTGTCGTGGTAGCCGATCTTCTCCCATTCTGCAGACATGGCCAAACCATCTTAGTTGGGACTGTTCTATTTGGGTCTGCAGCGGATGGGATTTTAGGCCTTGACGGATCGTCTGGTTGCGGACCATGTCTCTTCTTGTTACTTCAACCACTTTCCTCAGATACCTCATTTCTGAGGTTTGGATCTGGCTTTTGTGGGTTGTAGTCATTGCCCACGACTCGCATCCATATGTCAAGACTGGGACATAGGTGGAGCGGTATACAGCCATCTTCGTTTTCTTACCAACCTCTTTCTTGCTGAGGAATCCACGATTTATGGCCTGAAAAAGTCTCCCAGCCGCTGCTTTTCGAGTGGCCAACTCTTCTTTGATGCCTCCCTTTCGGTCTATAATAGCTCCGAGATATTTAAAGTGGTCGACCTGCTCCAGGACCTGTTCTCCCAACTTAATCTGATGTTTTCTTTCTTCTCGTGATATCACCATGGATTTTGTTTTAGAGCTGCTTATGACCATCCCTCTCTTCTCCAGCTCTTCCTTCCAGACTTGCAGGTTGGATTGGAGATGTGCCTCTGATTTAGCAATCAGGGCAACATCATCAGCAAATGCCAGCTCCGAAATATAGACCTGTCTCATCTTCCAGTACCCCACTGAATACTTTCTTGTTCTCTCCTTACATGCCTTGATGACATCGTCCATAAGGAGTATGAAGAGGTAAGGTGATAGGATATCACCTTGTCTTACACCAGTGGTGGTCCTGAACTCTTCTGACTTATGGTTTGCTGTCCTCACATAATTTCTGCAAGACTTGTAGAAGCTCTGTATAGCATGAATCAGAGGTGCTGGAATATTCTTCCTTGCCAAACAGTCCCAAAGTTTGCTCCAGGGGACCCTGTCAAACGCCTTTTCCAGATCTATGAAACAAAGATGGATCTCACTCTTATACTCAAGGGCCTTTTCACTCAGCTGTCTGAGTGTGAAGATTAGGTCTTGAGTACTTCGGTTTGCTCGGAATCCGCACTGGACCTCATCCAATTGTGGCTCAGCTAGGCGTCGGAGTCTCTGCTCTAGGATTCTAGAGTAGATTTTACCAGGGACACTGAGAAGGGATATGCCTCTATGGTTTCCACATTGTCGATTGTCACCCTTTTTGAAAATTGGTGTTATGATGGCAATCTCCCAATCCTTTGGTATGGTCTTGTTGCACCATGCTGCCTGTAGGACCTTTAAGAGTAATAGGTCGCCTGATGCTCCCATGTACTTAACCATTTCTGGTGTTATACCATCATGCCCTGCTGCTTTGCCCATCTTGATTTTCTCTAGTGCTGCCCTCAGTTCTTCCATCTTTATGTCATCTTCACCATCATTGGTTTTCTCTTCTGTGCTAGTGGTTATCATTTCTGATGCTTCACCATGCTCACCATCCAGGAGTTCTGAGAAATATTCTTTCCATCTTTCCATTACTTCCTTCGGGGCAGTAAGCAATTTGCCTTGCTTGTCCTTTATAAATTTGAGAGGGCATTGTTTTTCCTTCCTCATGTTCTTTAGGGTCTTATAGAACAATTTCTGGTTTTCTTGTGCATCTTTTTCTAGCTTTTCTCCAAATTCTTCCCAGGACTTCTGTTTTGCTGCTAGCACTTTGTTCTTTGCTTCTGTTCTGAGTGTCACATATTCTCTATATTTTTCCATTTGTCCTGTTGTGTTTTTAGCTCCTAAGTATTGTTTCCATGCCATTTTCTTCTCTCTTATTTTCTCTTTGACTTCCTCTGTCCACCAAGGTGTCCTCTTTCTCTGGTTCCCAAGTCGGACTTCACCGCATGCTTCTGCAGCAGCTGTCTTTATGATATCCTTGAATTTATTCCAGAGGGTTTCCAAGTCATCAGGTCGTTCTTCTGTGTTGCTCACTGCTGTAGCAATAAGCCCCTGATATCTGGTCTTAATTTCTGGCTCTCTCAGCTTGTAGGTCCTAATGCTCATTTCTCCTGCTCGTTTACTTGGTTTCTTGCGTGATGTTGGGCAGTTCCTAGGCTGAGCAACTCTTTCAGTTGTTCGTTTGATTGTTAGCAGGTAGTGATCACTTCCAATCTCTGGCCCCCTCCAGACTCTTGCATCTCGGACATATCTGAATGAGCTTCTCCGAACAATGGCATAGTCGATCACTGACTTCTCATTCTTGGTTGGTTCACATCTAGTGTATGCATGTATGCGCTTATGGGGGAACTTTGTGTTTGTAATGATCAGATTCTGCTCACTGCAGAATCTAAGGAGTCGCTTTCCATTGTCATTGAGAGTATCTTCTCCATATCTTCCGATAACTCCACCCCATCTAGCATGGTCATTTCCAACTCTGGCATTAAAATCTCCGAGCATAATAACTTCATCTAGGCAGTCATCCACTGTCCTTTGAAGCAGCTCGAAGAATTCCTCCTTGACCTCTGCTCTCTCATCCTCATTTGGCCCATACACTATGACCAGGTTGACTATGGTTTCTCCTTCTTTTAGTTTTACAACCATAATGCGCTCCGAGACAAAGTTCCATCCCTTGATACTATCTTTTTGATTTTGGGCCACAATGCAACCCACGCCCCCTTTAGCTCTTTCAGATATGGGTACACCACTGTAGAGCAACGTGTTGCCATCGAGATCCATGACTCCTTGTCCTTTTTTCTTCGTTTCCGTTATAGCCAGGATTTCTAGTTTTGCTTTCCTCATCTCTTCCACCAGCTCCTCTTCCTTCCCATTTATACTTCTTGTGTTCCAAGTTCCATAAGTCGTAGTCCGTAGTCCGTTCCAGTTCGTCGCCTTTAGAATCAGTCCGGTTTTCTCTCTTGTAGTTCGCGTAATCATGATTTAAAGCAAACAGGTGATTGGCCTGTTGTGCCTTTGCATGGTGGAGGGCTGCCTCCTTACGGCCTCCATGCAGGCCGCCCTCCTCCTTTTTCATCCGGGCTTGGGACCGGCATAGGCGGAGTTAAGCGTATCTACGAACGTATCTATCCAATCATGTATCTTGGTCCCATGATACTATAAAACGAGAACATATTTATTTCTGTGCATACAATCTCAGATTTAGATTTCAGATTTAATACGTAAACACGCATCTATCTGCACCCAAAGACGTCAGTTCTGCAAATGGAATAGCATACCTGGCAACGAGGCGCCTTCTTCTATCTACGACATCACGCAGACGGCATAAAGACACATCGTCTGCGAAAACACAGTTTTCATCAGTCGGTCTCGTTCTCACGAGGAGCGCAGTCTGCGTCGGTGAGACTTAAGTGCCGGCACGAGCCGAATTTTTCATATTTATACAGATGCTCTTAAGGCGGCGTGCACGAACCCATCCTAGATTGTGGCCTTCAAGTCGATGCTATTTCCGAAAACATACATAATCATAAGGTCATCATTATCATCATCATCTTTTTCCTTTACGGAGCAAGTAACCACCACTACCGCTGGTGCCCTTACAGGAAGTCTGCACCAACCAGTCACGTGCTCTTGCAGCTGTGGTTTCTGTGGCAACTAGTTTTACATGATGAGGTTACCAGGCCCCCATGCACAACCTCATTTTAGTTACCTTGTACGACATGCCTGAGGGTACAGTAGTCCTATTCTTTATTTGTCTTGTCAGAGACCCCGGGGACAAACAGTTGGGAAGGTCTCTTTGTCTCCTTTCGTTATCACCATTTCCATCTAACAACAATAATCTAATTATAACAAATCTATACATAAATAATCATCTAAATAGACTAAGTAAAACGTCCTGCAACGGACATTGAAAACAATCTCTTCAGCTTTTCGAAAAAAATACGGGAAACGCGCACTGCGCAGTGAAAGCTAAATTGAACATTCATTAAAAGAGCATGCAGGCCTTTAAATTTTTTAATGGCGCATTGACAATTGGCCATAAGCCATGCTGAGATTATTAAAAAGATCCAATGAAGCTGAAATAGAATGGAAAAGAATGAAATTCCCAGAGGAGAATTAGTGACGTCATCAAGACATGCAGCAGACAGAGTACAATAGAATTATCTCCGCGTCATGTTTTGACGGGTTACTTGCTCGTAAAAATAATAACAAATAACAGTAAGTAGTACCATAGAAGGTTCTGCCGTAGAGAAGTGAAGTGTTTGAGAGTGTAGGGTGACCAGGGCCCTTCCTCGCTGCCTTTTCCGTCCTTAACTCAACAGCAAAATCAGGTACCCATTTACAGCTGGGCAGAATGGAGCGTGACGATACCGTGAATCGAACCCGGCTCCTCTGCCGCGCGAGACCAGCGCTCTAACAGCTCTGTAAATCGGACGCTCAATAAATCATAATAATAATAAATAACAAAAACAATAATAACAATCTGACGTTGGTCGTCTCTGACTTTTTCTCACTAATATTATTAATGCTATTCTCTTACGTTGTTTATTTGTTCCACTTATCAGTTTGGTCGTCCCCTTCAGTTTGTTCTCACTTGTTCAACGTCCTCATTGACATTTTTTTTGGGGTGTTTACTGCGTTCCAGCGTAGCGTGTCTTTTTCAACCATTATCCATATGCATGGAAGTGTCGGTTATATCAGGACGCCCTCTTTTAATGACAGTGTTTTGTTACTACTGCTAGTGTTTTTTGTAGACTGTATGACAATTAGAAGTCAACGTAACGAATTTTTCTATTTTAATAGTATCGGCTGCTAAACTGATGGGTCATTCAGTTCTCTTGTGGATCATTCAGTTCTCTTGTGGACCATTCAGTTCTCTTGTGGACCATTTAGCTCTATTGTGGACCATTTAGCTCTCTTGTGTGTCCTTCAGCTCTCTTGTGCGTCCTTCAGATCTCTTGGGGGCCCTTCAGTTCTCTTGTGGACCTTTCAGCTCTCTTGTGGATCTTTCAGCTCTCTTTGGGGCCATTAACCTCTCTTGTGGGCCACTCAGCTCTCTTGTGGACCATTCCGCTCTGTGGACCCTTCAGCTCTCTTGTGGACTTTTCAGCTCTCTTGTGGGTCATTCAGCTCTCTTTTGGGCCATTCAACTCTCTTGTGGGTCACTCAGCTCTCTTGTGGGTCATTCAGCTCTCTTGTGGACCATTCAACTCTCTTGTGGACCCTTCAGCTCTCTTGTGGGGCATTCAGCTCTCTTGTGGACCCTTCAGCTCTCTTATGGGTCATTCAGCTCTCTTGTGGGCCACTCAGCTCTCTTGTGGAGCACAGGCCTCCAAACGCTGACGTCAAGCCTTCTTGTCCTGCCACATCCATGTCTTGTTGATACCTGTCATGTTATTCTCCAGTTCCCTTATATAAGTGTTTTTAATCTTCCAGATAACTCTTCTTATTCTTCCCTGCCCTTTTCTGTCATCTCATTTCAATTTCTAGCTCCGCCCTTTGTCTTTTCCATTTCTTTGTCCTTGACTTTTCACGTGAACGCCTGTCATCCAAGTACATTTTTTTAACGCCCGATTTTCTTTATCTTTGCGGAAAACACCACAATAAACAAACAGGGAGGTGGAAGGAGAGAGAAGGAAAGACAGAGTGAAAGGAGAGAGATTGGGAGAGAGATTGAGAGAGAGAGAGAGATAGAGAGAGAAAAAAGGTTAAGAATTGGGTACGCAGGCCCGTCTACCATCCTGCCTTTTCTTTCTCTCATCTTCTATAATGAATCGCACTCATTCTCACACACCTTTTCAATGTTAATTTAAAAAATGCAATATTGTGACATTACAATAACTGTATACTCACATTTACAGTGTCTAATTATAATCAAGAAACGCCATATATTGACAAGGGCAAAAATCATCGCTAAAACCTACATACGACATTATATAATGATCTGGGACAGGGGAGAGAAAGACCGAGGGACAGAGACAGAGCAAGGGGAGACCAGCGCAGAATATGCCTGATAACCAGTGGTTCTGATTTTTCGACTGTAAATTTTCCAGGAGTCGTGAAGACCTTTTTGGTTATTCCAGGGACCCAGGAATTTATATATATATATATATATATATATATATATATATATATATATATATATATATATATATATATATATATATATATTATATATATATATATATATATATATATATATATATATATATATATATATATATATATATATATATATATATATATATATATATATATATATATATGTTATGATCACAGTAAGGTTTAAGGCGAAGAAAATTATATATTTTAGGATTGAGAAATAACACGATTTATTTCATCAGTATGAAAAACTTTGGAGGAAAACTAAGGAATTGACAGATTAAGCTCTAGGTTTTGATCATTGGCCATTTCCATTTACTAATTATCATCATTTTCGTTTGTGTCTTCCTGTTCATCATCTTCGTTTATTTTCGTTGTCGATGACGAGATGTCGCCGAAGAATGTGTTCGTTAACTCTTTTGTGAAAACAGAAGGAAACATTTTATTCTCTTATAACGCTCTCTGGATTTTGGAGGTACATTAGTAGGGATAATAATTTTCTATTCTCGTTGTTCTTCGATTCCATTTTTTTAAAGATTATCTTCATGCGTTTCTTCGGCTGATTATTCATAACTTAATTTTTTTTTTCCAATTAGAATTATAAAACAGAGAAAGATCGGAAAATACCGAGCGCAACTTTGTACCCGAACTGCGTGGATTAACAGCGAACTGTTTCTTGTTTTAACATGATTCATTCATGCGTCAAACAAAACCCAAGTGTAAATAAGCGAGAAAAGATGTGTTTTTCGGAAATCTATTTAATTATAAGATTTTTATTAATAAAAATAGTTTCTAAAATTTCCAGGGTCCCGTTCATTTTTTTCCAGGACTCGAGTGATCAATTTAAAAAAAAAATCCCGGGAATATTATCCCGGGAATTTCCGAATCAGAAACGCTTCTGATAACTGGGAGGTCAGCGGTCTACGCTTCCGAATAAGTCCAAGGATCGAGACATAAAAGTGAACAAGTCAAACAACAGGCTATGTACTTGCCCACGCTAATTTTCTCCAACGCCTTCTACTTCCATTCCGTCCTTTACTGAGCCATTTAAGCGTGCATTGTACGTGCAAGCAGGTGCACGTACAGATCCATGCACAGGACCTTGCATGCCGCATTGATTTATTTCCTACACATGGCTCGTGTTGTTTATAGACAGGTAACAGGACAACTGGAGTCTGCAATGCTCAAACGGCAACATAACTCAGCCAGTTTAAGAAAGTGCTGATATATTTATCTTTTCCTGTCCGCCTGTAATATGGCCTCTTCTTGATTTTATGGTGCTGAGGCATGTCATTGTACCCCAGGTAACATTTTGTTCAGTAAACTGACAAAATCGCTTGTTTCCGCCATCTGAGCCCGAACTGTTAGATTTCTACACAGATCTATTTTCTACATTCAGTTCTAGGACTTCAGAAACAATGAAAACGCTTGATTAGATTGAGGTCATAGACCTCACTGTTTGTAGCCACAGATAAGTCTGTACATTCAGCTCACTGTCTGTAGCCACAGATAAGTCTGCACATTCAGCTCACTGTCTGTAGCCACAGATATGTTTTCACATTCAACTCGCAGTCTGAAGCCACAGATATGTTTCCACATTTAGCTCACTATCTGTAGCCACATATAAGTCTGCACATTCAGCTCACTGTCTGTAGCCACAGATAAGTCTCCACATTGAGCTCACAGTCTGAAGCCACATATATGTTTTCACATTCAGCTCACAGTCTGAAGCCACAGATATGTTTCCACATTCAGCTCACAGTCTGAAGCCACAGATATGTTTCCACATTTAGCTCACAGTCTTCTTCCTTCCTCTTTCGTCCTGAAAAGGACGTTGCTTGCGTTGTATCGCCGCTTACGGCGAAGCTTCGATATTTGCGCCTTTCGGCCCGACACATCCGACTTCCGCACGGCATTTATTTTGGACCGGGTTTGCCTTCCCTCTTCGATCCCTACTCTCTCGGCCATACTGCAATGATGCAGCCTGTTTCCAGGACCACCACTTGGAGGTGGAGTAGGGTCTTGGTAGGCTCTGGTTCGCTGACCTTGACGCAAGCAGTCAAGCTATGAGTCGCTGACTGCATTCATCTATTTTGATGCGTCTTCGGTCCAAGCTCACAGTCTGAAGCCACAAAAAACTCTGTACATTCAGTTCACGGTCTGAAGCCACATATAAGTTTGCACATTCAGCTCACAGTCTGTAGCCACAGATAAGTCAGCACATTCAGCTCACTGTATGCAGCCACACATAAGTCAGCACATTCAGCTCAAGGGCTGCAGCTGCGTATACGACTATTCACTGAGTTCAAGGACAGGTAGGCTCTGGTTCGCTGACCCTGACGCAAGCAGTCAAGCTATGAGTCACTGACTGCATTCATCATGTCACAGATGGAAATAGTGCAGCAGTGATCATCCACTTTTGCCCCTCCCCAATCTAGTTTATTTTTTGCTCCAGGAACGCCGGATTCACAAGTGCAATTAACACGTGAGCCGTTTGGCAATTAAGCACGGTGGAACAGAGAGAGCGCGGAGCATGGCGTAATAGATTCTTTGATCAGGGGCGATGTTAAGTCTGAGACGGACCTTGGATTGTAAAACTTTCAGGGGAATTAATTGCATAGCTGATATTCGGCAAGGCGGAGATGATGAAAGTCAAGCCAGAGAGGTTGTCGGCGGCAGAGGTGGTAAAATTACCTTTGATTCAAGAATAGAACGGCAAATGGGCTCGGGTCTAGCAGTAGGTGTGACTTTCGCATTAAAGAGCGATAGAACGGAATTTACGGATATATACCATGTCTCTCCGATAGCCATGATCAGTTGTTCAGAAATCTATCTGAAATTCACTAGCTCGATATCTTAGATTACTCGCACAGAGTGAAAATTATTAGATTTTCGTGGAGTGTTTCATTTTTCTGATTGCGGTAATTTATATACTAGCCTTTAAGTGATTTAGTGTGTTTAAAGTTTTCATTATATTTCACTGAAATTTTCTGTGCTAATTAAATAATTTATAGCTAAATCTTTTTCAGCCGTAAAGTGAATTTAATTACTCGCTATTTCCCAGTAAGAGATGTTTTAAATTGACTAGTACATACATTAAATAACTGTCTACTGACGGTATATATTATTTACTTCTATCCATTTTATGTAATTTTTTAAATGACTAGTGTTCATATCACGCGTTAAAAAACGATAGGATAAGCTAGACACGTGTGTTCTAAATCTAATTTATAACGAAGTGGTGAAGAGGTCCTATTTTAACACGTGTTAGATATGATAATGATAATTTGGTTAAATGTTTATATTTTCTTTCCTAAAATCTAGGCTAATCAATCTGAATACTAGCAGCTTTTTTTATGGCCATATGAACTTATGATCATACGAACTTATAATATTATAAGCATCCAGGGATATTTAATATTGATGAGCTTTTTGCTGTGACCTGTGTGGTCCAATTTTCCTCATTTTCATGAGAGAAACCAGAATAGAACCATTAAATTATAATATTAACTGGACCAGAACTATTACCAGATTTACTTATATCAATCTCATCAGCCAGCTGTGGCGACATATATTGTCAGCAACATTTGTGTAACTTAACCTAGCGTCTCAGCCACCTTAAGCTAAAAAACATAGGAACTATATATATGTTCTATTCATCCTACGTCGGCGATCACCACACATGAACCTTACTCCAACCAACTGAAGGCATAGATAACTTATTGTATCCAGGACAAATTAAATCACCGACTCTAGCGACTCCCATGAAATTTGCAGTCAGCAACTACGGCGAGTCTGGGGCTGGATTTGGCAAAACTTAAATTTGACAATAATTAGGCTTATTACTTATTAGTGTATTTCCTTGGAATGCCTGCGACAACTACTGGGGTAAGCAAAAGTCTGAAAGTGGCCACTGAATGGGGTGTGAATTGAATGAACGGAGAAAGACACTTATGTCTTTTGTTAACATCATATACTTATGTGGTTTCTTCTTTCTTTTTTATCTCACTAATCTGAGTAGTCACGGGATAGATTACATTAGGAACCTATTCTTTTCCCATACTGACTATTTCATAACTTATTGTTAACTTTTGATCTTTTGGGTTAATTAACCTCTGTTGGGATCGTCTTTTCTTTTCCTTTACCAGAGGGGGAGAACCTATTTGATTAATTTCTTCTTTTGCAATTTTGTCTGTAAACCATGATGTACATGCTTATTGATGGGATCTTCTATTGATAATAAACTTTATTAAACCTTTAGTTATCGTGTCGGTCAACCCCTATCCATCTATTTTGATGCGTCTTCGGTCCAAGCTCACAGTCTGAAGCCACAGAAAAGTCTGTACATTCAGCTCACGGTCTGAAGCCACATATAAGTTTGCACATTCAGCTCACAGTCTGTAGCCACAGATAAGTCAGCACATTCAGCTCACTGTTTGCAGCCACAGATAAGTCAGTACATTCAGCTCAAGGGCTGCAGATGCGTATACGACTATTCACTGAGTTCAAGGACAGGAAATCACAGTCAAGACTGCACATACAGTTCATGGGATGCAGTTGCGTATAAGACTATATACTGAGTTAAGCGACTAGAAATAACAGATAAGACTACATTCACCTGAGAAATGGAAAAAAGTAATGAGTCCTACTAGAACAAACGACAAAGAAAACTGTCTATGTTGCGGTCATCCCGCCGTCGCCAGGGAAAGGAAAGAATGCGACAGCTAAGTGAGAAATATAAGAAAATAAATAAAATACATATAAATCGTTTGGTTTTGATTAAGGCCCATCTTCATTGCACACGGACAACATCATCAGTGCTACGATCTCCTTCCTTAGATCACACAATGAGAATATCAGCACAGTGCATGAACTCTGTAGCACCGGCGAGGATCCCAATGTGTATATACCAACTGTGAATCACGCTAATCATGGATCGTGCGATGAATATGCAAAATGATTAAATCCTAGAGAATGCAACAAAGGAAATTTTCTTTTGTCTTAGTAAGACATAATACCTTTCTATATTTTCGTTTTTAAATGCCCTCCCTTTACCACGTTCCTTTGCAATATTCCAGACTATCCTCCCTTTACCACGCTCCTTTACAATATTCCAGACTATTTCTCCCCCCCCATCCCATACCACGTACCTTTACAATATTCCAGATGTCACAAAATGACAAATAAATAGAATTTTCCAATCCGTCCCATTTGCCTTAGAGTTCTAATTTTTATGTTCTTGCCGGCTATATAAACTTTCGTTTTTTCATTCTTCTATCGCGACCGTAGTACTATTATTTTCCGCTCAGACCCCCCACCCCAGGGCGTGTCTGGTTTTTTATTTTTGCTTCTGGCCGTCATTATAAATTCATCGCTCGGTTCTTAGTGGCTCAGCGATCGGCAGCTTATGATAATATTACATAAGATGCACCTGGAGTATGCCAGACTAGGGGAACGCTTTTCGCTCGTAACAGTGTTTTGACCACTGGCCGAGTAATCGACTTCTTTGAGACGTGAGCCGCCGTTTTACTTAGGTTTTTCAGATGAACGGCCCAGCGCGGCCAACACTTTGATAGCTAGATAACTCTGTACTTCTTCGTTCAAAGGAGAGAAACTCAGCATCCGTTCTGAGCCTTTGAGCCGCCGTACATTGCAAACTGTTGGTTAGCGGTAGATAATATTATGTCTAATTCAGGGAACTGTCGCGTCTTTTCGTCTTTTGTTGGAGATTATAAAATAATGTTTATATTACTCGGGTTACGCTATAAGCAGAGCGACCCGAACACGTGAGTGAGCACGCGATCGCAGGTGGCTGGGTCAGCGTCCCCTATTAGACTATAAATCTTGATATGTCTACTCATTCAGTACATTCGTTCCTTAACCTGAACCCGTAGATGACCAAATGAGACACATGCAATTGTGGGCAAAAGATTCGACTTGTGTCGACTGATTATTGGTATCTCGGGGTGAGTGGACATTTGTAATATAATGCATGTTTACCTTTAGTGCATATATGTATATATATATATATGTGTGTGTGTGTGTGTGTGTATATATATATATATATATATATATATATATATATATATATATATATATATATATATATATATATATATATATATATATATATTGATGCCTCCTTTATTTTATTCTTAACACTCACGGGTAGTCATCAGTTTCTAGTGAGTACGCACCAACTTATGTTGATGTTAGTTTTTATAAATGTCATCTGTCACGCACGTATTTGCACAATTGGGGGTAGATGAATTCGTGCGCGTTTGTGTCCAAGCAAGGGAGATGACGTCAGGGGTTAAAAAAGAGGGAAGCCAGCATCTCATGCCAGACATTGAGTCTGTTGCCTATATTTCTATATATACCCAGTGTGTTGGGTTAAGTATTCTTCTGGTACAATGACTTCTTGGTAGAAGCCATTGCCGGCTTACACTACACGTAAGTCCGAACCAGTTTTGGTAAGAAGTGAATTGTTTACTTGAACTTTCGTGTCACCATTCTTCGTTGGCATCTAGCTAGCACCTTTCTGCAAGGTGGTGTTATAATGGATCAACGGGGACTTTCACTGAAAGCATTTTAATATTATAAAGGATTCAAGGCTTCATCCTTTTCGGTTTATCGACTTGTAATATTATGTGGATTGCCGTCGCACGAGTCACGGCGACGAAGAGAGGTTAGCCAAGCACTAGGACATAACCTTCGTTGTTTATATTATATGCAAGTATGTATGGATCTGCCATGTCAGGGGTACCAAGCCACTAAAGTACCCGACCAGAATTGTAGGACAGAATCAATATATTCATTCCAAGATTTTATAAGTGAATAGTCCTAACGGTCAGGACATTGACGCAAGGTCAAACCCTGATCTTATGTGAGGAAGTTATTATGATGCCTGTACCATGCCTATATATATGCTACATGTACGTTTGCTGTGGAATCCATGTTGAAGTACTGTAACCTGTTGTCGTCAACGTATTTCGTCCTAAATAAATTATGATGTCTGTAAACATAACGAGTTCGTCCCTATACACATTGGCACTCGTTGACGTGCCTGATTGTTATTGAAGTCCTTCCTTCACGTTCCAAGAAAGAAACATTCGCGTTATTATTGTCAAGTCCAAATAGCATCGCCCGTGTTGGACCGTTGTCACTACGACACAATCAACATCCTTTAGTCAGCGGTTCACACCCCAGTAAAAGCGAGGCTACAACTATGGTGGCTAGTGTGGTCTATCGTCGATAGAAAGGAAAGATCCCTGATAAAACGTTTGAAACTGTCTTCAAGTTCAAGTCAACATCTGGGACGTTGGAATACAACTGCAGACTTCAAGTGGGAACTGCCGTCTCTATCAAACTCAGCGACGTTGTTAGCAAATTTAACGGACACTCAAGGTCAAGATGGACTCAACTGCTTCAATCATTTGCGGACTCTACCAAGTGCTACGTAAGCTTCCTCAGTGATACAGCGCCGGAGTGCAAGACTCTACAATCCTGGAAATTGCGTTTTATCACAAAATGATGAGTATTACTCTGTTCGTTGTCACCGTCTTATGTTAGCTGAGCCGCTTTTTAATATGTCCATTGTAGTATTTTTTGTGATGCATGTTTTATGTTCCATGTTTGTTGTGGGCGGTAGGGAGGTCGATCTGACAAACGAGGTTCATCTCGAAGCTGATTCGGGCTCTTGTCAGATGTTCTATAGGATTTAGTTTGTAAGTTTCAATTGAGCGATAATTCCGGTTCAAGGCTAGAAACCTTGCTGTAGTTCCGATCGCTACTTGTCTCTTATAATAGTATCTGTTTAGCTGTAGTGTCAAGTTTTTAATTGTGGTTTTAGTAGTTATTTTTATTCGTACCTTGGTTTTATGATGTATCTTGTTTGTATTATGCGTCCATTCTCGCCTTACTATTGTTGAGTTTTTTACAAAACCTATGTTTATACACTATGTTGTTCATTGTCTTGTTTATTATCTTATCGCAGTTATCATCGTAATTCTTTACGACATCCTATTTTAGTTTCACATTTTAATTTTGTTGACTTCTGCGATCGTGTTCTTCGTCTTTGATTATCTCGTCTTGTCATTGTTGTTGCTATTGTCTATGGCTCTTGTCTGTTCTTAATATTTCATTGCATATATTATTTTCATTGATTAATAATATCTTGTATACTTAATTGATAATTAGGAACCGTTCTTAGACAAGAACGTATTGCACACACTTAAATCAAATTAATTGATAATTATTTGAGTAAATCAAAATGTCGTCGCTTGAATATTTTATGAAGCAGGCAAAATCCGTTGGGATGGCTCCTGACGAGGCGAAAGCAATCGCACTATCAGAATACAAAAAGGCTCAAGAGATAGAAGCTGAACAGAGAAAATTAGAATTTCTGAAACAAGAAAATTTGAGATTTGAAGCAGAAGAAAATGAAAAGAAGAGGAAATTTGAATCTGAAGAGAATGAGAAACGATTTCAGCGTGAGGCGGAACATAAGAAATTGGAAGCAGATCAGAAAAGATTGGAGGCGGAAATTAAACAAAAAGAAACAGAAGAAAGGAGATTGTTAGCTGAAGAAAATACAAGAAAATATCAACTTCAAATTCAGCATGATAAAGAAATGAAGGAATTAGAATTTAATCACTTTCGATTATCTCAGGAGGCTAGTGCTCAAAAGTCTCAGGAGGGCCAAAATTCGTCTAAACAAGGGAATATTAAAAATTTTCATTTAATATTACCAAAATTTAATCCTCCATCAGACGATGTGATTCATTATCTACATAGGTTCGAGGCAACATGCGAGGCCTATCACGTGGAAAAATCTCAATACTGTGTAAAATTATCAGAACTACTTACAGGTGAAGCTATGTCAGTATATCATATTGCAACTACTGCTGACAAAAATAACTATGAGGCTCTCAGAGCTGCTTTACTTGTTAAATATCAAATGACAGAGAATGAATATCGTTTAAAATTCAAATCTAGGCTGCCACAAACGGGAAAACATTTTAACGATTTTATTGATCAAATAGCACTTACATTGGATAGATGGATCGAATTATCCAAGACGGATAAAACTTTTGACGCATTGAGATTTATTATTACGCGATAAAGTTTTGTCCTCGGTTAACCTGCTTTTCTTGCTTTTTTGCACGAACATAAGCATTCAAACATAAATGAAATGCAGCAAACCTGTGTACAATACTGTACCGCACACCCAAACTTGAATTTTGGGAATACTCAGGTTAAAGATGAATTTCCCGCTGCTTTTGCAATGCAACAGGATTATCGCAGACGCCATCGCTCTTTAAGTAATGACAGAAACTACAAAAAGGGAAATAACGAGAATTTCAATTCTTGTAATTCTTATAAGGGGAAACAATTTCAGTATTCTTCTCCATATAACAATTCTTGGGGTCAATCTCACAAATCTAGAAATTGGGATAACAGTAATTGTGGAAATTATCAAGTAGGTACTTATAAACAAAATTGGCGATCAAAATCTCAGAATCCTAACTATAGACAAGATTCTCGTAATAGATTTTATAGTCAAAGCCATAACAGTGATAGCGCTAACTATCGTTCAAATCAATACGGTAACACAAGCAGAAACGATAATAATGGCAATTTTAGGAATGATAGTCACAATCGATTGCGACGTAGAGATAGATCTTCTAGCAGAGGGCCACGCCATCAAACTAATGTAGCTATTGCTGACACACAAGTTAACAAAGAGAATCATACGATTAATGACACGCATAATGCAATGTCTTGTATTGATCTTGATCAGGTAAAAGCTTGTCCAGAATGCTCGACTCTATTCCAGCCCAGGGCGATCACGACGCTCCGTTGCGGACATGTGTTACCCAGTCTACCAGCTGTGTGTACGGCCATTTCAGCTCACAATGGAGAAGGAAGACTTGAGTTCAATCGTGGTTTCCTAAATTATATTCCATGCTCTGTTCTTTTCGATTCAGGCTGTTCAACAATCGGCGTCAGGAACTCTTTGGTGGACCCTGCATTTGCCACTGGAAATACAGTTAAATGCCGCACGTTTGGAGGAACTGTAGAAACATTTCCCACAGCTATAATTAATATTCACACTCCATTTTTTTCAGGAAATGTACATGCATGTCTCCTCCCGTCACCAGTTTGTGACATAATACTTGGTCGGATTCATGGCATTAAAGAGTGTACCCCACAGCAAATTGCTAATTGGGAAAAGCGACATATACATACTGCTAATGCAGTTGTAACTAGAGCACAAGCTCATGATATGTTGCAAGATACACCTACTGTACCTACTGTCCAAGGTAATAATAATGATGTTAACACTCCTATTTCACGGGAGTCATTTATGACATTACAAAAGAATGATGTTTCTTTGAAAAAAAATTTTCATTTGTCTAATAACACTGGTAATACTTCTTATACAGGATCTAAACATAGATTTGTGTTAAAGAATGGGATATTAGTGAGAGTGATACGTGATGCTGATTCATCCGTACGTTCTCAGATCTTAGTACCTACGACAATGAGAGGTCGTATATTACACCATGCGCACGACACTCAATGTGCGGGCCATATGGGGTTCTCCAGAACCAAATCTAGAGTACTATCAGCATTCTATTGGCCAGGCGTCCATAGGGATGTCAATATTTACTGCCGCTCCTGTACAACATGTCAGGAGGTCAAAGTACGTGGTCCATACCACGCAGCACCGATTCAGGCTGCGGACATTCCGATACGTCCGTTTGATAAAATGGCAATTGACATAATTGGTCCTATGCAACCATCAGCTAGAGGTCATACACATATACTCACTTGCATTGACATGTGTACTCGTTGGCCAGAGGCCATACCTCTTAAGAATACTTCTTCTGCCAGTGTTGCAGATGCATTGTGGTTGATTTTCTCACATTTAGGGTTTCCTAGAAAGATCTTATCGGACCATGGAGTCCAATTCATATCGGAATCTATGTCCCAAGTTATGAAGTTATTAGGCATAGATAGATCGCTCAGTGCTATCTACCATGCAATGTCAAATGGGTTAATTGAGCGTCAGAATAGGACGCTTAAACAGTTGTTGGGAAAGATAACTCAGGACCATCCTGAAAATTGGGATAGAGTCCTCCCCACGGTGCTTTTTGCGTATCGCGAAGTAAAAAATGAGGCTACCGGATTTTCTCCTTTTCAATTGGTCTTTGGCGTTCAACTGCGCGGTCCTATGTCATTACTACACGACTTACTTATTGAAGATAATATCACTGATGAAACTCAATCCTCTTACGAGTACGTGATTTCTTTAAGAGAAAGAATAATAGATGCGTGTAGATTAGCTACCACATCATCAGAACAAGCTAAAGAAAATGCTCGACTTTTTGCCAACAGATATAGACGTCTCCGCCAGCTTCTTCCTGGCGATGAGGCATATGTCTTATTGCCTTGCAAAGACAATCGTCTCCTTATTACTTGGAGAGGTCCTTTTAAAATAATATCTAGGATCTCCGATGTTGATTATATTGTTGATGTCATGGGAAAGCATAAGACTTTCCATATCAACATGTTGAAGGAATATTACACTCGTCCTGACTATCTTCAGTCAGTATTTCAGGCAACCGATGAGCCTACACCACCTATCCAACACTATTCTTCTTTATCCGTCATTCAAGAAGAAGAATCTTCTTTTCATGACGTACCTTTACCCATACCGGTAGTACCACTTCATCCTAATGAAAGTTGGAACGACGTTACTATTTCTACTGATCTGTCGGTGGATCAACATCAGCAAGTTTCCGCTGTTCTTAGATCTTTTCAAGATGTTCTCACTGACATTCCAGGTCGTACGTCAGTTATTCAACATGACATTCTATTAACTGACGATACACCTATTCGAGTCCGTCCATATCCTATACCTCTGCACTTTCGTTCTCAGGTTGATAAGGAATTAGATGAGATGCAAAAGTTAAAAATAATTGAACCATCTACATCACCTTATTCTAGTTCTATGGTCATAATTAGAAAAAAAGATAACAATATCCGTCTCTGTGTGGATTATAGGAAGTTAAACAAACTTACCCAGTTTGACGCGGAACCATTGCCATTGTTAGAAGATTTATTGGTTAAACTGTCTAACTCTACTTTCTTTACTAAACTTGACCTCTCAAAGGGATATTGGCAAGTCCCGTTGACAGAAAGGGCAAAGCCACTTACTGCTTTTTCTACTCCACGGGGGTTATTCCAATATAATTTCATGCCATTCGGTTTAGTAAATGCTCCGGCTACATTTGTACGCACGATGCGTCACGTACTGTCTCATCGTCCCGATGTCATTACATATATTGACGACATTTGTCTCTTTAATGACACATGGGATGAACACATTACGGGATTGAAAACATTACTGTCCACTTTACGGTCATGTAATTTAACGGCTAAGCCTTCTAAAGCTTTCGTGGGTTTTCACGAAATTTCATTTTTAGGTCACCGCGTTGGTCACGGTTGGTTATATACTGAGGACAGTAATGTCTCTAAAATCCTCAACATTTCTACTCCCAAAACTAAGAAACAAGTGAGATCATTATTGGGTCTTGTTCAGTTCTACGCTAAGTTCATACCTCGTCTGTCCACTATTACTGCACCTTTCTCTTCGTTATTAAAAAAGGGCGCAGCTAATGTGATTCGGTGGTCCGAGGAACACCAAATCGCGTTGGACACCATTAAGGCATTTTTTTCTAAATCTCCTATGTTACGATTGCCTAATGCAAACCTCCCTTTCATCTTGCGCAGTGAAGCCTCTGCTTACGGTATTGGAAGCGTTTTTCTACAGGAGTATGCGGGCACCTTGCACCCAGTACTGTTCGTCTCAAGGAAACTTACGTCGGCTGAACAAAAGTACTCCGTTCTCGATAAGGAACTTTTGTCTCTCGTGTGGTCTATAACTAAACTCCAGCGTTATCTTCTGGGATCACACTTCTTTGTAGAGACTGATCAGAAAGCACTTACTGCTTTAAAAACCAAAGATGTCAGATCTGCAAAGTCCACAAGATATGCAATTTCATTGCAACCCTACTGTTTCACAATCCGGGCAATACCTGGATCACAGAACGTTTTCGCGGACATTTTATCCCGCTGCCCGAGTGAATCATGCGACTTGGTACGCCCTACATATGTGGATGCCTCTACACATACTACATCACATTTGTAAACAGGACGTTCTTTGAACATTACTTTGTGAATCAGTGACATTTTTGTGCATACTTAGTCCAAGTGAATAAAGTTGTAACATTCCGTTGAATTACTTGAAGCGAAAAAAAAAAACAAAAAAAAAAACTGTGAATTATATATAACAGTGATGATCACATAACTTCAAAAATTTAGGACATTATCTACTTAAAGATACATTGTGTATTTAGATAAACATTAGTATATCGTGAATGATTTAACAATATTTTGTGGAATCTATGGTATTTCAACATACTCAAACTTTTAAAGGATCTTCGTGTTTATGAACTGGTTTTGAAGTTAAATTAGAATCTTCTGGAACTAATTGAACGTTTAGCAGTGTAATAAACTGAAACATTATTCAGTACATTTTGATTAATGAACATATTTAATTAGTTTAATTAGTTTAATATAATTAACTAGAAATATTTTAATCCTAATGATTACATCGGGTAACTATCACTCATTTTAGATAGTGATACGTCATTGGTAGTTATTTAATGATACTACTCATCTTTAGACACGGTTAAGTGTGTTGATAACTTCAAGTGTTGTATTCATATTCTTTGATTTTTGTCACTTCTCATTTTTTTTAATTTTTATGCATTTTCATCTTTTCCTTTAAATTCATGTATTACCATGTCTTTTTATTTCTTATTGCATTTGGGTTCAATTAATCATCCTTTATGCTTTGATTTTCTTTCATCTCTTCCACATTGTTCCAAAGTTGGTCAATGGTGATGATATGCTTTTATGCATATTTGTTGTTGAGTTGAGTTGAATTTGATTTTGTTCGTTCACTCTCCTCTTATTGATTAATATGCCTCTCTTGCATTATTAGTATTATTAGTATATAATACATATTTGTAAGCTTGTTTCACCTCTCCGCGGTAATTAAAAGAAAAAAAATTTAATAGAATTAAATTTTTTGCGGACGGTGTGAAGGAAGCTGATGCCTCCTTTATTGTATTCTTAACACTCACGGGTAGTCATCAGTTTCTAGTGAGTACGCACCAACTTATGTTGATGTTAGTTTTTATAAATGTCATCTGTCACGCACGTATTTGCACAATTGGGGGTAGATGAATTCGTGCGCGTTTGTGTCCAAGCAAGGGAGATGACGTCAGGGGTTAAAAAAGAGGGAAGCCAGCATCTCATGCCAGACATTGAGTCTGTTGCCTATATTTCTATATATACCCAGTGTGTTGGGTTAAGTATTCTTCTGGTACAATGACTTCTTGGTAGAAGCCATTGTCGGCTTACACTACACGTAAGTCCGAACCAGTTTTGGTAAGAAGTGAATTGTTTACTTGAACTTTCGTGTCACCATCCTTCGTTGGCATCTAGCTAGCACCTTTCTGCAAGGGGGTGTTATAATGGATCAACGGGGACTTTCACTGAAAGCATTTTAATATTATAAAGGATTCAAGGCTTCATCCTTTTCGGTTTATCGACTTGTAATATTATGTGGATTGCCGTCGCACGAGTCACGGCGACGAAGAGAGGTTAGCCAAGCACTAGGACATAACCTTCGTTGTTTATATTATATGCAAGTATGTATGGATCTGCCATGTCAGGGGTACCAAGCCACTAAAGTACCCGACCAGAATTGTAGGACAGAATCAATATATTCATTCCAAGATTTTATAAGTGAATAGTCCTAACGGTCAGGACATTGACGCAAGGTCAAACCCTGATCTTATGTGAGGAAGTTATTATGATGCCTGTACCATGCCTATATATATGCTACATGTACGTTTGCTGTGGAATCCATGTTGAAGTACTGTAACCTGTTGTCGTCAACGTATTTCGTCCTAAATAAATTATGATGTCTGTAAACATAACGAGTTCGTCCCTATACACATTGGCACTCGTTGACGTGCCTGATTGTTATTGAAGTCCTTCCTTCACGTTCCAAGAAAGAAACATTCGCGTTATTATTGTCAAGTCCAAATAGCATCGCCCGTGTTGGACCGTTGTCACTACGACACAATCAACATCCTTTAGTCAGCGGTTCACACCCCAGTAAAAGCGAGGCTACAATATATATATATATATATACATATATATATATATATATATATATATATATATATATATATATATATATATATATATATATATATATATATATATATATATATATATACAGGGTGTCGCAAAAAATGTATACACGCTTTGAATATTTATTAATACAATGTCAATTAAGATACATCCAAGATTTATAATTCAAATTAAAGAGGACAGATGTGTAGATGTGTAATTTCTATTTTTAAAAAAGTATACACAATCGATTAAATGAAAGCAACCATTGAAAGAGACTGCGCCCAAATCTCAAATGAACTGCTTAATGTTGTTTGCAACTCTATTGAACAGCGTTGTCATCAGTGTCTGGCCCAGAACGGCTATCAGTCTGAACACATGCGATAGCTCAAAATAATTACACAGCTGTCCACTTTAATTTGAATTATAAATCTTGGATGTATCTTAATTGACATTGTATTAATAAATATATATGTATATATAACTGATAGCAGTGTGACTTGAATTATTTTTTTTTCGGTGACTACTCCTCAGTAAATGTATTCGGTGATAATGTTAACAGCCTAAGTTAACAGGCGCTTAATCTGTTAGGTGTCTCCTAGTGTTAGTGTTTACAATCGGTTAAATGGTAAACTTAAGCTAACAGATACTTAATCGGTGAAGAACACCATAGTCTTGTTTAGTGCTTACAATGGGTTAAATGGTAAGCTTAAGCTGACCTTACTTTTGGGGAATTTCAGTGGTGTAACTTATTCACACAAACCTGACGAGTGACGTGTATTCGCTATTACGACTGAATTGTAGGAGGTAGTCATTCTTTGATTTGTGAGAGAAACATCTCGGGGTTGGGTGTGGAATTAGGATTGCCTATTGTGTAGTTAGACACAATTGGAACTTACACGGCAGTCTAGAAAGTTAACCACCAGCCAGTAAAAGAACGCTGTCCTAAGCAGTCACCATGTATTATAATATCATAAACATCGCATTTTCGTGTATTCTATTTTGAGAGGTTATTACTTGTCTCTTTTTTTAGTATCGGTTCGATACTTTGAGTAGATTTTTTCTGTCAGAGCATATGCTGAGATGTACATGTATGTAAAGATATATTAGCCTATGCGACTGCATGCTGATAATTGATAGGGTGGGATTAACAGGAGGACAACTCATATGGATAAAAACAGCACCGAGATGTACCTAGCAATAATAATAATACAAATACTATAGTGGGGCATAACAGTTTATTATAATATTGTTATGATTTTATTTTTTTGCTTGAGGTAATGGTTGTTTGTTTTGGTCTTAGTTTCGGGGTACCCCTCTGTTACAGCAGGATCCCAGTCGAGGAACGTAATATTCTCCTCGACCTTACGGTTCCAGTAAGCAACTAAGGCCACGAGTGTCACATAGTACCTGAAATTACAACCCTCTTCGCATAGCCCTCTAACAGGAATTTAGCTCTTGCAGTGTATAATCAGCACCCGCAGTCTGTCGTCGTATTGTGCAGTAGTGCTTTCCTACTCGCCTATTTAATGCAGGTCTGAGCTAAAAGGGCCATTCAACATATTATTGACACAGCTGGGTCAGCAACAATTGAAATAATCTTACTGTGCTCTTAAACGGAGGTGTAGTCCCTAACTCAAGGTCTCAAACCAGTACCAACCGGATTTTCGCATCAAAGTCATCATCATCATCAGTTGCCATCTCCACAACGAAGGTTGGCTGTAATGGATCTCCAACGTCTTCTGTCTCTTGTCTTGATGGTGCACTCTGATAGACTCTTTCCTGTCCATCTCTTGATGTTGTCTTCCCACTTATAGCGCTGTCTTCCCCTTGCACGTTTGCCTTCAACTCTCCCTTCTGTTATGGTCTTCTGCAAGGTGTTATGCCTTTTTATGTGGCCAAAGTATTTTAGCTGTCGAACTTTGACCTCCCTCATTAGTTCTCTTTTCATACCTAGATTTTCTAGGACCTCCTTATTTGTTTGCATCAAAGTACGTAGGCTTAAATTCAACGCGCCAGGATAACAGCGCACCCAAAGGACAGTTATCCAAAGTTGAACTCGTCTTGTATGCTTCTGGTCATTCACAACCCCACGTGTATTAGCGGTCAGCGGAAAGACAGAGTTAAACCTACAGCTTATCTTGTTAGTTTCTTTTTTGAAGACGGCGCTAGGATAGCGTTTGCTTTTCCCCAGTGGATTTATTACACTCCTCCAGTCTGGATAGAGACTTAAAGACAGTGTGTTAGAGTTATATCATACACATACAGCAGAAGGATTTATCTCTGGATTTACTTTCCTTGTCGGGGCCGACTAATTGGTTTTGGTTCCTTGATGTTTATGTAATTGTTAACTTGTTGTGATTTGATGCCTTATTTATGTTGTTGTGCTGAGATACTTAATTTTCCTATATTTACTACCTTCAAGAATGTTAATAAATTTTACTCATTAGTTAATGCGCTGTTCAAGACCTTCATATATGTTCCTTTAGCATATTCCAGACTATCCTCCCTTTACCATGTTTCTTTATAATATTCCAGACATTTCAGACCGCTTCACTCCTTCACACAGAAGAGGGGTCTGACTTAAGAGTTTCTATCAAGAAAGGAGACACTTAGACGTGAAAACACAAAATAATTTAATACCAAAATCATCAACTAATTTGCGAACACCTCGAATAAGAAAGTGATACATTTACTAGAGCGAGCAACATTTTTCCAGCAAAAGCATCAGAACACAGTTTCAAAAGAAAAACTAGCTTCCTATAATAACTGACTGTGTGAGTCACTAACAGGTATCTAAGCAAAAAAGAAACGTGTTTGAAAAATACCCAGTGTTTTCTCTGGAGTTTCTCCGTCCGCCAAATTCATGGTACATCATATCCTTTTATGTGGATTTTATTACACTCGAGTTATATAATTACGGAGTGTGACAATATTTGTATACGTCCTTCTACATTCTTCGTTCTCTCCTGCGTTACCGATTGATTTCTTTTTTTCTCACACTCATCGTCCTATTATCTGGCATATTTTATGCACCTACATTC
This sequence comes from Oreohelix idahoensis, assembly GCA_024509875.1. NCBI lineage: Eukaryota > Metazoa > Mollusca > Gastropoda > Stylommatophora > Oreohelicidae > Oreohelix > Oreohelix idahoensis. The sequence continues at coordinate 141,670 of JAMPIV010012935.1, forward strand.
TTGCCTAGTCACTCCCAGGCTTGTGTACGTTTCACCATGTGCATCGTAGTATCACCAGGCTAATTAGACAGGTCAGCGGGTAATACTTTTATCACTTAAGTCGTCTAGCCACCTTTGATAGAGACGGTCATTGTTGACACAAGGTGGCTTGTACAATCGACGGAAAGAAAGGCAGATTGTCAGTCTGGGAAATTCGTCTGGGAGATGTAAGTAAACACAGGTGATAATATGTAATCGCTTCCGATGGCCCATCTCTGTACTAATAATACAGATAACCCGTCTGGGGAGATTATGTTGGGAAAGGTAGATGCCAAGAAATATGTTCACCAATGTGTTTGTGAGTTTGCACAAATGCAAACGGAAGTATTACTGCCACATTTGAAAGAGGTCACGAATTTAAATTTTAAAATTGATATTTTAAAACAAGCGCGGGATAGTAATGATTGAACACCTCGACCCATATGGCTCTAAAGAGACAGGATTGGTCTAAATCGAGATCCTGAAATAAACTTTAGTTCTCATTGGCAAGTTTGTCTAAAATACTAGTCTGGGACTTGGGACTGAGAAATGGAAATATAATCTAGCGAAGTTGGAGATACAAATCAGACTACCATTTTCAACAACGTCAAGTAACAACTCCCAGTAGCCAGAGAGAAGGAACGGACAAAGAATTACAAAATTAAAAGTGACAGATCGAAGTATTTGGGAGTCTTTATAATTTAATAGAGAACCCGCAATTTTAAATACAAAGGCTGGAAACTTAAGGAATCAGAAAACACAAGTCAAAAGAGGGATTCTCACACAACCCCAGACAGTGTTCGAAGCATCAAATCAAAGTTACTGTGTCAATCTATTGTGTCAGGAGATTGTATATCCCATTTGGGGTGAGTGTAAATATATATTTTTTAAAATGTGAATTTGACATGTCTGTATTTGCTAAGTGGTTATACCAGTCATAGGAGGCTGGCAACCTCAACATATGAAAATATGTATGTTCATAAACCACTACAGCAAGCACTGGTGTTTGCTCTATGCTAGTTCGCTCAGGAAATCGAAAGCAGAAGCTACCCCAGACTCCGAATGGAGCAGTGAGATGATTACCTTACATGTGACTAGGGTGTTGTTACGTACATTTATTACCTACGGGGGTAGTCTTCGGTCCTGCCAAATGTACGCACCAGTTTTATATAGTTATATTATTTGTGCGTTCGATTGATTCACGCACTGACGTGCACAATGCTGTGTGAGTTGCTTTGGACGCACGTGTAACCTAGTTGAGTAGATTGTGACGTCATGATAGGGGCAGCTCGGACGACATTTATGTCCGCAGTGTTATTCTTTGATTCCTGGCAAATTTGAAGAAGCCATCAGTTGTATTCGTATCTATTGGTCTTCATGGCGAAGCCAATAGTGGAAGAATGAAGTAAGTGTCGCCCCATTTCTTATGGCAAGTTTAATTATGTAAATTAAAGTATCAGGCCGCTCCTATTAATGGTCTAGCGGGAATTCATCGGAGATGACATTCCTAGAATTGGACACACGGAGTCGATAGCCTTTGGAATCTTTTGTAGAGGGAGAATCCATATGTGGAATCAAGTTAATGAATATATATATATGCTTCACATGTTTAATATGCCGTTTTACCTATGCCAAAGTCGTGGTATGGATACCGAGAGGTTAGCCAAGACGAAACACTAACCTGGTTGTATTGTTATATCTGCCTTTGTTTGGATTGGATATGCTATCTAAGAATTTTATGAAGAAAGTCTGGGATGCTTACAAGTATGATATAAATTATTGCTCCGTGAGAATGAATCCGTTTGCCTTAATAAACGTCCTTGGGAGAAGGTCAACGGACGTTAATACCATGTCTGTTATATGGTAATGGAAGTGATCCTTAGTCACTGGAATATAAGAGAACTTAACTGTTAGAGAATCTACAACAACTATTAACAGTGATATTAACATTTGACGTATGATCTTCGCATCTGTAACTATGATTGTATTGTTCCACTTCGTTGGTGTCACGTCAATAAAATATATGTACATTAATCACCGGCTTGTGTGCTGCCAATACTTGCCCAGTTCACCCAATGCAACGATACTTGTTGGAATTTTCGTTTGAAGAACTTTGTTGACATTCATTCCGTTTTAACCATTCGCGTTTCAATTTACCTCTTCACTGAACTCAACGATAAAATGGAGTCAACAATAAATGGTGTTCCAGTGTGGTCTGGAAGTAATTTCAAAGGAACGTACCCATCCAAATTATCGTTTGAAAAGAAGAATTTTTACTTTCAAGGCGACATCATCTCAATTTGGATCCTAGCGTGATATGAATCAGATTCAACTTACGTTTACCAAGGTCAAGGTCTTCAATCAACCTCCACGTCAAGTTTCACAGTGACTGATTACTTGGAGATCATCTCTTCATCATTATTACGTGCGAGCTGTAATCTAGAGAAGCAGAACGAAGTATTTTATCTGTAGACGTACATCCACGGAGACGAGGCACATTGATTTTTTACCTGCACGCGAGATGAGTATAACGTGTTTCCGTTGTACACTTTATTACGCTTAGTTGTGCCTTCCGTGATATGTCCACCTTCATATTTTTCGTGTTAAGTGTTATATGTTGTGTATTCTTCGTGGGAGGTAGGGAGGTTGATCTGACGAACGAGATCCATCTCGAAGCCAATTCGGGCTCTTCGTCAGACGTTCTGTAGGGCTCGTCTTGTAAGTTTCAATTGAGCGATAGTTCCGGTACAAGGCTAGAAACCTTGCCGAAGTTCCGATCGCTAGTTGCTTCTTATAATATTATCTATTTAGCTGTTTCGTCACGTTTAATCGTTGTTTTTGGTAGCTATTTTTATTCATAATTTAGTTTTATGATGAATTTTGTTTGTATTTTGCGTCCATCTCACCTTTCCTGTCGTTTAGTTTTTTTTACAAAACCTATGTTTTTACACTGTGTTGTCAATTGTACTGTTAATTATCTGATCGTAGTTATCGTCGTATATTTTTACGATATTCTATTTTAGTTATACATTTTTATTTTTTTTTGATTTCTACGATTGTGTTCTACCGTCCAGTTTATCATGTCTTGTCGGTTATGTTTCTATTGTCTTTCTCGTTGTTCATTTCATGACATTTGATTACATAAATTTATTGATTAATAACATATTTAATAATTATATGATAACATTATACCGTTCTAAGGACAGGAACGAAGACCACGAGTTGTAGTAACAATTTTAAGTAGTATTATTACATAATAAAATTGAATAATGGCTACCTTAGACTATTTCATTAAGCAAGCAAAAGCTCTTCAGATGGCTCCTGAGGAAGCAAAAGCATTTGCACTTGCAGAATATAAGAAAGCTCAAGAAATAGAAGCTGATCAGAGAAGGTTAGAAACTTTACGTTTGGAAAATTTGAAATTTGAGGCAGATCAAAAAAGAATTGAGGCTGAGGAGGATGAAAAGAAGAGGAAATTTATAGCTGAGGAAGAGGAGAAAAAAATGAGATTAACTGCTGAGGAGGATGAAAAGAAGAGGAAATTTATAGCTGAGGAAGAGGAGAAAAAAATGAGATTAGCCGCTGAATTAGAAGATAAACGATTTCAGCGAGAGGCAGAACAGAAGCAAAGGGAGGCTGAAGAAAGACTTAATATTGAAATGGGAAATAAACAAAAAGAAATGGAAGTTAAACAAAAAGAAATGGAAGAAAAAAGATTAATAGCTGAAAAAGAAATGGAAGTTAAACAAAAAGAAATGCAAGAAAGAAGATTAATAGCTGAACAAAACACAAAACGACTTCAGCTTGAGATGGAAGAGAATGAAAGAAAACGACAGCATGAACTGAAATTAGCAGAGTCAGAATATGAGAGACTTAGGTTAACTCAGGAAGCTAATTCTCAGAGAACTTTTGAAAGCCAAACTTCATCCAGACATGATAATTTTAAGGAAATTCACCTTAAATTACCAAAATTTAATCCCCCGTCTGATGACGTGATATTCTTCCTAGATAGGTTTGAGGCCACTTGTGTGTCTTATAACGTGGATAAAGCTCTATACTGTACATATTTATCCAGATTACTCACAGGGACGCATTAGCAGTTTATCATACCACCAGCATTGGTGAGAAAAATGACTATAATGCTCTTAGAGCGGCACTTCTGCAAAAATTCCAAATGACAGAAGACCAATATCGTTTAAAATTTCATACATTACTACCCCAATCTAGCAGAAATTTCAATGATTTTCTGTCACAAATACGACTAACACTAGAAAGATGGATTGAATTATCCAAAATTGAAAAGTCGTATGAAGGTCTCTTCGATTTACTGATGCGCGATAAGGTACTTTCGTCTGTAAATCCTACATTTCTCGCATTTTTACACGAACGGAAACCTTTATCTATGAAAGACCTGGAACAGCATGAAAAAAATTTTTGCACTGCTCACCCAAACATGGATCTAAGTAATGCACAGATTAAGAATGAATTGCCTGTTGCTTTTGCAGCACAACAAAACAATTTTTCACGCAATCGTTCTTTTAGTGCTGACAGATATGTCAATAAGGGAAATAATGACAATTTTAACAATGGTAATTTTTACAAAGGGAAGCAATTTCAACAATCTGCTCCATTTAATGTTTCTTGGAACCAGGCTCACAGATCGCGAGATTTTGGTAACAATAATTTTAAAAATAATCAAGGACATTATAATAAACAAAACTGGAGATCAAGATCTCAGGGTCCGCAAAACAAACAATTTTTTGGAAATAAACCATTTTACCAACATCATAACGATAATTATACAAATTATCGGACTAATCCAAATTTTAACTCTAGCAGAAACTACAATTATGGCAATTTTAATGACAAAAATCAAAATCGATCGCGTCGACGAGATAGATCGTTGAGTAATACGAATAGACATTCTAATGTCGCTTTTAGTGATACACAGGCTAACATTGAACAGGGTAAAGGAGCTGAAACTCATAATGCTATGTGTTGTTCTCTTGATTGTACCCAAGTCAAAGATTGTTCAGAATGCTCTACTCTTTTCCAGCCCAGGGCGATCACGACGCTGCGTTGCGGACATACCTTGCCTAGTCTACCTGCAGTCTGTACGGCCACTGCTGCTTCAGTACACCAGGGACAGGGCTCTCTTAAGTTTAACAAGGGATTTGTCAACAATATTTCATGCTCTCTCCTATTTGACTCTGGTTGCAGTACAGTCGGCGTCCGGACTTCGCTGATCAACCCAAGTTGTGCCACGGGCCGGGTTGTCAAATGTGTAACGTTTGGTGGCACAATTGAAACATTTGCCACTGCTATTATTGATCTTAATACTCCATTTTTTTCAGGAAAGATTCAAGCTTGTCTCCTTCCGAATCCAATTTGTGATTTGATACTTGGTCGCATACATGGTATTAAAGAGTGTACACCACAGCAAATTGCTGAATGGGAAGAGCGACATATTCAAACTGCAAATGCAGTAGTGACTAGAGCGCAAGCTACTAATATGTCGCATGATACACCTATGGAACCTACAGTTCATACCACTTGTGATGATGATGCTCCTATTTCACGGGAGTTGTTTGCAACATTGCAAAAGAATGATGATTCATTAAAAAAATTTTTTTCAGTATGTGAACAAAAATAATACCAGCAACAAACTTGCAAAATCTAGACATGATTTTATACTTAAAAATGGCATTTTGGTTAGAGTAATACGAGAAAAGGATTCATCCTTATGTTCTCAGATTATAGTCCCATCCTGTATGAGATCTCGTATATTACGACATGCGCATGACTCGCAATGTGCGGGCCATATGGGTTTTTCGCGTACCAAATCCAGAGTGCTTTCGGCATTCTACTGGCCAGGCGTACATAAGGACATCACTCTCTATTGTCGGTCTTGTTTGATATGTCAAGAAGTTAAGGTACGGGGTCCATTTCATGCGGCTCCTATTCAAGCTGCGGACATCCCGATTAGACCATTTGATAAAATGGCTATAGACATTATTGGTCCTATGCTACCATCTGCTAGAGGGCATACGCATATTCTTACGTGCATTGATATGTGCACTCGCTGGCCTGAAGCTATCCCTCTCAAGAACACTTCATCTGCCAGTGTAGCAGAGGCATTGATGTTAATCTTCTCACGCATTGGTTTTCCACGGAAAATCTTGTCGGATCATGGGGTTCAGTTCATTTCTGAATCCATGTCTCAAGTTATGAAGACATTAGGTATAGACAGATCTCTAAGTTCTATTTATCATCCGATGTCAAATGGGTTAATTGAGCGTCTAAATAGGACACTCAAGCAGTTGTTGGGTAAGATAACTCAAGACCACCCACAAGACTGGGATCGGGTCCTACCCGCTTGTCTCTTTGCGTATCGCGAAGTACAAAATCAAGCAACGGGGTTTTCTCCATTTCAACTTGTTTTCGGCATGCAACCACGCGGTCCGATGTCGTTAATCCACGACTTATTGGTTGACGAGAATATTGAAGAGGAAACTCAATCCTCTTATGAGTATGTGATCTCTCTGAGAAAGAGAATCATAGATGCTTGTAGACTAGCTACTGCATCATCCGAACAAGCCAAAGAAAAAGCTCGTCTATTTGCAAACAAGTATAGACGTCTTCGCCAGCTCATACCTGGTGATGAAGCTTTTGTATTACTCCCTGCGCATAATAATCGTCTTTTAATTACCTGGAGAGGTCCTTTCAGGATCATCTCAAGAATATCCGATGTCGACTACATCGTTGATGTTAATGGTAAACATAAAACCTTCCACATTAATATGTTGAAGGAATATTACTCACGTCCTGATTATCTACAATCAGTGTTCCAAGCAACTGACGATCCTACACCTCCTATTCAACACTATTCTAGTTTGTCTGTCATCCAAGAAGAGGAATCTTCTTTCGATGATGTACAACTACCAATACCAGTTGTACCACTCCATTCCACTGAGAAATGGAATGATGTTACTATCTCATCTACTCTTACTGATGATCAACGTCAGCAAGTCTCTAATATTCTACACACGTATGAGGATGTCCTCACTGACATCCCAGGTCATACGTCAGTCATCCAACATGACATTATTCTGACTGACGATACACCGATTCGAGTTCGCCCATATCCTATTCCTTTACACTTTCGTGATAAGGTTGATAAGGAATTGGATGAGATGCTTCAATTAAATATAATTGAACCATCTTCATCACCATATTCTTCTTCTATGGTAATCATTAGGAAGAAGGACAACAATATACGTCTTTGCGTAGATTACAGGAAATTAAACAAAGTTACAAAATTCGATGCGGAACCATTACCTCTTTTAGACGACTTATTAGAGAAATTATCTCATGCCACATTCTTTTCGAAATTTGACCTTTCAAAGGGTTATTGGCAAGTGCCATTAACCCCTAAAGCAAAGCCATTCACCGCTTTCTCGACGCCACGGGGTCTTTTTCAATGGAATTTTATGCCATTCGGTCTAATGAATGCGCCAGCTACCTTTGTACGCATGATGCGCCGCATATTGTCTCATCGTCCCGATGTCATTACTTATATAGATGACATCTGTCTTTTCAGTGACTCTTGGGATGAACATATTCAGGGTTTAAAATCTTTACTTTCTACCTTACGGGATTATAACTTAACAGCGAAACCTTCAAAGGCTTTTGTCGGTTTTCATGACATCTCATTTCTTGGTCACCGTATAGGTCGCGGTTTAATGTATACAGAAGACAGTAACGTCTCTAAAATTTTAAACATCTCAGCACCTAAGACAAAAAAACAAGTGAGGTCGCTCTTAGGACTAATACAGTTCTATTCTAAATTCATCCCTCATTTGTCTACTATAACTGCACCTCTTTCTTCGTTACTGAAGAAAGGCACACCTAATGTAATAAAGTGGTCGCAGGATCATCAAACGGCTTTAGATTATATAAAACAATTTTTTTCAAATAAGCCTTTTTTAAGGTTGCCTAACAAAGATCTCACCTTTGTTCTTCGCAGTGATGCTTCTTCCTACGCTATCGCGGCAGTTTTGATGCAGGAATCCGGGAGGCACCTTATTTCCGATTATGTACGTATCCAGAAAGCTTACGACGAGCGAGATGAAGTATTCCGTTCTGGACAAAGAGCTCCTCGCTCTTGTCTGGTCAATCACAAAACTGGATCGTTATCTCCTCGGATCACACTTTGTGGTGGAATCCGACCAGAAAGCTCTTACAGCACTGAACACAGGGAACGTGAAGTCATCAAAGTCAGCGCGTTACGCTATTGCGCTTCAACCGTTCCATTTTGAGATACGAGCTATTCCTGGAGTACAGAATGTGTTTGCAGACTGTCTTTCAAGATGCCCTAGTGAACACGTCGAAATTAAACCACTTCCAGATGGTGAAACGTCCTCACAGAAACATGAATAACTTTGTACATGGTCACTGATTATACATCTGTGGAGACTATGTGTAGTTCTGCAGTATTCGTATATATATAACTTTCAGAATATACTTACGTATGGATTATAACATTATTTCTTGTGAAGTAACGTTTTGTTAGAACGGGAACAGTGATATTAAAGTAACATTTTTTTTAGTATGGAAACATTGGTAAGAGTGACAAATAGACATTCACTATTGTTATGGAACAGATTACACTACATATCGTGTTCGTAAACTTATTTCGAGCATGGTACATTTAGAACATATTCTTGTCGATTTAACTAGTTCTAAAAGAATATTAACAATGAGTGAAATTGAAATCACTTAGAATAAATTAGTAATTAGTTATTTGTTCATAAATTAAGTACTATTAATTAGAATAATTCAATTTAATCAATTTGATTGATTATAAATCACACATCTACTAACTTTATTAGTGTTTCGCAATACGTGTATTCACGTATCCCACTACATGATATCTCACTTTTAGATAACTAGTCAAACTTACTAATGTTAGGAAATAGTAAGTGCGTTGCTTCTTAAAGTGTTTAATTATGCTTTGTTTCATTTTGCATGTTGTATTTTAAAATTTTCTGTTTTATTGATTCTTTTATCATTGATCATCATCAGTGTTGCTGTTCATTTTCATTTTTGAAATCATATGTTTCAAATTTCTTTTAAAACAATTTTGTTGAATTTTATTATCATTTTTTTTTATGGTTTATTTCATTTTCATTTTCAACTTCTTTTTACTTCGAATATTACCACATCGTTCCAAAGTAGGTCGATGGTGGATGTGTGCTTTAATGCATACTATCATTTAGTTATATTGTTTTCATTTAATATTCTTTTCTTAATATGATATAATTTTATGCATGTCATAAATCTTGTTGTAGTTTTGACTCACCTCTCTCGAGTAATTAGTTCGAAAAAAAATTAATAGAATTAATTTTTTTAAGGGGAGGTAATAAGGGAGCTGTTACGTACATTTATTACCTACGGGGGTAGTCTTCGGTCCTGCCAAATGTACGCACCAGTTTTATATAGTTATATTATTTGTGCGTTCGATTGATTCACGCACTGACGTGCACAATGCTGTGTGAGTTGCTTTGGACGCACGTGTAACCTAGTTGAGTAGATTGTGACGTCATGATAGGGGCAGCTCGGACGACATTTATGTCCGCAGTGTTATTCTTTGATTCCTGGCAAATTTGAAGAAGCCATCAGTTGTATTCGTATCTATTGGTCTTCATGGCGAAGCCAATAGTGGAAGAATGAAGTAAGTGTCGCCCCATTTCTTATGGCAAGTTTAATTATGTAAATTAAAGTATCAGGCCGCTCCTATTAATGGTCTAGCGGGAATTCATCGGAGATGACATTCCTAGAATTGGACACACGGAGTCGATAGCCTTTGGAATCTTTTGTAGAGGGAGAATCCATATGTGGAATCAAGTTAATGAATATATATATATGCTTCACATGTTTAATATGCCGTTTTACCTATGCCAAAGTCGTGGTATGGATACCGAGAGGTTAGCCAAGATGAAACACTAACCTGGTTGTATTGTTATATCTGCCTTTGTTTGGATTGGATATGCTATCTAAGAATTTTATGAAGAAAGTCTGGGATGCTTACAAGTATGATATAAATTATTGCTCCGTGAGAATGAATCCGTTTGCCTTAATAAACGTCCTTGGGAGAAGGTCAACGGACGTTAATACCATGTCTGTTATATGGTAATGGAAGTGATCCTTAGTCACTGGAATATAAGAGAACTTAACTGTTAGAGAATCTACAACAACTATTAACAGTGATATTAACATTTGACGTATGATCTTCGCATCTGTAACTATGATTGTATTGTTCCACTTCGTTGGTGTCACGTCAATAAAATATATGTACATTAATCACCGGCTTGTGTGCTGCCAATACTTGCCCAGTTCACCCAATGCAACGATACGAATTTTGTTTGTGAACTTTGTTGACATTCAATACCATTGCCAATTTACCTCTTCACTGAACTCAACGATAAAATGGAGTCAACAGGTGTATAGTATCATTTTGTGAGATATGTGTACTTTTATAATGTTAGTTCGGGCAAATTATTGCACTCGGGCTGTTCAGACACATTTTCCCCATTTAAGTAACCAGAAGAATAATGGCGATTTCTAATCATATTCCCTGGGTTATCCTATGTATTCTCAGGGAGAATAATTATTCAGAGAGGCTACCATTGGTGGGTGAACAGCGAGACAATGCGCCTGTTAATCTTCAGCTCACAAATGTACTTAGCAGAGGAAAGACACCCACCTTGACATTAGGCGTGAAGTTCATCTAGATGCCTCTAGAGAAGAGTCCTCATCACAAAAGATCTGACAACGACCCATTGCAGTACTCAGCCAGTTAAGTTGTTTTGTAACAGTCAAGCAACGGACAATAATCATCAGTCCCAAATTAAGTCTCAGTGAAGACATTTTTTTAAAAACCTCTAAAGTCACTTTCATCCATATTTATCTAAATTTGTTAAAGACTAATTGGTTATTAAATTTGTTATATGTTATTTTACAAATCCATAGTTGATTCAGTTCTTATAGATAAGAGAGCGCATGTATGATCTAAAATCTTTAATACTTACTTACTTACTTAGTCGTTCCCCTTCTACCGTGAGGTGTAGAGGTTTGGAAGAGAGAGCGCCAGACTATCCTATCAGCTGTCTTCCTCCTGGCCTGGTTCCATTCTAGTCCTCGGTCCTTCGAAGATTGTCTAATGTTGTCCTTCCAGCAGACTCTGGGTCATCCTCAGGGTCTGGATCCTTGGCTCTTTGTTTCCCATGCTTGTCGTGGTATCCGATCTTCTCCCATTCTGCAAACATGGCCAAACCATCTTAATTGGGACTGTTCTACTTGGGTCTGCAAGGGGTAGGATTTAAGGCCTTGACGTATCGTCTGGTTGCGTACCATGTCTCTTCTTGTTACTTCAACCACCTTCCTCAGATACCTCATTTCTGAGGTTTGGATCTGGTTTTTATGGGTTGTAGTCATTGCCCATGACTCGCATCCATATGTCAAGACTGGGACATAGGTGAAGCGGTATACAGCCATCTTCGTTTTCTTACCAACCTCTCTCTTGCTGAGGAATCCTCGATTTATGGCCTGAAAAAGTCTCCCAGCTGCTGCTTTTCGAGTGGCCAACTCTTCTTTGATGCCTCCCTTTCGGTCTATGATAGCTCCGAGGTATTTAAAGTGGTCGACCTGCTCCAGGACCTGTTCTCCCAGCTTAATCTGATGTCTTCTTTCTTCTCGTGATATCACCATGGATTTTGTTTTAGAGCTGCTTATGACCATCCCTCTCTTCTCCAGCTCTTCCTTCCAGACTTGCAGGTTGGATTGGAGATGTGCCTCTGATTTAGCAATCAGGGCAACATCATCAGCAAATGCCAGCTCCGAAATATAGACCTGTCTCATCTTCCAGTACCCCACTGAATACTTTCTTGTTCTCTCCTTACATGCCTCGATGACATCGTCCATAAGGAGTATGAAGAGGTAAGGTGATAGGATATCACCTTGTCTTAAACCAGTGGTGGTCCTGAACTCTTCTGACTTATGGTTTGCTGTCCTCCCATAATTTCTGCAAGACTTGTAGAAGCTCTGTATAGCATGAATCAGAGGTGCTGGAATATTCTTCCTTGCCAAACAGTCCCAAAGTTTGCTCCAGGGGACCCTGTCAAACGCCTTTTTCAGATCTATGAAACAAAGATGCATCTCACTCTTATACTCAAGGGCCTTTTCACTCAGCTGAGTGTGAAGATTAGGTCTTGAGTACTTCGGTTTGCTCGGAATCCGCACTGGACCTCATCCAATTGTGGCTCAGCTAGGCGTCGGAGTCTCTGCTCTAGGATTCTAGAGTAGATTTTACCAGGGACACTGAGAAGGGATATGCCTCTATGGTTTCCACACTGTCGATTGTCACCCTTTTTGAAAATTGGTGTTATGATGGCAATCTCCCAATCCTTTGGTATGGTCTTGTTGTACCACGCTGCCTGTAAAACCCTTAAGAGTAATAGGTCGCCTGATGCTACCATGAACTTAACCATTTCTGGTGTTATACCATCATGCCCTGCTGCTTTGCCCATCTTGATTTTCTCCAGTGCTGCCTTCAGTTCTTCCATCTTTATGTCATCTTCACCATCATTGGTTTTCTCTTCTGTGCTAGTGTTTATCATTTCTGATGCTTCACCATGCTCACCATCCAGGAGTTCTGAGAAATATTCTTTCCATATTTCCATTACTTCCTTCGGGGCAGTAAAATCTTTAATACATATACATATAGTTACAGCCATAGAGCCAAAAATACTTATAACAGGAATTTCACTGGATTAAACCAGCTGGGGGCTCGAACAAGCCACACCATTTCTTAAAACTTCATAAAAGGTGCCGGATCAGATATAAGTTAATAGTGCACTGCCCTATGCAGCATTGTTCTTGACTTCTGAATTAACTTGTGTAAACTACCTTGAGATAGAAGCAACATTATCCTTCTATCTACAACGTAGATTCTATAATCGTCTAAGTACTTGAGGGGCAGATGGTAAATCAGATATCAGAAGATAAGGGAATGTGGTTGTTGTTGTTGATGTTGATCCAGAGGCGCTTGTGCTCTCGCCCTTCTCCACAATTCCATGTAATGATATCTGCATGTTTTCACAAGTTGTTTTGTTTCTCTGTACAAAGTGTTCCACTTATCTGGCCTCGGAGGAAGGAACATTTTCCTAACATCATCGAGTGTTGGGCACTGGGAAGGGGGTAGGAGAAGATGAGACAGGGATATACGTGGCATTACAAGTAACTGATGAGGCATTAATGCGTTCCCTTTAAGTTCATTAACCTAATAAAGAAAACACATGAAATATATGAAATGTAGAATTCTCAATGAAGAACAACGTAAAGGGAGCCGTATTGTAATCCAGTGTTGTTCTGTTTACCTGTCCTGGTATGTCTGTCCTCAAACGAAGACCCATTTGTCGACACGTTCTGATGTTTATATCGTTGTGCCACAATCAAGCTAGATTATATCCCTTTACATCAGCGGTAGATAATCCGTGAGCTATTGGGGATCTACTTTAAAAACACTGAGCTGTCTAATTTTTCTTTTTAAAAACCTAAAGATCTACCGTATTCAAATCACGTTTTTTGTCAGGTTTCAGAGAATTTTGAATAAATGCTATCTTTACGTAGCTTTTATCTCTGCAAGATTATATCCCTCCTGCAATGCCTTCAAAGCAAATGATCTTTTAGCGAATATTACTTCATATCAAAGAAGAGGGTATTGTTTACCTTTAGCGCTTCGGCATTCGTCCTGCGTTATAGAATGAGTGAACTCCCTTTTCGCGGAGAAGTATCGATGTGTAAATAAACATAAGTATCCAATTTATTCTACCGAATGAAAGCCTTTAATAATCATTTTAATATGCTGTTGATTTTGTATTACGGCTGTTTGTACTTTTACTTGGTTAATTCGGTGACTATTAATAAATAAATAAGGGAAACCCGAGGCCTGTAAACAGTAAATAAATAAATACTACACACATAAAGGTATGTTTCTGGCACTCGTGAGAAATAAAGAAGTAGAAAACTAGACAACAGAAAAAATACAGAAGTGAGTGGCTGTGCCATTCGGAAGGTCCTGGGTTCGATTCTCTGGTAAGCCACTCACTTCTGTTGTTTTTCTGTTGTCTAGTTCTCAACTTCGTTATTTCTCACGAGTGCCTGAAACATACCTTTATGTGTGTAATATTTATTTATTGACTTAATAATCACACATTTCACAATGTTAGGTCGAACCGAATGAGTACTGATACACACTACTGATAATTTGTTTAGTTTGCAAGAGCAGTGAGTTAGAGTGAGGATGCGTGCAGAAAGGAAAGTTAAACAACAGTTTGGAACGAGAAGGGTACTGTTTGCCTCATACCTAGAGGAATTTATGTGACGACATTCGTGTAGAAATGATGACCCTTTCAGTTGGTTTCTTCTTGGTCTATCTAAAAATGATGCTGTGTGACGAGAGCACACTTATGTCTGAGAAGGCAATAAACTGTTGGTCATTTTTCTTTGGGCTCCCCGTGGAGCATGGTGCATCCACTGAAACTGGCCTCCTTGCAGGAAGACTACATGCTAGCATTCATCTGCTCTTGCAGCGCTAGTTTCGTCTAGCAATAAATTGTTACAAGATGATTTTGCTAGCTCCAAGCACAAACTCGTGTACTAGTTTCCTCTTACGAACACACTTAAGTTTTGTCTGTAGAACCGAATCACTCCACCTTGTGCCAGAAAACTACCCATTCGCTAGACATGCAACCCTTCCGCACCCCTCACTTTAAAGCAAATTGTATTGTCAACTTGTCTTATTTGTACATATTAAAGGGAAGTCACTCTTGATATTGGGACGAACTGTGGCGTTAATGGTAAATTTAACCCAGGATCCGTCGGTTATATTAGGGCACATGTCCAAATATATACAGCCGTGTTGTGGACATTCTCTCACACACGACGAACTAAGACTCTCTGGAGGAGTCCGATAATGACTTTTCTTTCTCTTCTGTTGTCTAAATGTGCGTATTCTTTGTGCTGGGTTGTCTAAATACCTACGCTAGTGTTTGTGGATATTTATTTTCTATACTGGCATGTCTCCAAACAGAAGCCAACCACCTACAAAAATTCTCGTCTCCATAATTTCACACATAAATATACACTTGTTTACACATTTTCCACATTTTCTCTTGTCACTGACGCAAGGTATATTACGGAATGTGTGTGCTGAGTGAGCAGGTGTAAGGTTTACACAAAATTATTACCGTATTTACACTCCAAAAGAAAAAGAAAAAAAAATGAAAACCTAAGAAACCTCCCAAATTTTTCCTCATTAATTTTAATCTAACAATGATAAGGTGCACCCGTGTGTTACCGGGGCCCGAAAGGGGAGCAAAGAATAGTAACACTGTCCCCTACCAAGCATGTCGTAAAAAGCGACTAAGGAGGGTTGGGCATGGGGCCGGTTACACCATCCTGTAAAAAAATTTAAACCACAAAAAAATTCAACAAATATGGACAAGTCAAATAAAGAAAATAAAACACAGCCATCCAAGACAGGGGAAGGTCCTCTCGCGGGGAGGCGTATGATGCAACACAGAGAAAGCCGAAAGGAGTCTGTGTTGCTGACTAACCTTCTTTCTTCTAGGAGAACTTCCAGATTTGGCACCTGGAATGTTCGGACATTAAACGAACAAGGGAAAGTGGCGCAAATAGCAGCAGAAATGAGGGAATACAAAATCGAGGTTCTGGGAATGTGTGAAACAAAGTGGAAGGGGGTAGACAGGAAGAAACTCATCACAGGTGAATTGGTGCTGTCCTCAGGACATGAAGACGAAAGTTCACACCACAGTGAAGGGGTAGCTCTTATGTTATCTAAAGAAGCACAGAAAGCACTAATTGAATGGGAAGCTGTTGGACCCAGAATAATAACAGCTTCTTTCAAAACAGCTAAAAAAGAAAATTCATGTAAATGTCATCCAATGTTATGCACCAACTAATGACAAAGAAGAGTCTGTGAAAGAAGCATTTTATACTAAACTACAGGAAATTATGGATAAAGTAAAAAGAAGAGACATCACAATTTTGATGGGTGACATGAATGCAAAGATAGGTACAGTCAACACTGGATTCGAAGAAGTCATGGGAAAACATGGGCTAGGAGTAATGAATGAAAATGGAGAGCTATTCGCAAACTTCTGTGCTTCATATCAACTGGCTATAGGAGGAAGCATGTTTCCACATAAGAGAATACACAAGGCAACATGGATATCACCAGACCATAGAACAGAAAATCAGATTGATCATATATGCATAAACAAGAAGTTTAGATCATCATTGCAGGATGTAAAGGTATATAGAGGAGCAGATGTGGCATCAGACCACCATCTTCTGATAGCCAAAGTAAAAATGAAACTCAAGAGATATGCAACAAGGCAAAATTATAGACAACAGTTTAATGTAGGACAGCTAAGAAATCAAGAAACAAGAGACAAATTTGCGGTCACAGTATCCAACAAATTCCAAGTGCTCCAACAGTTGGAAGATGTAGAGAATACAGAAGACTATTGGCAGCAGGTCAAAACAGTATGGAAGGAGACATGTGAAGAAATACTGGGGAAAAGGGAAAGACAACAAAAAGCATGGATAACAACAGAAACCATCAATAAGATAAAAGACAGAAAAAACAAGAAAGCAGAGTTAAACACAAGCAAAACTAGAAGCTCCAAAGCCAAGGCTCAAGAAGTGTACACAGAAGCAAACAAAGAAGTAAAAAGAAGTATCAAAAGAGACAAGAGCAAGTATATTGAGGAGTTGGCAAGAGAGGCAGAAGATGCTGCAGCCAAAGGAAATATGAGAGAACTGTATAGCAGCACAAAGAAGCTAACAGGGAAATACAAGCAAACAAGTTGCCTCATAAAAGACAAGAATGGGAAACTGCTCAGCGGTGTACGGGAGCAGGTGGAGAGGTGGACGGGGTATTTTGGGGGCCTTCTCGGTGGACCGGCTCCACGGGACCCGCCGGACGTCCGGCCAGCAGAGGAGGAGCTACGGGTTAACGGTGAAAGACCAACGGGGGAAGAAATGGAGAGGGCCATGGGGCTTCTAGGGGAGGGAGGGGCGTCTGGGCCTGATGGCGTTCCAGCGGAGGCCGTCGGGGCAGGTGTCGACACGGCTACAGAGATGTTATGTGAATTGCTTGGTGGGGTCTGGGAGGGGGAGGGGATGCCGGCGGAGTGGAAGGGGGGGTGTCTGGTTGGGTTGCCTAGGGGGGGGGGGGGGGGGGATTTACAAGAGTGAACAGATTATAGAGGAATGGTGTTGCTGTCGGTGCCAGGAGGGGTATTGGACAGGATTGTCCTTGAGAGATTGAAAGAGTCCATGGGCGGGAGGCTGAGAGGTGAACGGGCGGGTTTTCGACGGGACAGATCATGTGCAGACCGGATGGCCACTTTGAGAATGGTGGTTGAACGGGGTCTGGAGTGGAGTTCACCACTGTACATCGGATTTGTGGACTGCGAGGGGGCATTTGACAGTGTGGACAGGGGGTCACTTTGGAGATTGATGAGGCATTGTGGGGTTCCCCTGGGGATCATTGATTTGATAGAGAAAGCATGTGAAGACATGGCGTGCGGGGTTCTTCACGAGGGACGGCTTGCAGAGCCGTTTGGGATGGGGGCAGGGGTTCGGCGGGGATGCCTCTTGTCTCCATTTCTTTTCTTGCTGGTAATGGACTGGGTTGTGAGATCATCGACGGCACACGGCGGAGGTGGAGTCCAGTGGACTCTGACTGGGCAGTTGGATGATCTGGATTTTGCTGATGACTTGGCTCTTCTGTCCCATGGCCGTGGTCGGATGCAGGACGGATTGAAAACACTCGATGGGAGGTCGCGGCAGTTGGGTCTGAGGATGCACAGGGAGAGGACAGGGGTAATGAGAATAGGTGCAGGTAATGATGGCAGGGTTGAACTTGAGGAGGCGCCAATTCGGGATGTAGAGTCGTACACATGTCTTGGCAGTAGTATGGACAGAGTTGGAGGGACGGACAGCGATGTCAAGATGGGAGTACAAAGGGCAAGAGGGGCTTTCGTTGCATTGGGAAGTGTATGGAGATCGGGGGGGGGGGGGGGGGCGGATCCGGCACGAAAATGGGGGTCTTCGGTTCAAATGTGGGGTCAGTCCTGTTGTGTGGCTCGGAGACATGGAGAGCGGCAAAGACAACAACCAAAAAGCTACAGACTTTCATAAATGGGTGCTTGCGTAGAATAGAGGGATTAAAATGGTATGACAGGGTTACCAATGTGGAACTGATGACAAGAACTGGACAAGTGCCAGTGGAACAAGAGATGAGAAGAAGACGATGGCGATGGATAGGACACACACTGAGGAAACCTGTTGATAGCATTACAAGGCAGTCCTTGTTCTGGAACCCCCAGGGCAAGAGAGGCAGAGGAAGACCAAGAAGTACATGGAGAAGAGAGTTGGAAACAGAGGTGAAAATGATGAGGAGAACATGGAAAGAACTTCTTCTTCTTCTTCTTCTTCGTTCGCCCTGAAAAGGACGGTGGTTGCGTTGTGTCTGTTTCCAACGTAGCTGTGATATCTGCACCTTTCGGTCGACACATCCGACTTCTGCACGGCATTTTTTAGGACCGGGTTTGCCTTCCCATTGCGATCCGTACTCGCTCAGCCAGCCTGCATTGCTGCAGACTGTTTCCAGGACCACCACGTGGAGGTGGAGCACGGTCTTGACCAGCTCTGGTTCGCTGGTCCTGACGCAGGCAGTCAAGCTATGAGTCGCTGACTGCGGTCTCTATTGCTGCGTCTTGAGGTCCCGGAAAGAACTTCAGATGATGGCACGGGACAGGAGGACTTGGCATGTGTTTGTTGAAGGCCTATGCTCCTTTGGGAGTGGAGGGTTATGAATGAATGAATGATAAGGTGGGGGACACCCAAAAAGTAGAGTAATAAAGCGATGAACTAGTTCGGTATTATAGCTTACAAAAAGCAAATATGTAAGTGAACACACACATACACAAACAACATTCCTAGCCAGATAGCGCTTATCAAAACACGAAAAAACGTCGGAAAGATGGAGCGAAAATTGTCAAACTTTATATCTTCACTGTCTGGCACTGAAGCTTTCTATCTTCTTCTTTTATCTTTTTACTTTTTATTGAGTATGGGCCCACCACTACAGGTAGTCCGCTTGCTGGAAACTTGTATCAAAGCTCCTGCAGTGGTGGCTGCTGGAAACATGTATCAAAGCTCCTGCAGTGGTGGCTGCTGAAACTTGTTTTACATTAGGAGGTTGCTAGCACTATATACAACCTCATATTAATCGCCTTTTGTGGCATGCCTGAAGGAACAGTGGCTCCGTCTAGTTCCCAGGGGTCTCTGAAGAGACAAAGACAGAACAGAACTACTGCCCCATCAGGCAACTACTATAAGGTTGAGCACGGGGCTGACGACCTCATCATGTCAAACAAACAGCCCAAAGAAGCCACTACTACAAGAACAAGTGAATGCTTGGCGCAGGTTTCCTGCTAGGGAATGAACTACAACGGTGGCTTTATGCTTCAAAAGTAGCGCAAAGGAAAGCAAAGATGATAAAGGAGCCGTGGTCCTATTCTCTCTTTGTCTTTTCAAAGACCTTAGATGATTGCAGTAGGTGAAATGTTGTTTGCCAAGTGTTAATTCTTAGTTTAAGTCAAGAGTTTTTAACGTGCGGTCCGCAGACATCTTGGGGGTCCATGAATGGATTCTAGTGGGTCCGTGCACATAACCTACAATTTAAATCTTCAATTATGCTTTTATGTACATTTTTTTCCAAGAAGGGGTCAAAGCCTTCATTGGACAATCAAAGGGGTCATAGCCTTCATTGGACAATCTTCTTTTCTTCTTTGTTCATCCTGAAAAGGACGTTGGTTGCGTTGTGTCCGTTTACAGCGAAGCTGTGATATTTGTGCCTTTCAGCTGACACACCCGACTTCAGCACGGCATTTTTGGGACCGGGTTAGCCTTCCCTCTTCGATCCCTACTCACTCAGCCAGAATGCAGTGATGCAGCCTGTTTCCAGGACCACGACTTGGAGGTGGAGTAGGGTCTTGGTCAGCTCTGGTTCGCTGACCCTCACGCAAGCAGTCTAGCTAAGGGTCACTAACTGCATTCCGCACTGTTGACGCGTCTTAGGTCCCATTGGACAATCAAAGGGGTCCATAGCCTTCATTGGACAATCAAATGAGTCCGTTCTCTGCATCGGACAATCAAAGGAGTGCATAGTCTGCATCGGAAAATCAAAGGGGTCCGTAGTCTGCATCGGACAATCAAAGGAGTCCATAGTCTGCATCGGGCAATCAAAGGAGTCCATAGTCTGCATCGGACAATCAAAGGAGTCCATAGTCTGCATCGGGCAATCAAAGGAGTCCGTAGTCTGCATCGGACAATCAAAGGAGTCCATAGTCTGCATCGGACAATCAAA